>JAREIS010000073.1:1897500-2317500 GCA_030060385.1 Muscicapa striata striata | reverse complement strand
AATGAGATCACTCAGGATACACAAAGAGTGTGAGTTAATTTGGTAAATAGTTGATAAAAAGGCTACTAAATGTGCCACTAGTCTCTGTTGTCTTCAGTGTGGTATGCATAAAATTCTGTGCATTGTGGTTATGAAAAAGAGGAGGTTACACTGAGCCAAACCATCTGTGATATTTTTATTTAGATGCATTCTTATGAATTGTCAACCATTGTAAACTAACTTCTAGATTTCTTATTTAAAGAAAAGTTTCAAAAGGAAAAGTTGTCATATATTAACTTTGAAATAATTGAAAGTACCAGAGATTCTTTGGAAAGGCTTTTCTACTCATTTAATTAAAGCTCACCTTCCTCCTGGAAGAACTTATTAAAGCAAGCTTGATTTAGCTGAGTGTAACTCCTTGGTAATACCACTTACAACTTTGCAAGTGGCATGACTTGTATCTTCTAATAGGCTGGGCAATAAACTTGTATATTTATGCCTAAAACCTACCAGGATCAGCCATTTTTAACAATCCCTTGCAACTGAAATAATTGACTGGTTCCCCTGCTGCTGTTTCAGATGGCTGCAACTGGAATGTTTTGTCTAAGAGTTTGTAAAATATGACAGACTTCACAGCTCACCAGTTTGGAGCAGTGCTGTTCCAGCTGTGGGTGAGTCCTGTGGATGCTGCTCTGAAGCTCCACGAAAATTGGGTAGAGTTGGAATAAATAGAAGCTGAGTGGACTGCAAGATGAGTAAATCTATAGAATCATTGGGGTGCTAGAGAACAAACCACGCAGCCATACATCGTGCTTTACTGTAGGCTGTGCAAAGAAAAGTTTATTGAGAGATTTGTTATGCAAATAAAATGTCATAAGAGCTGGCACTTCAAAGGCCTGTGCGTGCATTTGCCATATAATTGCCTGGAGAAAAAGGCTGTTTGGATGTTGAGCCTTTATTTGCATTTGGAGGATTAGCAGACTGTTTACTTTGCTACCCTTAGACTTTAAGTGCTCTTAAGCTGTTTTTCTAAGAGAGCTGAATTTATTCAGTGTAACTTCTTGATTGACACAGCAAGAGGAGCACATCAACAAAACGTGCAGGACCCTGCAGCAAACAGCTCCTTTCCTTTGTGACCTTGTAATGTGTAATGGAATCAGTGGATTTGAATTAAAAAATAAATACAGATTGTTACTGGCATTACAGATTTCCCAAGGAAAAAAATGTACATAGATGAGGATAAAGACAAGAGCTGACAGAATAACATTTCTTCCCTCTTAACTTTATCATACCTAAAACATATCCAGTGCATATAATTTATTTTCATTTTCATTATCTTCCCAGCTTAGGTGACATGCTCAGCTTCCAGAGAAGTTAATGGAAATCTCAGTGCTGACTTCAAGGGACTTTAGGCCAGGTTCTAAATGACAAAGAATGAGCCCCAAATATTTATGCATATTTATGAATTGAGTGAAAATTTGTTAATGAAATGTTCATACACGCCTCATTCCAGACTGACTGCACATTCATCTCAGAAAGCACACAAGGGCTTTTCTTTTAGTGTTCTGTTAAACACTGACCAAAAAGTCAATGAGATTTTGCTGGAATGAGGCTTTTGGGATTTGGGCAGTATTCATGTACACAAATCTTTAATATTTATTGCTAAGGATTGATGCTTACATGATGAACAGCCACTTTATGCATGAAGAAAGATGTAGAACTTACAGCTTGATCCCAGCCATGCTCTTTATTCACCATGTCACACACCCTGACCAGCCATGACTATTCCCCAGCAGGAGCCCCAGGATGTCCTTCTTGCTTCCAAACTGCCAGTTTTTCCTATGAAATTGGGCAAAAAGAGACACTTGACTCTGTCAGTTTAACAACAGATTGGCTTATTTATGCTAATTCAAAGCTCTTGCATGTGAGAGGGAAGCGTGTGGCAGCTGGTGGGAAAGCTGAATCCTTGTGCTCTAGGAGGCCACATCTTCCAGGTTGAGCAGCTGCTCTCAGGAGGCATCAATCATTGTGTCAAAACACCTTGACAGTGCCCCCTCCACTGTCTTTTTCAGAAGCAAAAAATTGGATTAGATATGATAAATGGATCTTTCCTATGGAAAGACTGGAGTCCTTTAGCCTGTGCAAGTGCAGTGCTTTTGTCTGCATGATATGTAGCCTGTTGCCCATGGATTATGGATTTTTATCTCTTCATCTAACACAGAAACAAATGAGCTTTTTCCCTCTCTTGTCCTTCTAAAGTTACTCCCTGAACATTTAATCAAACTATTTTTATTTGCGTCTTTCCACTTTTCTGATTTTGAGGCTCTGTTTCAAAATGTGCCTTGGCATCAGGATTTGATTTGAGTATCCTCTCTGGTTTTATAGTGAAGACTGCAAAAAAGGAATGTATCTGTATTTCAGATATACAGGTGAGAAAGCATTTTCACACAAAGCATAATTGGGGCTGACTGGCATGGAGAAGGTCACTTCTCAGCCTTGCTGTTGCCTGAGGTAGATTATGTCCAAATTATCAACACCTAGCTGTGGAATTCGCTATTGCATTAGCAAATTACTTTTAAAAATAGAGATAAGCATTTGCTCTTGGACACTGGAGCTTCATTTCCTCTGTGCACACACTTCAGCACACCTGGACCACACACTGATGCTGTCTGAATTCAGGCCCTCTTTAAGAGGCAGGAGACATGACCTGGGCAGTTTTGCTGAAGATTTCACTGCTGTGGTAAGGGGTAGAGCCATTTCAGCTTCATAGCAGGACATTCACCCCAGAGTTGGTGACTATTAATTCTTCTCTCTTCAATATTAATTTTTATTACATTAGCTTAGTTAATTGGTAGTACATTATTCTTTCCCCTAGAGACTTCTCTCTGCCAATCTTCAATTAAAAGCAAAATTTGTGCTGTTCCTTACTATAGGCCTGAAGGAAAATCCCCTTGGATTAGGCTTATGAGATAGAATGGTTCTATTTGAGCAGTCCTTACTGAAATATGGCCAAAATCCTTCCATTCATAACCTCCTCTGGTGTTCCTTACATGTGAACACTGGTGATACTATTGGCTTGCACTTGTAGTTTTGTGCTTTCAGCATAAGGATTGGCAGAACAGATGACTTCTCTGATTGCTGTCATTTAGTAGGTTCCAGATAGATGAAGCAGCTGCTTGTTTATGCATCAATTCTGTACTTTTACCAGTCATTAAGTGTGCAATTAAGAACATGCTTTTGGAAAGGCTGGTGATGGCTGCACCCTTGGTACACTCTGAACACCTCAGAACAGATGTCTGTAGTGCAACAGGAGTGAATGTTTTATTTAAATACAAACTGAAGGTGTTGCAAGTGGAATAGACTTGAGAAATGAAAAAGCTCTCAAACAAGCCTTTTGTTTCCCTGTGATTAAGGCTTGTGAGGAGAGGGACAGGTTTTATAGCCTGATATCTTCCCATGTGCTGTTGACTCCCCCAAGACAGTTGGTTTTTGGGTCCAGGCAGTTTTGTACCCATAGCAATCGTTCTGTGGATGCAGGATGCTGGTGCTTTAGCAGGTACAGCCTTCTGGAAATCCCACTGCCATCAAGCATAGGGATGGCATGCAAGGCCAGAAGGAATGTGCCAAAAGGGAGCAAAGAACTGCTCCTGTGCTGGTTAGAGAATAGCCAGAATTTTTTCTTTCTAGACTTGGGGAATGAACTGTGAGTTGGTTTCTCTTCAAACCATGAGCATTTTACTTGAGGTCATCAAATCCTAAATGGGATCCACTTCTCTCTGGGAGGTGATGGAGTATCCTGGTTGCTGTTCCCAGTGTCTGAATGCAATTACCTTCATATTTTCCAAAAGCTGGGAATTACTCTTGATCTGGTGTTTGTCACCATCTATGCTGTGGTTTGGGGACGTTACTGAGGTGTGCATTCAGCAATTATCTCACCTGGACCAACTGCACAGAGAGTGAAAGGTTTGTTGCTTTGGTGATCTGCTGAGTCTCTTACAGGTGTAGTCATCCTTGGAAGGTTATCCCTGCACCTTCAACAGGGAAAATGGGACACCAGGGCATGTTCTGTGACATGATTAATGGATGTGTGAATAGCACCCTATGACTTATGATATCATCTCCATTGTCTTGCTTGGAAATTACCTTCCTCTGCTGCAGAAGGGCAATGTTTCCCTGTGTGGTTTATGGCTCTCATAAACAACTCCTACCAGCATCTTTGCTGTCGTGTCCTGTCTCTCACCTTCTCCTTGTACCTGTTTGTAATTGGGAATGTGAAACTGTTCCTGTAAAGTCTCAGTATGGGCTAAGCTGTGAAATCCCAGGGCTCTGCAGTGAGAGTATTGACGACCTGCTGAGTCACCTGTGATGAGAGATGCTGGAGTTTTACAGACCTGCAGAGTCACTTTTGCTGACTTACTCATTTTAATTTAGTTGGGTTTTATTTGTTCTGGGGACTGTTACTCAAGGTGTTAATGTTTCTTGGAGGGAAATAAGAGCAAGAGCAGCTCTCACACCTTAGTCTTAGTAAAAATAGCAAAGCTGAACTTCAGAGAAATACCTCTCTGACTTGCCTGTGCCTCAGTTGAGAGCAATCAAGATTCTACATGCTTATGTCGCTCAGTAATTTAAAATGCAATGCAATGTGTGAACATATCATTGTGATTCTTCTGAAAAATCAAAACATGCATTGACAATCCTTTCTTTACAGGGTATGAATAGGTTGGAAGTGCTCAGATGCCTCTTGAAAACTGTGATGTAGTGGTGCTTTTTCTCTTTGGTTACATTTTCATTGATACTCATGTCTAGTTACCCAGCTTATTTCAAAGCTTGTCAAACAGCTGAGTTGGAAAAAGGAGTTGAGGGGATATGTGCTGATGTGAAACTTCTGTTTGCACCCCTTTTTATTGTCATTATCTGCCTTTGTTCAGCTGATGCTTTTGGAGTTGAGACAGGCTTTGAGGTTTCTTGCTGTCATCTCAAGTTTTCTTCATTTCTTCTGGCCTCCTTGCCTTCCAGAGTTAGGGATCACTTCTACTGATGAAAGGGACTTGGAATATATACGTTCCATTAGTGCTATGCTATTTAGTCCTGTGAATTTCTCATGCATCTATGCACTTTTTAGACCTCATCTGTGCATTGTGGCTCCCCTTTAGCTGAGCTTCCTAATTTCCCTTTTCATTGTATGTTGATGATTTCTCTATTCTTTGTACTCCTTCAGCAGTCAAACAAAACCCTCAAGTTTACAGTGACTGGAAGGGCATGATCTAACAATGGAATTCTGCTTTTGGTTAAATTTATTTGATCATTTGAAGATAGCAGTGTGTGTCTTGAACACACATGGGATGGGATAAAAGATGCTCTAAGCTTTAGGGTGAAGGCCAGGAATACAGTAGGCTAATTTTATATTACAGCAAATTTCCCTAGAATTGCAACTAACTAAAAGCTGTAAGTACCTGTATTTGTCTTCTTTCCCTATAATTCTAGAAAAATGTTTATTTCTTTCTTTCAGGTCGAACAGTATGCATTTTATTTCAAAGAAATTTTTGTGTAATATTCTTTGTGTCATGTATTAGCATAGATGCAATTTTGTCTACTCTCATTTTGGCAATGCTTTCTCCAGTACATTCGAATGCCAATTCATGGCTTGTTTTTTGAGCTGCCTTTTACAAAACAAATAACCATGTTCATTGCAGAGAGCTTTCTTCCTACACTATTGTTCAAGTTAATCTGGGGGACAGACAAATCTTGTTTTACAGACCTACAAAAATTGATGACCATTGCTACTCTATGCTAAAAGACACTGTGTCCAGAATAACTTAGAGAGTGAGAAACACCTTTAATGAAAAAAGTGAACAAAGACAACTTTTGCCAAGTGCTTTGTCTGTGTTTTGAGAGTTTCCTTGAGGTTCTTCCCACATCAGTTGTGACCCCACCTTAGTGCCAGCACTGGAGCCACCCTGGAGAATGAGGAGGTGATTTTCTACAATGCCAGAGGGCTGGTAGGGGCAAGGAGACTCCACAAAAATGTGACTGTGGCCTCTGAGCTGAGGCAGATGAGAATAGGGCTCCTGAGCTCTCTGCAGGGCTGCTGGTGGCTCTCACAGCTCACCTCAGAGGCAGGGCAGGGACATGTGCTGAGACACCTCATTTCATGGGAACTGATTTCTTCTTCCTTGTTCTGCTCCTCTTTTATCCCTGCCTGGAGCAGGGCTTGCAACTGCAGCACTGCACAGCTCTTCAGGTTGGTCATTCCACCCTTGGGATGCTAAAATCCAGATCAACTTGCACTGCTCTGAATGTTTGAAGAAGATCTGTGTGAAACAGAGGGAAAAGTGGTGAAGATTTCATTACCAGTGCCCTGGTGTCATGCACAGTGTTTGCTTTGCTCACCAGGGCATATTAAACCAGAAAATATCTTTAGATCATTCATTCTGGCCATTGGGAGTTAAAGGCTTCTTTCACAATATCTCTGTTGTGGAAGTTAGAAGTAATAGCTCTAATGGCAGTTAACAAAAGAATTGTCAACACACCACTAGAATTTCAAAGATTCCAGCTTTGGTAACTAAAATATTAATCTGGAGGAGAGGATTGATTATTCTAAATTGCATTCTGACTGCAACTTCACTTTTGCTGTATTGCCTGAATTTGTATTTTTAAATTTCTGTAGGTGTTCATACTATACAATCTTAATGCATCATCCATGCTGGATACAGCAATAAACAGAGCTGGCAGTACAACACATTTTGTAAAACCATAAATATTTTTATCTGTCTGGGATTGGGAACACAGTTATAACTAAGACAGCCATGAAAATTTTATTTACTCAACAGAAGTGATGTCAGGTTTAAACAGAGTCCTGATCTTCAATTTCTGTGTTCCTGACACATATTTAACCTTAAGGTTTACATGAAACAAGCATATTTTAAGTTTTTCTCATAATTGCTAGCAGTAGGAAGTGCAACTTGTGTACAAGAGATGTACAAGATTTAGCAAAGAGCATTTGATTGTAAATTTTAAAGCTCAGGTCAAAGTATTTTTACATGAGTTTTCATAGGAAATAATTTTCTCAGGGAGGTGTTTGAGAATTTATTGGTTTTGCTTTGGCATTCTGTTTATGATCTCAAGTCCTAAAGATTTATTTTTTTCTTAAGCAATCAATATAGACACTCTTGAATAGTGAGCAGAAAAAGAAAATTTGGAGGGCTTTAACTCAACTACTCTAAATTTTGATCTGTTGGCTGCCTGGAAATTCCTATTTGTACCTTCCTAAGATGTAGAACTAAGGAATATTTTTCTGACAAAACCTTAATCAAATCAGCATATTCCCTCAAAAGGGCTGCATTTTAACAGCTGTAGATCATTCAAAAGGAAATGAAAACCTAATAGCAATTCTAATTGCATGGTGTATGATAGATGTGAGTGGTTGCTGAGATGAAGATAGCACAGATGGAGCATCCCCATGACCTTCCCTGTGGGTTCATTCAAAACATGCAGTCCAAAACAATTCTTCCTTTAATTTAGATATCATAGAAAAGTGCTAATATTGCTTGGTTGGCTGAGGAATTTGGAGCCAATTTGAGCCAAACTTGGTCCATCATTTTTCTCTTTGTGAGCCAATCTCTTTGTCAGAAGGAACCCTAGCATGCTTTTATTCCAGAAGCCCAGCTAATTATCTCCTGTAGAAAAATTTAAATGTCTGTACCCCAGTAGGTACTTTAACCTTTAGGATGCTGGTTCTCTCTAAGTTTTAGTGTTTTATTGAATGTGAATGCATGAAAATGCTATGACAGTAAATGAGAGAATGAAACATCAAAATGTGTCAAGGGAATGGATTAAAACCTAACATAAAATATATTCCAATGCTCAGTGTCCAGTTAATACCAGTGTGATTGCATTAGCACATAATACCTGCTATTAATTCAACTTCAATTTTATCCTGCTGCTCTTCCTTGAAGAGAGGAACAGAGTGACAGCATGTAGTGAAAATCAAGGAGAGAATCTGTTTGAAGAGTTCAACTTTTGTCTTTTTTTTTAAGTCAGCTTCAAATGGAGACAATAGCTGCAGGATTGCTTCAACCATTACAAAATCTTGGTTCTGATTCAAAGGACATAAAAATGATTATTGTGTTAAAACTGGTCTTGCTGAAGCTTTCATATCAGTGAATAGGAAACTGCTGAAGTGGAATTTGAGTTGAGGTGATGGAGGGCTCTCACTGCCATGAAGCTCATGTCAGGTCAGGTCACAACTGAGAGTGCACGACAAGAATTCTGATACTTCTAGATTAGGCTTGTTTGGGGTTTCTTTTTGTTACTTTTGTCACAAGGCTCCTCCATCTGGTTCACTGCCAGGTCCATCACGTGGGTGAGAAATTTGTGAATGGCTCCCTTTTCCCTGTGAACCCAAATAAAGTAGCATGTCCAGGAGAGCAAGGGGGAAAGTTCATTAAAAATTCAAGATTCCCTTTCCATGTTTATTATTTTGAATTTACAGGTTGTATTTTTGGCATAGATTGCATCTAACTTAAAATAACAGGAACAAAGATAAATAATGTAGCACCAGTGATGAACAATCTTAAACAAGAAACTAAAGTATCTTTCTTTGTTTCCTGACTTATGCTTTATGAAACTTTGATTAATGTGGCTTTGTAACATCTGAGCAAGTTCCCTGTATTTTGCAGAAGGGTGATGGGGGCTGTGGGAAGCAAAGCAATTCATTTTCTTGGACAGGAGTTGCTGCAGTTGCCCTTCAAGCAGGGTACATCAAAAAGCACAGTGCCCCTCACAGATCTGAGAAAAATCTCCTTGCTCTGCAGTGAGGAAATCCTCACAGCAAATTCTGGGTGTGATTTGAATGCATTGGAGTGTGATGGTATCCTCCACACATCTCATAAAAGGGTGACCTTCATCTGCTCCTGCCTCTGGATCCGTGGAGGAATCACAATCTCAATTTTCCCTTTGATCTGAGCATGTGCTCGTGGGGACAGAGCAGCTGATCACTGCCCTGTGATAGAATCTGCTGTGTGCCAGCCCTTTCAAAGGCTTTTTTGTCAGCTCTGTTGTAATAAGATGGTTATGAACATTTCAGCACACGAGTGAGAGTGAGAGGTAGTAAAAGCGCAGAAAAAGGAATATTAGTCTCTATGCAGCTTATAATTAAAATCCTAGAGAGCAGTAACTGTGAAGTGAGTAAAGAAAACTACAATAAAAGCAAGCAAAGAAAAAAGAAAAACTCCATTTGATCCTGGAAAGCACAAAGGGAGGCTGCTTCGTATGCAAGGCTTTCTATTTCAAGTCACCTTATCACCAAGACAGCTTTCAGTTTAGGATGACAAACAAAAAGCCCAGAGGAATTCTTTGCCCATTCTGAGGGAGAGACAAGGCTCTGGCACATCTGAGCTCTGTCCCACACTGAGCACTTCTACAATTTTATACCTCACTGCTGTTTTATAAGACTTCCAAGGGATTAACTTGACAGGGTGAAAAACAGCAAGATGTATATTTGAATAGAGATTAAAAATACAACACAGAGCATTCTATTCTCCTGTCAACAATTTCAAGGTGAAAAGACCAACAACATACCAAGTAATAAAAACCACTTTGCAGAGGTTAGCATAATGTAACCAAAGGAAAAGGGAGAGAATGAGGAGAAGAGGAAAACATCTTTGGTATGCTTCAAGCATTAGAGCTCTTAGCTGTGGTCTGAAGATCAATAAGGCAGAACATTCTCTTTATTATATATTAATACAGTGTGAGCAGCAAGCATAGCAACTACTAGGATCATGTGTCTTCTGCATATATGTGTTTTTCCACTTTGTCAAGATGAATAGAGTTAAAATTTCATTTTTTGAGTGAATAGAGTTAAAAGTTTTGAGCCAATGAGATAAACCTTTCTTCACAGCACCTAGACAAGAATGGAGGGGCTTGTTGTGACTTTCTATTGCCCAAGGCAGCAGCTGAAATACTTTCTAAAGTAGACTGGTGGGACACTGATGGTGAGGTGTAAGAGATGTGTAAATAAAGGAGTTTCTGAGAGCAATTGCATTGAGACAAAATTCCAAAGTTAAATGCCTTGGGAGTTCCATATTTTTATCATGATATCAAGTCATTCTCTTGTTTGAATTTTTTTTAATGAAGACGTTGAACCTCCATTTGAAGAACTCGAGGGATTAGAGAGAATCCCATCTGCCCAAACTTGTACCAGCTGATTAAAAACTTGAAAACTCATTGTGATCTGTTTTACCTTAAAACTGTGTTCTGAACATGTGCTGCAAGTTTGAGGTAGTCTAGAGTATGGTGTAAAATTTGCATGCTTCTCTCTTCTTCAGCTATGCTTTTTCTGCTTAATCTTTGAAGCTTTACTCTTCCTACTCTCCATTAACAACAACAAAGCCAATTAAGATACCTATTTTCAGTAGAAATTAGAAATTAAAAAATAAATTCATGCTTTAGTGCAGATATTCAAAAATAATTTAGTAATAATACACTAAAAAGAATATTTTCTGTGGGGCTGCTGAAATCTAATATTGCAAAGGTATTTTTTTTCTAGTCTCCTGACAGCAGTTAAGATTTCTGTGCTGGTGAAGTGGGTCACATCTGTAACTCAGAATGTGCAGTTTCTCTTCACTAATTGTGGTTGTTTGAATTGCACTTCAAGACCTTGTCTACATCTGTCTGTAGCACTGCTTCTGTTACAAGAACTTGTAAAAGGGAAGTTAAATCATTATAAGTTAAATGTCTGACATAGACTTTTGCAAATTTGTATTAAAATGATTCTCTGTTTGAAAAAAATCATGGGCTTGACAGGTACATTAAAGCTAAAATATGTTTGCTGAGGTTAAACAGCAAAAAGTCACATTATTGCTACTTGTCTTAGAGCTATGAAATCAAGAATTCACCACAAAGCTGAGGAGATCTCTTGCTTTACTGGAGTTTGAAGCCATTCAGCTGGGTGGGTGTTTTGAAGCAATAATAAAACTGTAAAGCTAGTGACCTGAGAATGAGAATTTCTACATAGGAATTTATAATAAATTTGAGCAAAGCCTGAGGGTGACATTGCACAAAGGATGTGTCACTGGTCTTCCTGGGCAGCAGTGTGAGCCTGAATTAAAGGTCCTAAATGTTTTTGTTGCAGCCCTAAATGTTTTTGATGCAGCAGAGTTGGGTTGATAATAAATACAGGATGTGGGATGATGTTTTAAATAGCATCCCTTAATGTGTTTACTGTAATTTCTTGTGGACTGTCCCAAGCTCCTCCATTGCAATCTGGGCTAAGGCAGAGTTACATTAGCAGCTGATGATTTCTCCAACACTAGCAGTCAGGACTCTTTTATCTTGTTTCCCTGTCTCTGCCAAAGTCACATTTCCATGCCGTGAGTGATCCAAGAACTGATTAATTCATGTTTGCAACGTGCTTGAAAGCTTATCAAAGGGAAAGGGCGACAGAAGAAACAATTTTATTTATATTCCAGACTGCTGGCAGAGCCTGTGAGCTGTTGCTGTGCTGGAGCTTCAGTGCTGTTTGTTTTGAGCACAACCCTTCAGTTGTCATCCCCACTGCTCTCACACAGCTCCTCCCCAGCAAAGGAGATTCATCTGTGCTCCCTTGGAGCAGCAGTGACAGCACCAAACACCTTGTGGCAATGCTGGTTCCTTCCCTTGTCCCTTGTCCCTTGTCCCTTGTCCCTTGTCCCTTGTCCCTTGTCCCTTGTCCCTTGTCCCTTGTCCCTTGTCCCTTGTCCCTTTTTTTCCGTTCCTTTTTTTTTCCCTTTTTTTTTCCTTTTTTTTTTTTTTTTCCTTTTTTTTTCCTTTTTTTTTCCTTTTTTTTTTTCCTTTTTTTTTCCC
Source organism: Muscicapa striata striata (assembly GCA_030060385.1). Lineage (NCBI taxonomy): Eukaryota > Metazoa > Chordata > Aves > Passeriformes > Muscicapidae > Muscicapa > Muscicapa striata. The sequence continues at coordinate 2,305,680 of JAREIS010000073.1, read as the reverse complement.
TTTTTTTTTCCCTTTTTTTTTTCCCTTTTTTTTTTTCCCTTTTTTTCCTTTTCCCTTCCTCTCTCCTCTCCTTTTTTTTCTTTTTTTTTTTCTGTTTCAAACTAAAAAATTCAATCAACATTTTTATTTCAATAACACCCTCAAGGAGTTTCCAGGTGAGAATGAACTGGCTCAGCTGGTGACCACCTGTGGTGTCTCTGTAGATCTGAAATGGGAATTTCTGTCTCAGTTTTGTGACTGAAATACACCTTATCTTTAAATCAATATTCAGTGTCTTCAGAAAGACTGCACTGATGATCTAGCCAATCTATATCTTGGAAAGTTGGGGAGCAACTCACTTAAACTGTGATCCTATTTCAAGTCCAGAATTTCTAGCTTGAAATTCTGCCTGTAGATCTTGTTAAGATTACAGATTAAGGGCTTGCACCTAAACACAGCAGAGTTCAGGGGAGTATTTCTATTGAGTTTGACAGGCATAAAATCAGACCTACTCAGAACATGACAAATCACACTTGTAAATCTTTGCAGATCAGCATCATTCATTCCTTATCTCTTGTGAATGTCTCCTCATTATTTTCATTGTCAAAACTTGAAGCTTTTCATTTTCAGCCCTCTTCTCTTGGGTTGTGTCTTGATAGAACATATGCAATTTTATTAAATCCATGTCATCTTCCTATTTCAGGAAGTGAAAATAAAACCAGAGGGGAACTGAATGTTTTGCTACATTCAATATGTAGTGTCAGGATGAAAGATCCCTGTAAACCCTCGTTTTTTGAATGTTGTGCTTCTGTTTATAAGCATACTAAATTCTCATGTGATAGATCTCAACACTTGAGGCTTGTGGAATAAAAGATGCATGTGTTCTGAAGAATGATTTATCTTAAACCCCAAAAGCTGTAGATGATCTCTAAGTGCCACTAATGCATTTGAAAGCCACTACTGCACTGATTATATCTAAAGAGAGTTCTTGTTACTCTCCAGTGACATCTGCTACCTGTTTTGAAGCTGTCATGTGAAAGCATGTGAGTACACTAGGCAGATTTCTGGCAGGTGCTGCTTTTTTAGGAGGAAGTGAATGCAGAGGCTGGGAAATGTCAGTGCAGTTTCAGAGCAGTGGCTGCTGTCACCAAGGGCTGAGCACATCCTCATCTCCAGCTCGTGGTGTTGCTCCCTCACGTTTGTGCTTGCTCTGAGTATGTTAAGCCAAAATTATCACCTAGAAATAACAAGACTTCCTCAATTTTATGGGCTAATATCACTTTTTATTGTCCCTCTTCACCTCTTTCAAATTCAGATCTGCTGTTTCATTACTAAATAATTTCCTACTCCCTCCTTATCTCTTGAATGCTGAGCAGATCAGCCTAGCAGCAAAACTGAGCAGCAGCCTGGCCTCTGGGAGGGGGTTCCTTAGTGTCTCTGGATTTTTGGATGCTTCCTTTCCAGCTCTGGATCTTTTGGTGATCTTTAAATTTCCCTGTTTTATCAGATCATGAAATAAAAGCAGTGGGTAAAATTGATTTAAATATATGCTAATGCCACACTGGTTGTCATATTAAAAACTATGCTGTAATTTTAGTTTTCAATAATTGCATTCCATGCATGGTACTGTTCAGTCAGCCTGCATGAAGAAGGGCAAGGTTAAAATTGAGTCAAAACTCAGAAATGCATGTCTGTCACCTGGCAGCAGGATAGAGCTCATCTGATTTACAGGTTTAACTTTTCAGTGCTCCTGCTGTCCTTAACATGTGGATTTAGTCTAGTTTAGAAACAGCAAGTGTGTTATTCACTGCAAAAGCCCAAAAGTCCTGCAGAGGCAGCTCATGCTGCAGTAAAATGTTTGCTTTGCTGGAGTGGCACTTAGACATTCAGTAGGACAACACTGTCAAACTTCACACTGGCTTGGAGTGCTGGAATGAGAATACAGAATTATATAATAATTCCACAACAATATCCAGGTGTGTTAAACTTTTCTGAGAACAGCAGTCAGCCTCTCACTTTCACCTGGTTAAAAATCTTGATTTCTCTGTTGTGTGAATTCTTTTAGACAGCTTTCAGCCTGGATTGGAATGAAAATAAAACTGTTTATTAACATGCACCTTAAAATACTTATACAAAATTTTGAGGATTTGTGAGACGTTCCTACTGGCATTATAGTCAAATTTTAGTTCTGTCATTTCATTCATTGTTGAAAATGAATGCATTTAGACACTGAAATAATGAGATGATCATGCATTGAAATGATGCAGAAATGAAAAAAAAAAAAAGTGAAGAGAGGGGATTCCCATACAAATGGCTTTTGACAAAGTTCTTCCACAATTTTTTGTCTAAGTTTTCCTAGTGAGACTTTCTTCAGACACTGAAAAATGTGTGTTTTCTTCTTAAAATGAGGAAGTTCTCAACAGCACTGATGACCCTGGTTGTCATCAGTCACTGTTTGGCTCACAGTAGAAGACACCTGATCCCCTTAACTTAAATATTTTAACCTTTCACAGGTTAAAAATATTCCAGGTGTCTTGCTAAATGAAGAGAAAAATTCTCTTCTAACAAAATGGCTTTCAAAGGATGCAACACTGTCAGGTTCTGACCATAATGGGGGCTCATACCAGGTGTCCCAGAACCTGTGATGTCATGGCTTGTTTCACAGTTACTCCACTAATTCCTACTGATCTACTGTAGTGGGCTGAGCCAAATAGATTATTTTAAATTTCAGATTTATCTTTATGCTTCCTACTTGCCTTGTTAAAAAGAGGAAGTGGAATTAATCATGCTCTCCTTTACTGCTTGTTATTAACCCCAGATACCTCTGTGTGTTCTAATTCTCTCATTTCAGCCCAGCTTAACCTCAGGCTCTGCTCCCAGTGCTGGTTTACAGCTGCTGCAAGTTCCTATAACTGTCCTAAGGATGCTGTAGTGGTTTTTATTTACAGCAGCTTCTTGTTCTGCTTCACAATTTTCAATATTGCAGAACAGAGCTGAAACCAAACAAAAAATAAAGCAGGCATCCTCTGAGGTAATTCCTCTTTTTGAAGTAAATTTTTAAGAACTTATCTGAGAGAAAAGTGTGGGTGGCTCTTGGTTTTAAGGATATTTAGGAGAGGATGGAGTGGGGCTTTGGAGGTTGGTTTTGAGGATGAAGGAAGGTATCTACTTGAGCTTCCATTACTCAACACATAAAAATGTGTAGCACATAGACTCTACCTCTTCAGAAATGCAAAACTAATTACATCTTAATTTGCATATCAAAGCAAATTACAACCTAATGAAACATTTGCCTGCCAAACATTTCTTTATCTTAATGAACAGAAAAAGAATACCTATTATAGCCTGATTAAAATGTCTTTGTACTTGTCCAACAGGTTACACTCTGTATATATAAAAATATTGTTTCACCATCTTACTGGCAATGTGAACAAAACAGATTCTAATTTACAACATAAATTTTATTGTTTGTATCCATAGATGCAAAATCTGATAGGGAAAATGTTTTGCATTTTCACTGGAAGCTGAAGAGAGAAGCAGTATAACTTTGAACAGGTATTAATGATTTTATTTAGAGTCTTATGTTATAAAATAATTCTCAGAATCTGAGAAATCCACACTCTTAATTCATACATTACTACAAATATATACCACAATTACATTTTTTTCTCGATGTTCATCTTGTGAAACTCCCCTCAGTGAAACTTGAGAGAACTCAGAAAGAAAATGATCTAATACTGAAAACTAATCCTGTTGGGAAAAATTTCTTTAGCCCATGTTACAAGGAATTTATGGAATACAGGGATGTTACTACAACTTTGCCTGTAGATACAGTGTTATAAATCTGTCTTGTACTGCAAGTACATATATTGGGGTGAATGTTTTATTTTCTTAATTTAAAATCTACATGCTGTAGCTTTTTTGGATTATCCTCAGTACTCTTTAGTAATTAACCAAAAGCTAAAATAAATTTGCTGAACAGAACTGTTCTTAATACAAATGTTAAATCATTTTCCCCCAGTGTAATTGTGCCTGAATAGATGCAACTATAACATGAGCCATAAAAGGAGGTAAAGCAGCAACATAATGTACAATTTCTTAGTGCATAATGGTAACTCTGAATAACACATGCTCCATGAAGAAAAGTAATTTAAACTGCATTACAACAAATGTCATATTTTAGAATGGAAACTATCCATCATGTGTTGTGAGAAAATGTTGGAGAACTACAATAAGTCTGAGGGATGTACTTAAAAATTCTTTTAGGAGTCCATTAAAAATAAATTGATGGACTTGCTTTTAGGACATTGTAATAAATTGTAAGTGACAGATACATGTATGTTCCCTTCTTGTGGTGTGTAAAGCAATAATCACAAACTTGGTGGACAGCAATTGTACAGAATAACCAGAAGTGATTCCTATTCTATAGTGGATAAAGCCTTCATTTTAGGAAATGATTAGTGCATTTATAAATCATATTGGTAAAAACGCCTGATATTTAATTTAGATTTTTATTCCAATGGGTCTTAGATTTATAGCAGCACAGTAAGTTTTAGCAGTGAAAGCCAAAGCATGGAAACTGGCACTAGAAAACCTGTGTATCTAGGCTTTGTAGTGTTTCTCTAAAAATAGAAAATATGCATATTAAATCCTATTAAACTCATAGATAATTCAACAGTACATGTGTATATTTTATGGCTTTCAATGAAGACTTCCTGAAGAGTAGAAAAGCACTTTTTTTGTAGTTCCCTTTTTAATGCAAAACTGTGAGATTTCCCAGAGGAAGGGAGCCTGGCATCCTGCTGACCTTAGCTTGGACTGATGCACATCTCCAGAGGAGGTGGAGGTTTTGGAAATCTGCAGTGTGCCCTGGGGGAATGTCTTGCTGTGGAGACCTCAGGAAATAAAACTCTGTCCCCTTCTAAATGTTGCTTCTCAACTGAAGGTGGTTTTTTTCTTTTTTTTTTTTTTTTTTCTTTTTTTTTTTTTTTTTTTTTTTTCCTTTTCTTTTCTATTGTTTGTTTGTTTCCTGAATTTGGAATACTTGAAAATGTGAATGTATGGAATCCAGGAATTTACAGGGTTTGTTCTACCTTCCTCTCTAGATATGTTTAAATATAAAAAAAGGGGGAATTCTGTAAATCAGGTGCCTCACACCCTCCATGATCTGCTGGAACATGGCAAGTGGGTTTTCAGCAAGCTCACTTATTTGTCTCAAGAGACCTTGCTCCCTTACTCCTTGGCTGCAAGGACACCTACAATGTAGCCAGCAATTTTGAACCAATATTTGTATATTTAAAAAACAGTCTTGAGTCAATCTCTCTGTGGGCTCCCATCAACATTTTGCCCTTAACTTCAGTGACTTTGAGCTCTGCTGTTTTTCTGGAAACTGTTTTCTATTTTGTTACACTGCTTGAGGTTTTTTTAATAGGGCCTTCTTAATGCTGCTTTGGAAACACACTTTTGATGCAGCCAGTTTGAGTCCATTCAAATGCTTGGAAGAAAGAGGGAAAAATGTTCTGAAAACTGCTGGTCTGTGGAAGATGGAGGAGGTGTGTAAAAATAGTGATTCCTTCTCTTGTACTCTTATTAACAAAGAGTGTTTGTAGAGCCAGTGTGAAGCACTTCAGAACTTTGCTTGGTCCAGAGAAGAATATAAGGAGAAAGTATTTGATCTTTAAAGTGTCAGCAATGTTTTAGCAGAATGCAGGCTGTAATGCTTCAATGGGGTGTGACATATTTCTTTAATCTCCAATCCCTGAAAAGAGAGAAATTGAAATCTACTGTCCCCCCAAGTGTGCAGCTCAAAAATAAAACTCCAGGGGCCTGACTTCTATAAATACAGACTTTGTTCTTGAGAGGTAGAAGGTGATGGAAGAGGATTTTGTCTTTTGGTTTTTACCTTCTCAAGAAGGAATTTGACAAGTTTCCTGATCTGCAGCTCACTTCAATAAAGAAGTGGAGAATGCAGCTACAACCTTCAGAGAAACACCCGACCCTATTATGGGCTGAAACTTCCTCTCCCCTTAGTTCTACCAAACTGCAAAGATTATTTGTTGAGATGGTTGTTAGTTACACTAAGGAAATGCTTCAATCTGCCATGACTCAGTAGGAAAAAACTTGTATTTGGAACAGGGCTAAACAAAACCTGAGAAACTGAAGAGACAGGAAGAAACCACAGTTTTGATGGGATGATTATATGGGTGTGGAATCTTTATTTAAATATTTTTCCTATGGGAAGTTTTGAAGAAGAAACAATTTTTGATTAGAATTGAATGCTGGCTGACTATCCCATATTTTTTGGCAGATGACTGCCCGAGCCTGAAACATTATTCTTCAACTACCTGTGTGTAATACACAAAGAATAAAGATAGGATTATGTTTCACACAAGAACCAGGCTCTGAAGTTCAAAAAATGAATTTAGATTTCATGTCCTGTGTGATACCTTTATAGATGCCTAATTCTCTCTGTGTATTAATTGCTTGTAGAGTGTAGAAAAGAAGTGTAAGGTGCTGTTTATGCTCATGGGTAGTGAGGAATCCAAAGTTTCATCCTTCTTTCCTTAATGTGTGGACAATTGGCGTTAGTAGATGTGAAACAGCAATTAAAGCTTTCACACACCTGACCTCCCAGGCTCGAAAATGAGCATCCATTATCCACCTCTGTTCTGCTGGATGCAGCAGGGAGGGAGGGTTTGCTGTTCTAATTACAGTGGTGAGTGGCTTTAATGTAATGGGAATGATTTAGGAGAGCTGTAACCAAGTGAGAGGTGAGACTGGAGGCAGTCCTGGTGTCCCCTGCCACAGACTGAAGAGGTTTTTTAGGGAATGGTCCCTTTTGAGGCTATTGAGTTGTCAACCAGACTTTATTGGGCTGTTACCTGTGGCAGCAGTGAAATGTGTCACAGCTGCTCCAGACTTCCTCTGTCAGTCTCAGCAGGGCATGGAGATCCATGTCCCTGTTTTCCTTTCTTCACTCTCTTTTAAACAAAGTGTCAAACTTTCTTCCCAGCTTCAGTGAGAGTAAGTCCATAAATAGAGAAGACTTCCACGTTTTGCAGTGTCTTAGTCTGTGTGGAATGAAGAAAGATGTGAATATATGTTCATCACTTCAGACATTATTAAACAAAACTTTCCAGAGACAAATGCTCAGGTTGGAATTAAGTTTAGACTGTGACTCTCATTTCTTGCCCAACCCGTAGTGATACTTGAAAATGAACTTTTCTAAATCTTCACTCTGTACTTCCAAGACTGAACATCTTTTTATGCTGATAGCTTTTCTCTATATTTGTCTCTCAGTGTAAACAGGAAGGCTCACTTTTCTCTAAGCAGGAAGGTTTATTTAATGAAAAAGGAACTGTGACTTTATTGAAGATAGGATGATGTAATCTCCAGGGTGCCTCTGTCCAGTCATACTTTTCTGTTTGAGGAAATCATCCCTCAGCCTCATCACACAGCACAGAGGAGTGCAAGATGAACAGTGAAGAAGGAAAATTTAGACAGGTTCGTGGAGCAGATTTTTATTTTTTTAAATTAAATCCCATCTGGCCACTTATGTTAAACTGTGCAAGAAGCCTTTTTGAATTCCAGTATTTCCTATTCCAGGTACAGTATATCATAGAGCTAATTTTCCTGGCCTTTTAAAAGGTGATCTCAGGGGTGCAATAACTCAGCCAGTCTGCACATCACTGGCAGACTCCAGGTGCTGATCCTAAATCTTCCCCTTTCTCTGGAGTTACAAACTTTGCTGAAGTGGGAGATCCAGCTCTGCTGGTTTAGTCTCACCATAACTGAGATTCTCCAAAGCAGAGTAAGACAGAATAATTTCACTTCAGTGGAATTTTCTGGGTGCTGCTTTGTTGTTTGACCTTTAGTGTTTGCTTTACTTGGAGATGGTGAAATTTCGTAAAACTAGAGCAACAAAGATACTAATTTTGATTATCAATGTAGATTAGACATCCAGGATGTCAGCAAGAGATACATGGTAGACATTTGCTGCTACTTTTTGTGCCAAGTGATTTGCCTTGCAGTTCTAGCCACATTGCAGTGCTCTGTTTTCCTTGCTTACATAAGGTCAGAGAAGCTTCTTCAGCACTAAATTCAGGATACAGCTACGGTTTCAAGTGTCAGCAGAAACAACCTCAAGTACTCTGACTGATTAGGAAGGACTGAAAACCAGTGCAAAGGGCTTTGTTTATCAAATGAGTCTTGTTCTGCTCATATTTGCATGCACACAATTGTGAAATGTCATAATTCAAGTGGCAATTATGGCAGCATGTGCAAATGGAGTGATTCTGCATGCAGCTGGCCAGTTGTGCATGCACAATTACCCAAATTGCAAATGCAATCACAGATAAAGCCTATAAATGCTCCTCAGCAATGTTAAAATTGACTGTTTTCTATCAGAGGAAGACTTCTGGATAAAGCTGTGATAAATTTGAAGTTGTAGATTTTTTTTTTTTTTTTTTTTTGTCATGGTCAGGAAGTTACTTGGTATTGAGGGTGTCTTAAAATTGTAACTCTGGTTTCTTGTGTGTTTCTGAACACAAATGTCCAAGATACAGTTATAGATCAGAACTTTCCTTGACAGGCCAATGTATTCCTGGTTATGTGTTATTTTTGCATCCATTACTTCAGCAATATTTTAATGGAATGAATAAGGTGGGATATGTACTAAAAAAAAAAAGTGAGTTTTCTACTGAATTCACTGATTCTTAATAGCTTTGCATGTCATTGTATTTAGTTGTTAGTCTAGGAAAGGCCACACTCTAAATGGGAGCATTTTGTGTGCCTTGATTTGCTACCTCCAAGTGTCTGAGCTTGAGATGAGGAAGAGCTGAACAAGGCTCTGCAATGGAGCTTTAACAAGAGCCACAATGTTAAAAAGTGGATTTTCTGTCAACATAGTATAACCTTTTTTCCATGGAAGTAAAAAGTAAATGAATCCCCAAATATTCCAAGTCCACAGTAAAATATAAGAAGGATGGGAAAGGCCTTTAGGAGGTGAGATGCTCCATAGGAGCAGGCAAAGATGTCCTGGAAAACCTGGAGATTGCCCAAGGCAGAAAGGTGTGGCCAGAGGGAGCCTTGAAGAGCCAGAGTTTGCAGCAAGAAGTGGAACTAAGAGCTCAAGAACACTCTCAGAAAGTATTTGGTGTAGAAGCAGGTCCTCACCTTGCTTTCCAGCATAAAGTAATTGAAATGAGGTTTGTAGTATTGGAAAATGTTCTTCTTCTTGGTAATGAACTGGCCACAATTCATCAATATTCAGTTATGTAGATATGAAATTTATATTAAACTTTAATGTTACAAATGACTCATTTCTGCCCCTAGTTCCCTTGTAGGAACAATGGAAAAATACATTGAACAGCAGCACATAAAACTGAGTGAATAAGAACCATTTCTTTATCTTCCATCAAAACTTAATTTCCTGATTGAAATATTTCACGTGGACAAGTAGAACACAAAATAATGAATGAAGTCTAAAATTCTCCTGTCTAAGCAGGCTGACCTTGAGCTGAAAAAACAAATCCTTGTGGGTGCAGGATGGCAGCAGGCTGTTGATAGGAGTGGGAAGGAGAGGGGAGCAGCTGCATTGCTGGGGACCAAGCAGGAGAGGATAATTCAACTGTGGGTGTAGGGGTGGGTGACACAATAATGCCCTAAGATTTTTATCAGTGCCAGTGGAAGGGGAGGGAACAAACTAATGGAATTTTCTCTTTGGTACAAGCCTTCTCAGGATAAATAAGTCTCTCCTGGGGGTAGCACATCCCAAGTCACAGATGCACAAGTTTAGAAATTATCAGCTTGAGCATCTTGGCTAAAATTAATTAGCTGGAATGATCATTACTATGTGCACTGAGAGGGTCCCCTCTGACCAAGTGAGAGGATCAGATGCTAATGAAGACAGAATCTGCAGCTGGGAGCCAGCAGTGCATGTCCTGAGCTGCTCTGGAGTGCTAAATGGAACCTCCAGGATCTGGGACAGAGGCAGAATCCTCGAGGATACAGCACTGCCTTTCCTGGACACAATTATTTATAGGTCACCCCAACACCCAGGAAGAGGAAATCAAGCACAATCAAGATCTATTTCTTTTCAAAGTTGTTATAATTGATTTGCATTTAGAGAGATTCTCCTTCAGCTCTACCTCAGATGTCAGTTTTAATTCTTCTTCTGCTCCTGGACACAATCTAACACAGCTTCTACTTCATAACATTTATAATCCAAATAGTCCTGACTGTCTTGAGTAATAGATCTATGTTTAAATAAATGTGGGAGACCAAGGGATGGGAAGATGGGATATCTTGGCTTGTGGTATGTAAATATCTGTAGAAATGTTGTCTATCAACTCCTCCCCCTCTCAAATCTATTTTTTTAAGCAGCCCAGCTGCTTGCACAACCTTCTTTGACAAACATTCAAATCTCAGTTGCCCAAGGACTCCTTTATTTATTTTTCAGGCATTTGAAAGTAATTTGGACAAATTCAGCATCTTTAGTGTGGAAGAAAAAAGACAGGACAACAAAAAACATTTTTTTGGAAAATGTCCTCATGAGAAAGTCAGAAAGATGAACTTAAAATGCAGCTAATTCCAGGCAGTGCAAAGAAATAGAATGAACAAAAATTAAAAAACAAACAAACAAACAAACCCAAAAAACAAAAGGTATTGGAAGAGATTAGTTTATTTATCATGAGGCTGATTTGAGCCCATCAGCCTGATGTGCACAAAGACAATCTTGGTCCCAGCCACAGTTCCTTGAGCAGGAGTAGCTCAGGAGCATTAGATTGATTGCCTCTAAGTGTTATCTACTCTTCATAAAAGGCAAATTGTTCCTTCTCATTCTTTCTGGCACCAGTTTTAACCTTGTTTCGCCTAAAATATGATTCCTTAATGCATGAAATTTTTAAGTATTTGGACTATCTCTGAAGGCTAAAGAAGTATATTGGTGGTGAATGTGATTATAAAAGGTTCTTTAATAGACTCGAGGTGATGACTGCAGCTGAGCAGTTTGGGGCTGGGGCTGTGCAGCTCTCCTTTCTGACTCTCCTGCAGTGGTGCAGGATTTGGGAGCCCCTTCAGGAACTCTGCTGTGGCTGATGGATGCAGAACTGCCCGTGCTCATTTCATCCACCCTGTTAATCTCTTCCAGGCTCTTGCAGTGCTGGGAGGGCAGGCAGTGGACTGGATCCTGGTCAATCAGTTCTGGAAAGGGCTGATAGGAGAGGAGACCTAGAGCTGCTGATAAAGCAGCCAGGCTGACTCACACTGGTATGGCCAGTGCAGATTTTCTCTGTTAATTTGTCAGATTAAGCAGCCACAGAGATGTTCTGTGTTTATCACCATTACACAGCTGCTGTTACAGTTTACAGCAGGCTCCTCTTAGACCAGCAAACTGATCTTTCTTCTTTAGTTGGTTCTTCACTCTGCAGCAACTTAAACATGGTCTAAAAAGTGCCATGACTTTATTTCTTAAACTGGAACTTTTCTGGCTATTTCTCTGACTTGATCAATTCTCCCAGTAGAGCAGTAATTTTGAAGAAAAAAAAAAAAAAAAAAAAAAGGCATTTATAACTCGGTGGTTTGCCAAATTATCACCTCTCTGGCAAGACACTTACCACTGACTAATTACACTGACACTGCTTCATGCACACCATTTGTCACCATTCCATGTGAGATGTTATGGTTCCTGCAGAGCTGGGAACTTGTCCTTGCTCTGCTGTGCCTCCAGATCCAAGCAGAAGCTGATTCTTCTGTGCCTTGTCTGGGTGCAAATCCCTGAGAGCTTTTATGGCTAGGAAACATTTGCTGGGTGGTGTAGGTATATGTGGCCCAGGCAGTGAGTTGGCTTCACATTTGTAGCTAAATTATAATGAAAATTATAATTGTAGCTAAATACGAGTTGGCCCCATATATGTAGCACAGTTATAATAAAAAAGGGAATACTATAGGTTTGTGGGGAGTTGCTTTCTAGTGTTTGAAGCAGCACATCCAACAAGCCCAGGTGAGGGTTCTACACTGAATTAATCCAAGGATAACATCAGCCTCCCTGTGCCCCTGCAGAAAATCAAGGCTCCCTTCACATTTCAGAAAATAAATTATGTCACTGAGGCTATTATGTTTCTGTGGCTTTAAGTAACTGTCACGAACACAATTTCAAAGATGATTTCAGATGGCTTATTGGATTTGCTTCTGAAGCAAATTGTGTCATTGCAAAGACAAAACAAAAATCCCAATAACATTAGAGCTGCTTTAATTGCCTCTTAATGTGTGGTGTTACCAAAATTAGAAACATGATTGGAAAGAAACAGGTTTTTGTAAAGTATCTTTTTCATCAGTGTTATTGTGTTGCCTTGAATGATTCTCTGTTCAGACAAAAATGTAACTGGCTTTTGATACAATCTTGTTATGAGCCAAGTGACCTGTCAGTTCATAAAGAACATGTTTGCTTGGTTTGTTTTTATTTCCTCTCCCCAATTTAGTTGCTTTCTGAAGCGACCTCAAGTTCACTTAGGTTTGATGTTGCCTTCCAGTCTACAAATTGGAGTATTTTGATCTGGAAGAACCAGAAATACTTTGGTATAAATGTCTAAATAATAAAAATTCTATTAATAGCATGCAAACGAGTTTACACAAAAACCACACAGACAGATGGTTTCTTTTTACCTGTGTCATTGAGCAAGGAAACATGATATGAAAAAATGATTTGAAATGCTCTTTTGACTGCACCAGCTCTGGTAATATTTTAGGCAAAGTCTGCTGCCACAGGTGTGGGAATGCTGGTGGAGTTAATGACCAGAGTGGCTCCATGGAGAAGCTGCAGGTGCATTATGGCCTCATCCTGGTTTTATTTGGAGCTTATTTAAATTACAGATTTTTGTTTAATTTCTTGTTTTCTTAATACAAAACCACTTAAGCCTTCTGAGCTTTTAGAGACTTGCAGAGGATGTTGAGAGGGAACAGCTCCTGGCTGGGATTCTGTCATTGTCCTACCCTTGTCCCCTTTGCATCCACACTTTGATTGCTTGGGAAGAGCTTGGGGGAAGAGTTGAACCTCTTATATGGATTTGTGTACAGGGCAGTCCAAGCTGTAGCTCTGCTTGGTGTTAGAATGGTCTTGAATAAAGGCTCTCTCTTAACTAACTACAGGTATTAATTTTTTTGGGTCTTTAATTAGCCAGAGTAATACCAAGCTGCTTATGCTGTTTCTTGTTCCTGATTTTGTTTCAAAGGTATTCCAGCAAGATTTTTTAATATCTCCTAATTTGATTAAGAATGTAATCAGACTGTTATATGGCTGATTCTCATCTTTTACTACTGATAATTAATTACTGAAATGCAAAATGTCTATATTCTGTGCTTAATATCAGGATCCTCTTGTATTTTTGTATGGCTATATCACTTGGATTTCTTTCATCACTTCTGCAGTACAGCTACTAATGTGTGATTTTTCATCAAGGAAACACACACATTACCCTGTTGATTAGCAGTTTATCTTTTCCTTATAGAAAATGATTAAATTTCCTTACCAGTAAATTAGTATTAATTTAGGAAAGGTTTATTATTCCTTTTCCTAGCACAGAAGAATATTGCTTTCCAAAAATGTATCTAAATTGGGAAATGAAGTTTTTCCTATCTCCATTTTTATTTCTTTTCTCATTAGCTCTGTGCTTTTCACTGTCTTTCTCTTCCCTTTTTGTACTGGGGTTTGTTTTGGTAGAAGGTGTTCTCTTCCTGAGAAAGAGGAATGGCAGTCCTTGAGCCTTTAAAATATTTAATTACCCTCTGATTGTGTCTCAATATTTCCTTGAGACCCCATCATGCTGAATGTGATGCAGAGCAATGAGAGCCCTCTCAGGGGGTTTTCCAAGGTAATTGCTCACAGACAGCTGTATTGGGAGTCTTTTCCTGGGGTCCTTTGCAGACATCAGAAGAGAAGGATCTCCACTGATTTTGTTGCTGTTTTAAGGATACAGATATTTTGGAACTGGGATTCACCATTTACACACTAAAAGACTCTCTGAGAATTTCCCTGAAAGGAAGAACTACACGATTCTCTACCCTCTTTCCCCTCTAATAACCCAACAAACTTCCCCTCCCAATAAACTAAAACTCTTCTCTTCCCCAAAAGACAGAGCTAGGCTGCAAGCTCCCCATGACTGGAATCTACTTTTATTTGGAGCAGCACCTGCACCAGCAAAAAACTGCTCATGCTCCCCACCAAGCTGCTTGCTTCCCCTTCTCCCAGTTCCAGTGCTCCCTTTGGAATCACCAGGGATTCCTGTTCCCATGTTAAATGGGCCATCTCCAGATTGAAACCTTCCCAGTGATGTCTGAACTTGAACAGCAACAGTTCATTTGTATACATTGTGAATGATAAACAAAAATCTGTCTGGAGCCAATCTGTTATAAAATCTGATCGGTTTCTATTTCAAGTGACACTCAGCAAGAGCAATTCTAACTCTGCAATACGTGTGACAGCCACTTCCAGAGTTCCTGCTATTGTGTGGTGTGAAATTGCCTGTCTTAGATCCAACTTGGACAGACAGAAACTTGATCTGATAATCAGAGCAGTAAAACTGCATCCTGCCAGCCTGTGACCTGGGAGCAGGGATGTTTAAAGTCACAGCTCTCAGTGTCACTGGGTACTGATGTCTGCCAGGAGTGTCTCCAGAAGAACGGTGGCTTTTAGCCCCGGGGTTTACTGAAAGCACGTGCTATTTGTTTTAAGCAAGGCTCCATCCTTTTGACATGAGTCACTGGCATTTCTGGCCAGCCCAGGCACTCGGGGAGAATTAGTTGCATTGTTTCAGATGGCAGGGGAAACGTTTTCAGATTTAAAGGACAAACTGTGATGTGCAGCAGTAATCAGTTGTTGTAAACATTATTCTAAATCAGACTGATTAATGATTGCAGTATGATGGGTTCCAAATGGACACAAATCTGGATGTTATGTTTTTGGCAGTGGGCAAAGACCATGTGTTTTGACTGCTTGGGTTGGTTCAGAAATGGATGGTCCCTTTTGATCAGTTCCTCTAAAGATCTGTTTTTCCTTTCTAAATGCCTGAGGCAGGAAAAAAAAACCAAAACAAAAAACCAAAAAACCAAAAACCAACCAACCAAAAAAAAAAAAAAAAACAAAAAACCAAACCAAAAACCAAACAAAAAACCAAAAACAACAAAAAAAAAGATGCAAGACAGCATTATTACTTTATATGGTCCAGACATAAAAAAATGACCAAACCTGAGATTTTCATCTATGGGAGAGTAGATCTGTTTAGACATACTGACAGCGTTGCAGAAGGTTGTTAATCTTAGAGATGTTTGTGCTCTGTTACCTGAATATCCCTCCTTTGAACGAGATAATCCAGACACCAGTCAAAAATGGCTGGAAGAGCATGTATTCAAATACAGCCTTGACTTTGCAGTGTGGCTAACTCACTTTCCATACTCATGAGGTTCAGGCTGAATCCCCTGAGGGGTGGGAAGCTGATGAAGCAAAAATGAAATGTAAAACAATTTTCTAAACATCTTTACCACCAAACAGAAAAGTTTTGTGTTCTTCTGGTTCATGAGTCAGAATGATGCATGTTTATAAAGCCAGCAAAGTGAAGTGGGAGTATTCTGTATTGGGTAGATATTTTAATCATTTTTTTTTATCCTTTTGGTGCTTCCCTGCTCCAAAGCAGGTGACATAGAAAAAGGTTGGCTCTTATTTTTTATGTTGTTTTCATTTATTTTTATCAGCTTTAATCTTTTCAATATTATCTTCTGCATTGCAGCTTAGTACCTTTAGCTGCCAGATGTTTTTCAAAATATCATCTTGCCCTTTCTTATTTTTCTCCTTTTATTGACCCAATGAGCATCCAAATGTAAGAAACTGCAGCTTATTGCAAGCATGAAAGAGAGATATAAAGACAGATTTAAGGGATGGTTTGAAGGCAAAACATCAGCAACTTCTTTCCAGCTTGGAAACTGCATTTATGTGTGTTAGCCTGTTCTTATGTTACTCTCTGGGCATTCAAGTTTGTGTGATTTCGTGTGATCTCAGGAGCTTCTTTCTGTAGCTGGGTGATTGTGTTTATCCTCGGGTTCTGTACATTTTGGGGGTGTTGTATTGAGTTTGGGCATATCTGTAGATATTAATTGCTTTGGCTGGAAATATTAGTAATTATGAAATTTTGGAGAATTCTAGTTATCTTGAATTCAGTGTTTAGTGCATAGCTCTCGAATCAGACTCATCTATAAAGCAGAGAAATGCACCTGATGTTCACAGCAGGCATTTGGAACACCAGTGGAGACAGGAGTAGGATAAATCACTCTGAGTAAGAGTTTAATTAATTGCACTTTGAATTCCAATAAGAGATATTGTCTTTGTGTGGTGAATACCATCCTTAATTTCACATTCAGTTTTAGACTGGGTAATAAACAAACCTTCCACTGCCTGTGGATTGACTTTAAAAAGTTTTAATCTCATTAGAGAACATTTGATTATAGACTAATTTGCTATGCATCTCTTAAAGAGTTCAGATTGATTGTGATGAATGTGGGCAACTTTAAATTCTCTCTTTCTCAGCCAAAAGAAAGTTGCATCTCTCATGGATCTACACTTTAGTTATTAGTGGATTATTTCCATCAGCTTTCCAGTAGTAGCTCTATCTTGAGCATGTCATTGTTGGAAATAAAACATTTTAGCAAATACTTGAGTTTTATTGTGACTATTTTCAGTAAATAAAGAAGGATAAAAATACTGAGATTCCAAACAGGAATTTTGCAGGAAAGGATCCACACAGTTTCACTCTGCATCTCTGCAGGGTTTTGCCACAAGGGTTTATCTGAACATTGGAATCTCTTAAGCACTGTGCAAGACTGATCTCTGTTTCAGGAGCATAGCTTGAATATCACAGTTATGGCAAACTAAAGACCTTGATGAAGTTCAGGCTGTATTCCCATGAAAACCCCCATTTTTGAAGATAGCAGATTATTATTTCTGTGGAGAATTAGCTCTTGGATGCCACCACTTAAGTCTTTGCCTGTTGGGAATAGGATGCTTATAAATCAGACATGATGAATTTTCACTGGCAGTTTTTTCTATGCTGATTCAAGAAACAAATCTTTCCTTCAGCCCCACTTGAAGGAAAAAATGAAATAGTGTAAGTAAAAGTCTGCTTTGTTTTTCACAGGTGACTACAGACTATTCTTATCTTGGTACAGCTCTTTCTCAATAAATTCTATTCTTCTTTAGACATATTGCAGTGAGGTTAAATTCTCAAATGAACTATTCAACTGTGTATGAGAGCACAGATGTTAATCCAGAAATTTTCAGTAATTAATCAGGACTATTTCTGTTATGTAAAAGTGACTGTAAGGTGCATCCAGCTCCATGAATCAAAGTGACCTGTACAAACGTGATCTTCATCATCTGAAACTGTGGAAAAAAACCATAAATATAAATTCCACTCACCTTGCACACAGGAGGACTTTCACCTTCAAAAGAAATCTCTGAATTGGATTTTTAAACATTCTTTTCCTCAGAAAATTAGATGGTATGGGTTTGAAACAATCTAGTCCTCAATGTAAGTTAGTTATGCCTACCTGCCTTAGCAAAAGTATTTCTTTTTTCTTCTTTTTTTTGTTTTTTTACCCTCTTTCTATTTTTTTCAACATATGCCATTATCTACTACACCAGGGAGTAAAATAAGTTAAGTAAAAGGAAATCATGGTTAAAATCACAACTCAAGAATTAGCTTTCACTTTGGGGGGGAAATTATTGAGCACAAAGCAAAACACATTTTAGTGAAGGAAATAATGAGAGACTTACTTATGAAAAATACAATCATTTTAGAAAACCTTGTATACAGTGAGTAACAATCAGTCCTCCATAATATTAAAGAAGGAACGCTTACATTTTTTTGACATCCCTAATCATGGAGCCTGGGGAGCTGTATAGAACATTTGCATTAAATTACTCCTCATTTCCCCAGCCCTATCTGCCCTTTCCTTAGGTTTTGCTGCCAGTATTTGTGAATTTGGCAGAAGCCTACAGCTTTCCTAGCTAATATTGTTGTCTCCTGCCAGGAATATCAGAGTAAGGTGCATTAGATGCTGCATGGCAATTAAGGACAGAGGGAAATCATGCTGATTTTCATATGTGGCACCCGGGCGCCGTCGTTTGTATCACATTTCTCAAGTGGTGCTGCAGAAGATGCTCCCATGCATCACTCTGGATGTCCTGGGTATTTCTGTCAGAGCTCAGTGAGCTCTGGTGGGGAGGAGTGTTGGGAAGGATGAATCAGGAAAACCTTATAAATATGAGTGCTTAGCAAAAGATTCTGAGAATATAGGAACCATAAGCGAGATTTAAGTGAAAGCCATCTTTGAGATACCAAAGCTTAATTACTAAATAACAATAGGATGAAAGTAATCCCCTCTTGATAGAGCAATGCCTTCTGCTGGAGAGCAGCTCCAAAAGTCACAGAAGACCCTGCTAGGGTCCAAAGAGTAATTTTTAGGGTTTAAAGTATAACACATTATGGTAATGTAGTGATCCTTACAGGCTCTATGTAAATGCTATAGGATTTATACCTTGTGTTAGATTGGTCAGTGGAAATTGGAATATTCAACATAGAAGATTTATTGTATTATAAATGGGAAAACGCTCTCTTACCTTCTCACCCCCTTACTCTTTCACCCTTCTCTAACTTCTCTCTCTTACCCCCACTCTTTTTCTGTCCTGCTCTGAGTTGAGGCTGGCAGCTCTCAGCAGGACTCTGTATACCCACGCCCTTTACAATAAACTGCAACTTCAAGAGCAGCTTATAGAGAGTGCCTGAGTTTGTCCTGATGACCATCACCCCACTGAGACTCTCACAGAGCAGGGGAGGCTGCAGAGTGCAGTGGCAGAGGGATGGAGCAGCTCTTGTCTCTCTGTGAGCTGTGAGTGCCTGCCCTGTGCTGCTTTTCCCTCACCTGTCTGCAGAGCAGGCAGCTCTGCCTGACTGTGCTGACATTTCCCATCACATTCCCTTCTGGGCTCCCACCTTAGCACTGTTAAGTGGGCTTTGGCACAAGTGGTCATTCTTGGCCTAATTCTGCTTTCATCTAATGCTTTTTCCTACAACAAAAGTTGAGCCAGCTCAGCTGTGTCAGCAGAACAGCTCTCTCCTGGGGCAGGTCCAGCCCTGCAGGAATGCACTGCATGCATGCAAGTATTGCCTATTAAAGCCAGGCTTTTCTGCCTCTTTTTAACCCATGTAATCACATTAAGTCAAAACCAATGTAGTCAGTGGTGAAACCCTTAATACTTTTGGGGAATGAGCTCTAGCTGTAGAAGTGTGTTAACACAAGGGCAGATAATGACAGGACAAGGAGGAGTAGCCTTAAGCTGAAGGAGGGTGGGTGTAGATTAAATTTCAGGAGGAAATTCTTCCCTGTGAGGGTGGGCAGGCCCTGGCACAGGGTGCCCAGAGCAGCTGTGGCTGCCCCTGGATCCCTGGAAGTGTCCAAGGCTGGGTTGGACAGGGCTTGGAGCAGCCTGGAATGGTGAAAGGTGTCCCTGCAATGGCAAGGGCTGGACTGGAAGAGCTTTAAGGTCCTTGCAACTTGAACAATTCAATGAATCTGTGATTTATTAGCATTACTCATTTACAGCTGATTATAAAAAAAAAAAAAAAAAAAATCTCAGTGTGTTTAGAGAAATGGTGTGTCTGCTTTTGAAAATCAGAAGTCAATATGCTCAAGAGCTGTGTAACAAACACAAGTGTGCACATGTAGAAAGTCCCCCTGAGGCTTTTAACCAAGGTCTGCTCTGCTGGCCAGGCTGCTGCAAGCTGAGGGATCTTCCCCCTGCCTGCTGAATTAACAGAGGTGGAATGCAGGTTCCTTCCCAGTGTTATAATTATAGATGACACCTTTAGGAAAAAGACAAGTCTGGAGCATCTGGGTTGGGACTCCTGAGATGGAGTGAAATTTAATTTCAATTAAGTGCAGTGGATTAGCACTGGTTGGGAAGTGGAATTGATATTCTGAAGGAAAGGAAAACACTTCAAGGAAATATTTGAATATTTCCCCAGTAAAAATTACTATAGATCTCAAATGCCAAAACAAACAAACAACCCACTGGAATTGTCTAAATGCCACATTTTCTCATTACTGAACCATTGTGTTTTGATATTAAATATTAAATTCTTTGGCATTATATAACTCAATATTATGCAGATCAGAACATTAATTCTTTTGGCATAACTGAAATGAGGTTTAAACAGAAATAGATGCCCTTGAACTGTTTTATTCTTGGTAAAACTGCCTTTTCTAATAAAAAGCACCTGTGCTGTAAACTAACTGGTCAGCTCTGTGTTTCAGCAAAAATTATCCCATTTATTTCTCTCTGGCTCTCTCCCAAACTGTTTCTGCTACCAAAACTCAATCTCTATTTTCTGATCCACAGAGAGGGTAAAAGTTTGTGGCCTGCATATCTTCCTGCATGTCATGTGAAAAAAGAAATAATAATAAATATCTATTAAGGGCTCTGTTAATTACTTCCTCTGTTGATATGAAAATATGGTATAGATTAAGATTATTTTTGTTAAAATGCACAATGTGATTCAGTCATCATAGGGACCTCTTTTGAGTTATTGTGGGCCACCTCCTGAAGCCCCACACCAAGGAAAGCCTCTCAGGGCTGAGGTAGGTAAATCTCATTCCCAGGGAATAGAAAGGTGTTAATATTTTAGCAGTTATTGGGAGTTTCAGTACCCTGTGACATGGGCTCTGCTCCATATTTAGGGTTTCCACCACATGAGAATTCTGACCTAATACTTTTACATCCCTTGCTGGAGCAAAGTCTCTAAGTAGGTTATTTCAATGAGATAGAGCATCCTCTTGTCCTTGGTGCACAGAGCTAAAGTCACAGAACTCAAAGGAAGAATTATTGAAGGAAGATATTTGGCAT
Source organism: Muscicapa striata striata (assembly GCA_030060385.1). Classification (NCBI taxonomy): domain Eukaryota; kingdom Metazoa; phylum Chordata; class Aves; order Passeriformes; family Muscicapidae; genus Muscicapa; species Muscicapa striata. Next base: position 2,284,754 of record JAREIS010000073.1, on the reverse strand, counting down.
TTGCTGTGTAGTAGTTTGGACCTGGGTGATCACTGTGTTTCTTTTTAACTTTAAAATCTATGTCACCTTAAGAACTGTAGAATTCTAAGATGATTTATAATTGTTTCCTTGGAAATAGTCCCAGGGATAGTATCACTATAATGCCACAAGGGAGCCAAAGCAGTCTCCAAGCCACAGGCTTCATCTCTCATGTAGGACTTCAGTCTATTGAAGAGCCCCCTAGGTAGAGATTTCGGGGAGGAAAATTAAAAATGCAGTCTGAAACACTTCAGTGATTTACCACAGAGTTTGCAAAAGCAACAGGACTTCCAAGTCTACCTTCTCTTGCTGTATCTTTCTCTCTTATTACAGCCCTTCAAGGATTCCTCTTTAGGAGAACCCAATTCCCTGCTTGCTATTATGTCTTCTTCTAGTGATCATGAATCCAGAGCACAGAAGTGCTGCTGGGTGGGATTCTCTTCTCAAAGGCTGGGAAAGCTGCCTCAGGAGTAAAGTTACCAGCCTGATACATTTTTTCATCCACATTTCCTGGCTTTTTTTTTTGCTAAAGACTCAGGCACTGCAGTGGGATCAGTGCTGTGGGACCGAGATCTCAGCTGGCAGAGGCAGCTCTGTGTGACACACAGGCAGAATTTGTATTGAAATGAGCTCTGAAAGGAAAGTGGAAAGGGAAAAATCCCTTCTCTGTGCAAGTGGGCAGCAGGAGAAATGGTGGATTGGTGAACAAACCTGGCTAAAGTGACCTGGGAAGCAGCACAGGAGTGTCAAAAGGATGGAGCTGTTTGGTGGTGGCTCTTTGCTGTGTGTGCTCCTCCACGTCACTTGCAGGCTGGCATCTCTGGGAATGTGTGCTCTGAGTGGAAAATGAACTTTTGGGCAGCAAGATATCTTCCTAATGGGATTGCTGTGTCTATCCAGGAGATGTTTTTAAGGCAGCAAGGAAAGGAGTAAGAAAGTTATCATCAAATTATATTGGTATAAAGCATTTTTATAAAAGTCTCATAAAGACTTAATATAAAGGTGTATTTGTTAAGAAGAAAATGTTTAGAGGTGAAGTTAGGACTTCTATTTTTTTTCTTATTTTAAAAACATGCAGCCTTCTAAATGAAAAAGTCCTGTAAATTTGTTCTTTATGGAAGTGAAAAATACTGCCTGTGGAGCTGCTGGTGTTTCATTATTCAACTGAGTACAGTACCTTGTTTTAAAAACTATTCTTGCAAATGATTATTCTCCATTTCTGTCAGCCTGTCCTCACTCTGTGGGGACCCTTACTGAGCCAAGTCATTTATAAGTCAAAAGCTCAGTAAGTGTCTTGGCTTTTTTTTTTTTTTTTTTTTTTCCAACATTGAATATAGTAGCAAACATATGACACCTTTGCTTTATCCCTTAATTGCTCTGGATTATTTTTGGATTGATTGCTATCATGGAAATAAATATAGACTTTCTCTCAAATTCCATTTTTAAGGCTGTGAATATGAACTGAGAGGACTGGGACAGCAGAGAGGTTAGTGAACTTTTAAAAAGAAAATTACTGGGTGTAAATATGCTGGCAAGAAGAATCAGGTTCTTATCAGTAACCTGATCCAAGGAGAGATTTCCAGCAGACATTGGATCAAATCAGATATGGTTTGTGTGGCTTTGAAATAAGAAACCTGAAAAAGAAGATAATTTCAAGGACTAACATGGCCTGGATCACTGGTGTGTGTCTCCACTGTGCAAATACATTCTAGATATAAAAAGATCAATTGGATGATCTAGTTTTCATGTTTTGCAACCTCCTTGACTCTTGTAAAATTGTACTGAAAGTCTTAAAACCTGTTCCATGATGGAAAAGGTGTTTTGAGGCATCTACTGTTGATTTAGGGAGTAGGTAACTAAAACAGAACTGAAGTGGAAGGACACAAACCAATGTCAGTAAATGAAGTTTTCAAAGTCTCAAAGAAAGAACATGATAATACTATGTTTTTTTGCTCTGGGCTCTGACTTGCTGAGGTGAAACCTAAGATAGAAATAAATGTTTTCTACAGAAAAGGAATATTCATATGAGTATTATAAAATATATATGTGATAGTCTTTTCACCACATCATTTATGACTTATATGAAGAAACACTGCCTTTTTTCCTGCTTTTTATTATTTTTGTCAAGTCCTACAATATTTTATCCTTTCTATCCATTTATTCTTTTTTTTATTTCTGTGCAGGAGATACCATAAATCCTCCCTTTGACTGTGCATTGATGTAAAATTGAACAGTCCCATGTTACGTACGTGCTGCTGTCCCCTGGCAAACGTTGGCAGATGTTTGGATATTTATTACTCTCACTTTGTGATCTGAGAAATGTGATGTCTTTTTATTATATGGGAATATTTTGTTACTGGTCTGATCCCAACCCCATTAAGATCTCTGGATAGGTTTTGATTGATTTCCATAAGTTTTAGAATGTTTCCAAAGATCTTTCAGTTCAAAAGCAGCTTGTAGCAATGTAGAAAAAGGAAGATCATAGGGACCTTGGCAGCTTTCTCCCTGGGTTTCCTCAGAGTCTCTCTCCCTTCCTAGAGTCAAATCACAGCCTCCTTTGCTGCTCCTGCCATCCAGAAGTACTTTCCTATAGCTCTCTGCCTCATTGATTCTCCATCTGTTTTACTCTGAGCATCTTTCTGGTGACCTATGTTCACATCTGGTGTAAATATGCTGCTATTCAAAGTGTTTTTACTCTGTCACTTACCATTTCAGGGGATGATTTATTATAGCAGGGGCTGTGTGCTCTGTGCTGGAGAAAGGGAGCAGATCCAGACATGGCCTTGAGGATTTCTTAGGTCTTGCTTGGCTGGGCTTGGGAAGCAGGAGGTGTGATGTGGTGCTGGGAGCCGTGACAGGTAAATCTGTCCCTCCAAATTATGGGGTAAATGAAGGAGCTGGGGATCAGACAGGCAGAGAAGGCAGCTGTGTTAGACACATTTCCTGGAAGTTGTGAAGGACCTGAGCCAAACCTCATGGATGTCAGTGAGAAGTCTGCCAGCCAGATGTCTGAAAGACATTTGAAAATAAATGCTGGAGGTTTGACTTGTTTTTCTGAGTTAGAGGACAGTGTCTTCATTAGTGCCACTTCTCCTCTCCTAACAAAAAACAATATAATTCATATGGATGGAGCACCACATTACCATCTAATAGCAATTTGTATTCTAAGGCTGTAGAGATTTTTCTCTTATTTCAACACCAAATTAACAGGGGAAAGAATTACGAAAGAATTGCTGTTGGAAAAGGAATTTGAATACAGACCAGGTGGCTAATTTGCTCCCATTAGTTACTATGTTTAACAAGGGAGGGTGCAGTTTGCATTAAAGTCTCTGGAAGAACATCTCTATTGCTATTTAGCATTGCTGCACAGATTTGAATTTTTGCCTGCTTTCCTTTTGTGCTGGAGGTTTTTTTCCCCCCAAAACACTGGGCAAAGAAAATAGCATATGGATGAGAAGTGGCATATCTGAGCAGCTACGTGTGTCTGTTACATGAATTGGTACAGAAGAAGAGGATGTATCATCATGCTTTGATAACAAGCAAATCAGGAGCAATTATTTTTTCTTTCAGAGAAAAGAGAATCACTTACAGTACTTCAAAATAAGGTTTTTTTTTTTCCCCCTGGAGAATAATAATCATTCTCTAAGCTGAGACACTATCATCTCTTTCAGTCTGGCTGAGTGTGAGCCATGCGTGGTGTCTGAATGCATCTCTGCACTTAGGAAATAGATTGCATTGGCTGTGGTGATGTCACTTCTTAAATACCACTGACTCCTGATCCAGTTGGATCAGATTTTGATCTTTATAACACATCCTCTATTCTGAAGGGGGAAATGAGTAGAACAGATTGTTTTCCATAAGGTTTTGGCAACTAGAAGACATTTGTGAAGTGATAACGTAGTGATTGCTCATGCCTGACTATGTAGAATGAAATTCTATAAGGAAAGGACTTTATTTCCAACACAAGCTCATGGCAAATAGTTGTGGCTTACACACCACAAATCACAGGTGGGAAGAGAAACCATGTTGCTATTGGACAATAAACAGCATGTTCAAATCATGTAGATTGATATTAAGAACCAAACAAAAGTGCAAATATCAATCAGTCAAAACTATTATTTTTCCCATCTCTGTTTTTTTATTTGCATTTAGTTGCTGTTTTCCAATGGGATTAAAAAGTTCAATGGTTTCATGGTGAGGCTTATTTCTTTAATACTTGAAGAGGCCACATGGAAAAAGCCTGTTCTGCTGATTATGATTACTGGTACATAATTAATGAAATGTCATTTGTTAGCCAGTGGTGCAACATGCAACAGGAAAAGCTGAGGCCTGTTTTTGGTTGCATCTTTGTGTGTATTTTCTTTAACTTTTAGCTTTGCTGCATCACAGCAGGCAAGAAATTAAGGAATGGCTTCTAAGGCTGAAGTTAATGGTGCCTCTCTCCATGAGTGTTCCTCAGGCAGCTGCAATATCCAGACTGGCCTGGCTGCTCTGGTCCTTGCCCTGCTCAGTGCCCCAGTGTCCCCTGCAAGATTGTGACATTGCAGTTTGAGCTTTGCCTCCTGGAAGAACAAACAGGACAATTTCTACAATTTCTTAAAGCCTTCATTCACTGAATCAGTCTCTTTTTCATCTTGTAAGTTGCTCCTGAGCTATTGAAAGGCTGTTTAAGTTTGCCACCTTGCTCAGTACATTTGCCCTGTCTCTGCTGCTATTATGGCAGAGCCATAGAGGGGGAGCATTACACTGGCTCCTACTGTGCCCATCAGAATTACAGGAATCAAAAAAGCAGCTGTAAACCCTGTGCTAGGAGCAAGCTAACGATGGAAAAAATACTCATAATACCTGTCTTTTGATGTCAGTTGTTGTCTGCAAGGCACAATAGAACATCTGGAAGCAAGAGCCCTCCTATTCAGGTAGCTGAAATTGCATTAGCTGCTCTGGCATAAAGGACAGGATTAGAATGACAGACCTCCCCACTGAAATATTTGCTTTTGAATAAACTTGTCAAATGCAACAAGGGGTGTCATGGCAAAACTTTCCTGCCTCTGCTGTGAGAAGAGCTGCTGTTTCTGTGATGACAAGAGGGCTGTGTTTAATTGAGCTGCATTTTGCTGCTGTCTGCTGTAGGCAGATACAATGAAAGGGGACAAAGGCCAAGTTCAATTCATTGCTATCAAGCTTCCTTTCTTCTAGGAGCAGGTAACAGCAAAACAATTACTGCAGGCTTAAAACAGGTATGTGTGGAAAGAATGGGGGAAGCAAGAAACTGCTGCCTAGCTTCACATTAATTTATGCTCAAGAGAGGTTCACCATTCTTTATGGCACAACAGGGAACCCAAATATAATGGGAAATACAAACTAAGGAAGATAATGGAGAAGGAAAGTGTCTTTCAATACCTTTAGAGTCCATGAGTTATTTCTGTTTGCCAGAATCCACTTTGGTGAGCATTCACTCAGCATAATGAAAGCTTAGCTTACTGTGTAGCTTTGTAGAAACTAGGTCAAGTAAATTTGAGGTGCCATTATAGCTTTATTCATCTTTAAACTATAGATCAAATAGTTCTAATAAAAAATTTTAAAGTGTAGATGTCAGTAGTATCCATCACAAAACTCATGTCATTTAGGACATTGAACTAGACAAGGATCACAGGTCTGGCTTGTAACATTTCAGGAAGTTTTGTAGGCAGCTTGTTGACAATAGATATGCTTCAAAACATGGTCCTGACTTAGCAATGCTTGTCTTTGCTCTTTAAGATTGCTGTTTCTCCCCCAATATTTATTCCTCTGTATGAAAAAACAACACTTGTTTGGGCGTAGGAAAAACATCAACTCAGCTGGGCAGTGGCTTTGTCTGCCTCACTCAGAGAGTTTGGGCACTAGAAACAAATTGTTGCAGCTTTCTTTGTGGGCTAAAATTTTGTCCCCCTTCATTGTAGGTTTGTCAAGCCTGTGCTGGGGTGCCTCACTAATATTATGTCTTATTGCTTGTGCCACCTTGGTGTGTCTGTAGAACACTGTGCTGAACTAACTCAGGGCTTATTTGACACTATAATGATGACAAACATTGACAAAATTAACTAGAAATTCAGGCTCCAATGAGGCAGTGATATGGAGCCATACAGGCAACAAAAATATCCTTGCTAGAGAATTTTGCCTCTTGTCCTCCACTTAGAAATCAGAAATGGGAGTGTATTTTAGATTGTGTCTAGGGAATACACTTCAGTTTTGAAAGATTAAACAAGAACTCTCTCTTTGGTTTCAGTTTAAAAATGATTTGGGGTGAGGCCTCAAGGTGCCTCACCCACAGAGCCCATTTGGCTGCAGGGCAGGAGCACATCCAGAGGGGACACTCAGGTGGAGATCCTGTCACACAGGAGAGAGACAAAATTCCTGGCTTCCAGCACATTACACAGCATACAGAGTATGTATAACATGAAGTATGATGCTCAGCTAATGTGAATTGATTCATATAATTTGGCTCTTACACAAAAAATGAAGCATACGGATTTGGGAATCTGAGCTGCTCATTTTCTTCAAAAGTGGTAAAACAAAGTGATTCAACACTTCCAGGATTGTTGTTTTTTTTTTTTTTTTTCCACACACTTCTAAATTTAAAAAATGTTTTGTTGGTTTTTATGGTTCCAGGGTTACTTCCATGAAGGAATTATATTGCCCAGAGGAGGAGAAAAAAAATCACATTTCAATTCTTTCTTAGAATATTGTTTAAAGTTATACCCAACAGATGATCACAAATATTATTATTATTAACAGAATGGAATAGTTTTGTTTAATTTATTCTTTGTGAAGTCCTATTGTTCTTCATGCTTGGATCCTCAGGGGAAAAAACAGTTTAATGTGATTTCTGTTCCCCATTTACTGTTTTCTAGTCTGATGGTCTTCTGGTCCCCCACTGATGTGCTTTAATAGTGACCTGCCTTAAAGATATGGACTTTGTTTGTTCCCTAAGCTCTTCACAAGCAGAAAGGTGCACATCAATTATTCAGTAGAAATTTTCTTCCTGACAAAACTTTCCCTTCATATCTTAATTAAACACAGCCCTACTCACATACTGATTTCTTCCATCCTTTCAGCTTAGAAGTCAGAGTCTAATAATGAGTTAACCAAGCTAATAATTTATAGCTCTTGATGTGTTTAGTGTGCTTCAGCAAGAGTTAATATTGTTGTGGAGGTGGAGGTTATAAAGGTGTGTGGGTCTGATCTGGTAATTGCACTGCCATTTCCAGGGGAACTGGAATTAAATAAGATTGTGTGTGCAAGGGTCTGAAACATTCTCTGAAAATACTACCTGTAAGCACAGACCACCTGGACCCTTCCTGGAGTGAGGAGGGTGCTCCTGTCTCTGTCAGGGCTGTGCAGGGAATCCAGGGACATGAGCCCCTTTCAGCTGCCCCATAATCCTGGCAGCCTCTGGGATGGGGGATAAAGAAGCAGAAATGAAAGGCAAAAAAAGAGAGAACACAAATCTAGGACAGAAGGGTAGCTAAAGACAAAAAATAAATTGCTAAGTGAAAAGGCATGGAGATTAAATGAGAATAAATGAGATGGGATTCTGGCTCTGTCACATGAGACATCCCTTAGGGGTTAGGGTGGATTTTGCCCTTGTTGGCTGATGGAATTCTCCATCCTCTAAGCTGACTAGAGCATGCTATGAAAAAAAAAGAGCAATTATTTCTTCTTTCTTGCCTGCTTCTAACAGTTTTTGGTAAGCATGGAAACAATATGAACTATGTTAGTGAAACAAATTGGATGCCAAGAAGCACTGGTGCCCTAACACAGGATAGGAAAGCACAGTCTGAGAAATCTGGGAGCTGTTGGGGCTGAATGCAGAACCACAGAACAGTTTCTGTAATAACTCCTATGAGCTTGCACAGCAAACAGGACAGTTTTTCCATGTCCTTCCCCTCATTTCTCCTTCAGGTCCTCTCTGTTGTGGTTCTTCCCCCTCGGGCTAATTGATTTTCACTGAGTTTTTCCTCTAGTTTTTTATCAGTTGATTAGAAAAAAACACCAGAGCCAACCTGCAAGTGCTTTCTTATCTCACTATATGAGAAGAAATTATAGCAGCAAACTCTTGCTTTTCAGGAACTTTTCTACCAGTAGATACCTATTACCCCATCTAAAGTGAGTCCACTTTTCTGGATTTCACTGTTTTTTAAAAAATAAAGAGCAAAAAATAAGTGGTTTCCCAGACATCTGATCAAACCATTTCCCATTCTACATCTGTTTCATATAATATTTGCTCCTCTTGCTACTTGATATTTATTTCTGTGGCCAATGGATGCAATAAGGGATTGTAATTTAATTGTTGGCAGAAGTTAAGATGATCCTCTCATTTGCACTATGGCTTTGCTTTTCAAAATTTCCTTTGTCTCTTACAGTGCAGATCTCTACTTTGAATTAGAATTGTAAAATTATCTCCTGAGTCGATTTGAAAGGCACTGTCACAACATAAACATCTTTCAAGGGCTTTATTCTTCAATCTTGTGTATGAAACCTGGTTTTTTGTTAGTTACTAATGAAGCCTTTGCTGTTGTCAAGGCACTAATGAGTGCAAAAGGGAAAAGGCAACATTGTAGGATGTGTGAACTTAGAGAAGGAGTTTTAATTGATGGGTTGCAGTTCACCATTAGAAATGTGAGCCTTCTGGAAACCACAGGTGGTGTGCTTTGTTCACTTGTTGCTTCTTCAGTAATAAAGAGCTTTCCATCAGTGCTGGAAATCACAGAACTGAAAGTTTGTTATAATTTTCCATGGTGCTGCAAAGGATATAAAATCTGGATGTTTGCCCTAAATATATACCTACAAATGCACCTACTTACCCTAATTTAAAAAAAGAAAATAATTTGGAGTCTCAACTTTTAAATTCTTACATTTTGTAAATATTTCTTCCTTCTGTGCTCTAGAGAAAGTGTCTCTTTAAGTTTGATAAATTTACTGAAGCAAATCACAGTGCCTCCCTGCTTTGTGTATTAGTTGCATTATTTCCATTTACAGATGGGGAAACAGGGGAGGTTAAAGGGTTTGCCTGTGGTGTGACTTGAGTTTGTCTCTTGGTGTGGATTAGAACCAAGGAAGGGAAATCCTCATCACAGTGACTGGGAATAACCAACAGGTCTAGGAGTGACACCTGGAGCCAGCTTACACCTTCTGCACTAAAATGGCCCTGCAAATGAATGAAATATAGGTGAAAACATCCATACATTAAAATGAGGCTCCAAATGACCCAATTTGCTGTGCCTTCTGGTTTGATTTTGGCTCAGTTCCTAATCTAGTTTCTCACAAGAGAAACTCCTACTGTGAATAGCTGCTTCTTAATAATAGAATATTACTTTACTGATTAATATTTGTTGGACACTTAGTCTAATTATGGTTTCTCACAGCTACTTTAATTACTATAATATGAGGTTTAACTTAAGCAAAATGTTCCAGATGAGTTTAGAGAGGTTTTCCAACTTAATTCTGTACATGGGAGCGTGGCAGCTGACAACTGGGAGAGAGTAAAACACACTCCTTCCTGAGCCAGGACACGTGTTTCTGAATGATAAGAAGTGTCAGTATTTTTGTTCCTGAATCAAAAGATGTAATGCTGAGGATTTACAGAATCTGGGAACTCTGAAACCTCAGCCTGGGGAATAGCTGCAGTGAACATGATTAACTGGATAAAGGGGAGCTCTGTGCAGCACAGTTGAGGATGTCAGTGTTTACTCACTAATTGAAATTGGAGAGGCAGAATTAAAAGCTTGTGATTAGTAAGGCATGCCAATACCTTTGAGGACTAGCTCCTGTCTTTTCAGCCGTGCAGAGGAGCACAGGGTTGTTTTTCTTGGTGAGAAATTATTCTATTTCTTCTACACCATTTGCGTTGAAAAGCGAAAGGTGAAATATGGAGGTAAGACTTTGGAAGAAGTTAGTCAATAAGTTATTCTTTCCAGGATATCCCATTTTAGACTGGAGGTGTAGTCCACATTCATATTTGTTGAATATCTTGGTGGGAAGGACAAAATACTCGGACTGGATTTTTTGTAATAAATATAAACAGCTTGGCAGAGCATTGATGAAGGAGACCAGGCATGAAAAAAGATTCACTAAAAATGTGACCTTTAGTTCTCAGCTCTCCATTTGTACATCTCCAGTGGCATTTGCAAATCTCACACCTCAATTTCCTCTCCATTTATAGAAAAATGCTTAAAAGCAAAGTATGTTCATCACTGTTGAGAACAATAAGTTGTCAGTTAGAACCCAAAACCCAACAGGTTTTCGTGCCTCAGTCCTGTTAAATCAGGAATGATGTCCTTGAAGTCCAACCTGAATTTTGACATGCTTAGTACTTACCATAAACTTGCACTAGAAGTGCTTGAACTTCTGTATATGCACCATAAAGGACTTGAATACTTGATTGATAAAATGTCTGATAAAACAAATGTTGTGGGAATAAATCCTTCTCATTTTTTCAGGGACTCAGTCTTCATTGAAACTTTGTTCTCTTCCTTTGAAATTGTTTAGATCAGTTTAGGGAAGTGGAAATATATGTAACTTCTGAAATACTCCTGCTTCATACAGAATAGGAAGGCATGGGAATTTGATTATGGAAAAAGAGTCTTACAATATTTAAAAAATAAAAATTAGGTTTCTGGTTTTGCATAATGCTGATTTATTTTGAAGTGTAATGCTTTATGCTTTCACCCTTGCAAACTGATTCTTATTTAGAAGATGAAAGATTGTGCAAAATATAATACTCGTGTATAATTTAAACTGCCTGATAATGTGCTATAGCCTCCTAGAATTCAGGCCCAAACATTAGGCATTGATTTTAAAAAGGCATTTAAATAATTTAAAATTCTTCAATGCTGAGCATGATCAGCACCCCAATCATTTTCAAATAAAAGTACCTATAAAAATTGAAGCAGATGAATAATTGTAAATTGCTTTGTACTGTGCAAGTACAGAACCCCAATCACATTCAGGCTGAAGCACCTACTAAAAAAAAAAAAAAAAAAAGATTGAAGTGCTCCAGTAAATTTAAATTGCTATATACAAGGAAAAGGGATTTTAAGTTATTGGATACTTGAATTTTTTCTTTAAATTTTCTTATTTTTATGTACAACCCAACCAGTTTTCTTTGTCAAAATGAGCCAAACAGTCTGATTTTATAAACTCTCAAAATATTACATTAACCTCTGCTCCATGTAGTAATGGTGGGACATTCCACAATCAAATGTCACATGTCCTGCTGTAGGAATTCTCAGTACTATTTTTATTAAAGCAGGATCCAGGGCAGAGATTTACGTTTTTTACAACTTCTTGTGTGTTTTAGGTTTATTATTTGTGTCTGCTGCCTGCTGAATGTCAGCTGGAACAGCTGATTTGTTTGGTAAATACAGATAATTACAGAGCAATTAAATGTACTGGAAGTGCCATCCACGAGGTTTTGTGGGGAGGCTACAGTGACTTCCTGACCACTGGAAATGGACTTGATTTAAATGATGGATTCCAAAAGAAATTATCATTTATTGTAGAGGTTCCATGGTGGAGTTTGTGGGATACAGTGTCTGTTCTTGTGCCTCAGGACTGGCAGCTGTTCCCCCACCTAAGGAAAACGTTGTTCTCATGGGTACAGATCATTTTCTATGATTAATGTTTCTACAACAACAACAAAGAACCCTTGACATTTTTAGCAGTTAACATCCAACATTTCCCAGAAACACCATTCCTTGATAGCTGAAAAAAAAGTTCTTCTGTAAAGAAACAAGTATTTAACAGGGTGTTACTGAGTCATTCTCCAATACTCCTGAGATCTCATTCTCAACATGTCAGGGTTTTCTTTGACTACCTAATACATGGGAGGTCAATAGTTGTATCTTTTGCATAAAAGATTTCATTCAGCTTTTAAATTGCAAGCAATTATAAGAGAGAGGGTTATAGACCAGGGTCGTGGTTTCACATTATTTATGTTCTAATTAACTTACCAGCCTGATATTTCCACCCCCTTACTTTGGATACTAAGTGTTGATCTTTAATAGTTATCTGTTCCTAGCATTAATGGGTTTTATTTCCCTGGAAAGGTCATTCTTGCTGTAATGTCACTGTTAACACAAGGGAGCCTGTAAGTTTCAGACATTTTGCTTGATTGTGATGAGCTCAAAAATATTGAACTACTTGCTGTCTTTCCCCTGGGGGTTGCTTTCACTCAGAAGAGTTAGTACAAGTTCTTTTCAATTTTTGTCTGTGTTTTTACAATTCATTAAAAGCACTCCACAGTGAGCAGCTAACATAGCCAAAAATACCTGTTTGGTTTGTTTTTTAAAAATCCCTTTATATTTATTCCTAGATGACTCCATGAGCTTGAGAATTACTTCTTGTTGTAGGTAATTACATAAGGCCTGGACTTATAAAATGAAAAGTGATGCAAAAACTTTGGTCAAAATTAATTAAGTCCAGGTATGGTTACTACTGTACTACCACTAAAGGACAGTTACTGCCCTTAAGAAAAGAAAGTAAAATCACTTAAAAACCAGCACTGAAGAATATTTCTAAGCTCAGCTCACAGAATTTTTGTGATAATGAGCAACAGATGAGAAGATAGAGAATGTGTTGACCAATTAAAAAATATTAAGGTGATTTACAGCCCTGCCCTTGAGCTTGGTTTTTAAATAGAAACCCAGAGGAAACCAACCTTCACAACTATTTATTTTAGTACTATCATACTATTATTGCTCTGTTTTATTTGCTGAAAAGAAAAAATAACCATGTTATATGCAGATACCTTTGTGAAAAAGTTTTCTATATCTTCTTTTACAAAAGAAATTCTCCTCTTCCTGTTGGTGTCAAATAAAATCTTGTCAAAACTGGTATAGAGTTTTGTGTTAGGCTCCTCATATAAATTTCTCAGTTTTCATTTTGAGTCTTTGGATGTTAGACTTGTTTCTTCTCCAATAACCTTGCTGGAATCAAGGGTTTTCACTTGAAAGTATTAATTTTTAAAAAATCTTGCATTTGTGAGTATTTAGGAGAAGGTCAGAAAATGTTCAACAAATCTTTTTTTGAAGTTGAAAACCAGATATTTTCACTTGTCCTTATACTTTTATGAGTTCTGGGGGTTGGCTTCTGTTTTTGCAACATTTGAAGGTGATAGAAGTATGTTTGTGTTTAATCCTTAAATCCATGTTATACTTTCAAAGATTGTTTTCAGCAAGCTCATTTTCAGTTTTAGCTTAGCAGTGCAAAAGACAGATGTTCAGTGTTACACCGAGTTCAGTTTGTGCTGCAGCAATAATTGCTTTAGACTCTAACTTTGTGCAATATGAGGAAAATAATAGGTGGAAGGTTGTTTTTTCTTTTTGATAACTATCATGCTACTGGGAAATTAAACATGTATCATGTTCCTTAGAATTTCCAGCCATCCTGTCCAAAAACCCACTATCTGCTGGAAGAAATATGATTTTAATTTTTCTCTAACAGTTTTATCCACATCAGTGTTTTCCTATGTGGAATAATGACTTTGCCCCATGCATTACCATGTGAAGGGTTTGAAATAAGTTTAAACAATTTTTACTTTATTTCCTTTTCAGTAAACCAGAGATCCATATTTTCATTCATCTAAATACTTCATGAAGTCATTCCTGCTGGAAAAGAGGATCAACCTGTTTATTTCATTAGGCAATAAATACCTAAAATGTTTGGTATGAGCAGATCTTCAAAAAGGTTATTGTTGTAAGGCAGTTTAGGTTTCAGCAATTCCACACCTTGCAGCACAACCAGTCCAGAATTCTGACTTTCAATGTTTCTTCTTTATGCCTCTTTCACTGGTACAGGAGTGCTATGGAATGGCTCATTTGCATTATTCTGTACCCTGTAAAATGAATTTATTATGCAGCTTCTCTAAATAGGCTAACCAGCTGTAATCTCATTCGGGTGGTGTATGGGTTTCAGCAAAACATGATTACTTCTTTCATAATGCCTAAAAATAAACAAAAAATAACCTTGGAGCTCAACCCGTCCTTTTGCTGGAGCCTAGCGTGTTAAATGGTGCTATTAATCACAATGGGTAGTTATTTACTTGTTAAATACTTGAGTAATTTAAAATATTACTTACTTTGCTCACAAGTAACAGGTTTTGGTCTCTGTTATTAATCATTAAAATACTTAATGAAGCGGGATGAGAGCCATTCCCTGGATTACAGGACTCTGAAAGGTGTTCAGATACATCTGCATAGCTGGAAGTGGGAGGTGATGCTGCACTCTGAGCCATGAGGGTACAAATCATGGTCAGCTGGGAGCTCTGTTGGCTCCATGGGCAGATCCTGAACCTCACCTGGGAACCTGCATGGAGAGGGAAGGCTGAGCTCAGGTTCTGGGCTGGAAGATCTCTGCTGGCCATGGGCAAAGCTGGTTCCCATCTGGCCAGAAAGGGATAGATTTAATGGTGCAGGAGGGTTTGCATCTGTGTTTATATTTCATAAAGATTAATCCTGGCTCTGTTTGCAGAAGCTGTTTAACATTGTTGTAGGTAAATGGTGCTCGTGCCTTCACCCATATCACATTTCTCAGCTCTTTGTGTGCTGGGTAATTTTGAAATGATTGTGAGCCACCAGCACGACAAGACTTGAAAAGGAATTTTAGAAACTATTAGGCAACATATTTTGGGCTTAAAGGAAATATCCAGACCCTGGAGAACATTTATTTGGGTTTCTTTATGCATTTTGCACTAGTGGAGCTTAAACAGACACAAAGAAATGTTACTGAGAAGATCACAGGGATGTATCCAAATAGGAGATGGAAAGAGTTTGGTTTGTCCAGCTCAACAAATCAAAGATTTAGAAGGGGCAAAAGTTGATTTAGTTATGAGACAAGACTTGTACAGGAATAAATGATTATAAAATGACTGTGCACAAATCTGTTCTGGATAATGTGAAATGACTATCAGAATAAGGGTCAGGAATTGTGAAATGTAGGAACTATTTATGATCTGGATAGAGTAATCTGGCCAGCAGATCACTGTGCCTGCTTGTGACACCAGAGGTGGTTCCTGTGCAAGGGTTTCACAGAATCACAGGATTGTTGGGGTTGGAAGGGACTTCTGGAGATCATCCAAACCAACCTTCCTATAAAGATGGGTTACCTGGTTCAGGTGACACAAGAATGTGTCTGGATGGGTTTGGAATGTCTGCATGGCTTCCCTGGAGTTCCCAAGTTTTTCCTGGGTTCCCAAGTCAAGGGAAATCTAAACCAGCTGAAGTTCTGAAGCATGGAAAATTTGTTAATTAGAGTTAATTAAAAAGCTTATTTTAGGGTAGAGTTTCATGGCAGTTGCCCCAGGTTGGGGTGCAGGCAGTGGAGGTCTCACACCAGGTCCTGTTTTTCCAGCTGCATCATCCTGTGAGCACTGGGACTCACTCTGTGGGGACTGGGAGAGCAGGGAAAGTGACTGGGGAGAGAGGATTTTCATTTTCCCAGCTCTGCCTTGAGACGAGGATGTTGTCAAAGAGCTCCTGTTCTCTGCAGGCACTGCCCATGTTATCCTTCCTCACCCTGAACAGTCTGGGCTCTGGGGTCACTTTGATCTCTGAGCAGACCCTGGGAGCAATAATAAATGGATCAATCATTCCTGAAGAAAATGCTGGTGCTTCTCCCAGAGCCCCTCAGTTTCAGCAGGCTGTTTGAAACTACCTGTACTGACACCACCCCTGGCAAATCCCTCCTTGAATAACTTAATGAGATTCCCAGTGCCAAGAGAGATGCACACCTTTCACTGAATATGCAATAAAATTCTTATAATAAACATAGGTACGCAGGGAAAGTGCTCATAAAAGGGAAGTTCCTGTGGTAGATAGTCTCACAAAAGAGTTTGTCACATTTTGTTTCCAGTTAATGGATGCCTACTGCAGTCACACAGCTCCAGTGACAGGAGAACTGAATTCATTTAAGCCAATAAAGTCATTCTAATTTGCATTTTCATAGCCCACTCTTCAGTACTCCAAGTGTGACTTTCCCTTTTAGGACAGAGCTGTGCAGTAAATGGATAGGTAGGCCCTTTAAAAGGATATTTATCATCCTTGAAGAATCTTAGTGCCAAATCTTAATAGCATTTCTTACAAAAATGACTGGAATTCTCTATCAGATATAGAGGTAGAGCTATAGAGATTAGGAACAGTCTTTTTTTTTAACTTCTTTTCTGATAGAAAAAGAGCAGTTAAAGCCTGAAACAGCCAAGACTCCCCCCCAACCCCAAATGAAAATATTGCATAAAAAATGCCACAAATAATAGCATTCTAGAAATCAAATTAATTTAAAAGAACTGTGCATTTAATAAATTTAGTCACATTCAGAGATAAAGAATTCAACACACCTTTGTGTGAAGTTAAAATGCCTTTGTTAATTATGCCAATCAGAGGATAATTTATTCAAGCTTTTGAGTTGGTTTTTTTTTTTTTTTTTTTTTTTCATTCCAGTTGATATAAAAAACCACAGAAGACACAGAGAACTTCATGTCCAGCCTGTGTATGTGATTTGATGAAATAATTGCCTTAGGACCTGCTGACACTCTAATTGGAGTCTGTGTAAAGCAGAATCAGAGCCTTACTTAGAGCAGCACTCTCTTTATTTTAAGGATCCCTCAGTTAATTTCATTTGAATAACTCCCTCATTTAAATCTAGAGAGAGGACCAGATTTCATCATCTCTCTATGATTGTGCTGTTTATCACTTGTTTCCTTCTCTGATGGCCTCCTCCCTCTCCATTTTTTTGGGTCTGGTGTTGCAGCACCTGAACATGAAAAAGGTTTTAAGATTCAAAGAACTCAATCTGCATGATAAAAATATTTTGTCATGAGCAATTTAATTCAGTGTTGGCAGTTCTCATTATTCTGATTACTTTTTTCTCTCAGTTCTCAGCTCTAAGGATCACCGTATTTCTTATGAAAATCCCAAGTTTTCATATGCAAAAAGCAAATTTCTGTTTCTCATGTTTCCACAGAAAAGCTCAGAAGCATAAATTTTCCATACCCATTTCCAAGTAAATGAGTCAAATCAAAAAGAAACCCCAAAACCATACTTTAAAAGACAAAAAAAATCCCCAACCCTATCAGAAAGTCCAAACAAAACAATGAGAACTAAAAACTCATTTCTCAGAAAGTGACTCATAATTGTTGAACTCTTGAAATTATTGCTTTTAGTAAAAATGAGCATGATTTCAATTTTAGCTCCTCATTGTTGTGTTCTATGTTCTTTTGTTTTCATTTCAGATTACTCTCCTGAAGGTAAAGGTAGAATGTGGTCCTACAGAATATTTTCCTCTGAAATGAGATTTGTTTACATTTACTCTGTGCAGAATTCCTGTTTGGGCAGATGGCTTTCACAGGTGTCTGCACCATTTACATTTCTAATTAAATAAAGCCTTACACAAGGATGAATTTCACACCATAAGAATGTGTGTGAAATGCAATTAATATTTCTGTGCTAGGTGATCTCCTAAAGGTAGGGCTAATGCAGATATGAGGGTGTACACAGCAAAAGGTGAGAAAATTCATTTGCAGAGTGAGCATGTGGCCAAACTGAAACTGTGCAAGTTGAAAAGAACACAAGGATTCTGAAATTCTTTAGAAAGACCTTTCTGAGATGACTTTCAGTCACCAGAAGAGGAGGTAGAAGGACCCTGTTTTTTGGAGGTGTCATGATACCCAAAGGTATTTTAGCATCAGGGAGTTTATTCATTTCCCCTGCAGTACAGTATTAAATTGCTCTCCTGTTTTTCTTTCCAGCCATATTCTATGTGAGCAGCTTTCAGTGCAAAAGCTGAGGTCAGTAAAGGTCACCAACATGTGTGTGCTGATTTATTAACTAAAAGAAAAAGGTGTTTCTTAGGCTTGATATCTCACCAGGAGTGCAGTTCTAGTGGCCAGACTAGCACAGGAGTTATCTGAACTATGACATTTCCTTACACCACCTGGCAATAAATTCTGAGAGAAAAATTGTCAGAGTATTAAAACTGAGTCTTTGCTCTGTACATTTCTGAAAAGCAGGGGGCTATGAAAAACTTGGATTTTGCTTGTTGGTGAGCACAGGATCTGTAGAGCGAGTAGTCAGGACTCTGCTTTGCTCTTCAGACTTCTTTTAGATTTTCATGACCACATTGTTTGCTGCATACCTGTTATTTTTGTTCAATAATTTGGTTTTTTTCTTACTAGCAGGTGAAGGATCCTATTGTACTAATTGCCCAGCACTTGACTAGTTGTGCAAACAATATTTGTAAATGTGGAGTTCTAAGTATGACATTTAAATATCATTTACAGTGTATTTAGCTGTATATAGGCACCAATCAGCCTATAAATCCTTTTATTATAACCAAAAATGTGAAATCTACATGGTGTTTAAATTCAGAATATATTCTGCTTTGAACAAGTCTCTTTGACCTAAACATATATCTGCCTGGCTTAATTTTTTCAAGATATTTTTAAAAACTACTGTCCACAAACTGAAGAACCTTAACAGAAATTATTTTAATGAGATGGAAATTTAGTTCAACAGAAGTTTCTTCATGAGAAAAATGAATTAAAAGAATAATTTTCCTTTTAAAAGACAATTAATTAAAAACTGTCCATGTGATGACAAGATTTAACATTTTTTCTGACGTGTTGAGAAGAAGAAAGTGCCTGGAATTGCACAAGTGGAATAAAATGTTCCATTTCACAGCAAGGCCAAGCTTGAGTCTTGTAATTATTTCCAAGGGAGTAAAGGTCATTTTCTATTTGCTGCATCTCTATTATGTGAAGCCTCTGTACCAGGCTTACAGAAGTTAACTCATGACCCATTTAGATTGCCCAGATTTCAAAGTCAACTTAGACTGTCACAAATCTGATAAAGTAGACATATTCCCTTCTCTAAGTACTGCCATAGATGATGTGCAAAGAGGCTTTTTATTTATAGCACTGTAAGACAAGAGTTCCAGCTTTAAGGCTTGAGTAGCTGGGAGATCAGAACATGATTTCCCTCTTACTTGCTGTGTTAATCCTTTAGGGGAAGAGCTGTTTGTAGATAAATTTCAGGATATATGGCTTGGACTGTTTTTCTGGTGGGAACTCATTATGTAACTTTGCTTGTGTCTTGAGATGGGAAGAGGTTTTCTCCTGCTGTGATGGCATTTTTATGCATATTCATCCAGGAACACTGAGTCAGAAAGACAGGTACTTTAAACCTGCACCTGTGCACACAGAAAATGTGTGCAGAAGATGCATGTGTGCCCTTCTTCCTGTGCAAATGTCCATTGAAATGCATATCAGGCAGGTTTGTTAACAATCAGTAATCAAGCTTTATGCACAATGTTCAGGGCAGGCTCTGAATACCTCAGTTCACATTTGCAGATGTCTCCTGCTGGAAGACTGAAGGGGACAATTCAAATTCTCAACCTAAAAATCTCCAATAAAATCAGTATATCAGTGTTATTAAGAGAGGAAGGGATTGAGAGCTGTGGTTTTAAACCTTCTTAAGAAAATCAGGAATAGTGTGATGATACCAAAATTAATAGTAGTCAAGTGTATTGTACTTTTCTTGGTGTACTACTTTCAATCTTTCTCTTCTTTCTTGGTTAATCCTTCCAAGGGACCAGCATGGAGCAAGTCAGGATGGAAGGCAAAGGTGTCCATCTGTTGTGTTTGCCTTCCACCAGATTAATTGCCATGAGATATTCTGGCTCTTTCTCACAGTCTGCTGGCACTTCTGGCCAAGCTTTTATAGCATCTGTCAGTGGCATGAAACAAATGATCCAGCAGTTGGTTCCCATAAGAACAACTAATGCAGGCCAGGTGGGACATTGCTGCCTTTGGATTTTGTAAATGGGATCACACAAGACTTTAAATGAGTGGGAAATGCAAGGAGGGAGAGAGCAGGTCCTGTATCACTGTGATTTAACAAATGGACTGTGAGTGGTGGGGAATAGGGAAACATGCAGATGTTAAAATGTTGCAGGACATCTCTTTAGGATCAGGATCAGCAGACTTGGGTGATCAAGGAGAGGAGGTGGGGCTGAGAGATGCTGCTGGTACACTGGGAGAAGTGACAGTGTTGCTGTCACCTGAGCTGGTGAAGGAGAAAAGAACCTTCAGCATTCACTGGCGTGGTGTTGGGGAGAAATTGTCTTCACTTTGCACCTGAAGAACTTCATTTCCAAAATTGTGACTGCGTATTGAGGATGTCTTGAGTAAATAAACCCATTGTGCAGAGCTGCTTGAATTTAGGAGCAAATGTCATTCAGAACCTCTCTGTTTGTTTCCTTGGTTGTCACAGCTGCCTTCTCTGGCTGATTGTGCTTGGGCTGCCTGACAGGCAGCAGATTGCCCATAACAATTTGGAGATCAGAGTGGTCAGCACACCACCTGGAAGTCAGGTTTAGTAAAACACCTTTAGATGTTCTAAAGCAGAAAGTACTTCTGAAAATGCACTTGGGTTGGAAAATATGATTTGGCATTTCCTGCTCTTAACCTTGCCTCCTTTTGCCTCTCTCTTTAACCTTTTACACTTTTTAGTAATTTCTTTCTGCTTGCTGCTTCTTTCTTGACTATTGTTACCTCCATGGTCTCATTTAACAGCTGCCAAGAAAAATAGCCCTTCAGGTTGTTTTCTCTATTCAGGGATAAAATGCCTCAGAGTCTGAGATCAGAATTGTACCTATTCCCTAGCAATTTAATTTTGCTTTTAAGCTTCCTCCTTTGATGTTCCCGTGGTGACACGGAACTTGGGTGACCATGTGCTAACAGTGACACAAACTGAATTCAACTGGAACCTTCAGATCCACCTCCACTGTGATGCACACATTTCTTTTTCAATCCTCCCTTGGTGTAAACAATCTTTGATTCTAGGAAAATGGACAAACTGTGGCTTAGAGGGAAAGAAAAGAAAGAGTTCATACTTGCTAGCAAAGAATTTCTTTCATAAATGAAACTCCTGTATGTGAGACTTTACCCTTGAATGTAGAATTTCTTCTGCAACTTGGTGATCAACTTTGAAACAGATTTGCAGCTCTTAATTTATCACTTATTCAAATCAACTTGCACGTGCTTAATTTCAGCATATATTTAGGTCCAGCTGTATTCAGCTAGGCCTAAATAAATGTGATTTTTATGAGCAGCATTACATCTTATGGTTTTAACGGACCAGTAACATTCTTTATTGATATTCTGAACTGAAATTCACCTTGAAAGCTACTATTTTGTAATTTCAATGCCAGCCCATATATATAAAAGCAAAAACCTTACATAAAAAATTGTTTAGCAAGATTTGAAGGGGAAGTGTGATGTGATGGATATTCTGTTTTATGAGTATGGACCCCAATGTTTTGTTTTATGAGCACTGAGCCTAAACCCGCTATGGTTCCCAGAAGCCAACATGATGGATGATGGAGTGGATGTTAAAAATCTATTTCTGTTTTTTTTTTCCCCTCAGGTTCTGCTGCTTGCATGTGCAGAAGATTTAGAATGTCGTCCCTGGATTCCAGCAGAAGGTTTTTTATATAGAAAAGCCATTTGAATTCACAGAGGACCAGCTGGTTCTGAACCGTATGTTATTTTCATATATTACTATTGTGCAAAAATCAGAATTGTTTATGTATTCATTTCATTCCTGCCATTTATCAGAAAGTGTTTTTTTTGTTTTGTACCTGAGATTTTGGATATTGCCATGATTCAATCTGAGTTCCCCTACATTAATCCTATATCTCTACGGACTTGACTCTGTTTCATGTAGTAGAAATGGCAAAATACAATATATAATCATTTAGGGCTGTGTGAATGTTGTGAGAACCTAGAATCAGCCACTTCTTTAAAATTAAATTTACTCTGAAATTTTTCATAATCTTTCCTATGAGCTTGGAAATCAGGACTTGCCTACAAACATCTCTATTAAATTATCTCTGAAACTCAGATTTAGAAGTTTGTATTTTGAAAGCATTCACAGATGATACAGGTTGAAGTCTTTACAGGAAATTCAGAGAAGAAGTTTGGGATCATCAGTGATAGCACAGTGTCCCACAACTGGAATATTCAGTATATTTCCATTGAGCAGGTGTCACATTATAAAGCCCAATCTGGCAGTGTATACAGAAAGCATTAAACTGAAGGAGATTTAACAGTTTTTTTCAGTTCTGGTGTTAGTTCATTTTAATACTTCAGGGTTACAAATTGTTCATTCCATTCTGGGACTTTGGGACTTCAGCAGTGTCAAACAAAAGTGGTGCCTTATCCAGTGGTCAATGACTTTAAAGACTTAAAAAAGGATTTAAGTGCTGCCATTTCCATATTTGCAAACATACCTGCATTTACATGTGATATTTATTACTGGTGATGATTTGTTGTGCTTGGCTGCTGGTGCTGAGCCAGGAACTCTTCTGGGTGTCCAGCACTGGGCAGTAGTGCTTGGCTCCTATGTGCAGTATCTGGATCCTACAAAGGGATACATCCCAAAGCTTGGTGGAACCAAGAAATGCAAACCAGCATTACTCACCAAATGCACACATTTCCCATCTCAGTTCCCTGCAGATATCACTGCTACATATTGATGTATTTTCACTTCAGATGAAGATGTAATCTGTGCACATTCACTTTAAAATAACATTAACTTCTCAAAATGAAATGTCAGAATTAGTTGCCAAAGTCTATTGAAATAACTCCTTTAAACTTAAGTCATTCAGCCTTTGGAGGTACTAAAATAAACCTCTGGGATAACATTCTTAGTCTCAGCATTTTCATATGTTGCTTAGTCTGAGCTGCTTTTTCACAGGAACTTTAGATCACGAGTAGTAATACTAGTCAGAGATGTGAGATTGTTGTTCAGCTTAGAAAAGAGATTTCAAATTTCTTTGGGGAATTTAGTTTTTCTCTGGAATTCTTATTTTGGAGTTGTCAAGCACATTATTCCTACATGGCTAAAAGTTTAAATTCTTAGAATATAATTAGATTTAGTAAGCATGCAGATTTGAAGACCTATTAAAAGAAGCAATATGGATAAATTAATGTTAAATTGAATAAAAACAACATTTGTTGAATACTTTTTCTGCTTCAGAACTTTGAGGCTGTAGGGTGTCTGGCCAGATCTCCTGCTGATGTGGAGAGGATCACCCCAAGGAGGGGTGGGTTCAGCCAAACTGACTGCACTGCTCTGTGGTGACCCAGCCAATCGTGGTGGTAAATGAGTAAAAGTAAAATGAGCACAATAATTAAGATGCCATCATTAGTGAGAGGAGGAGGGAAGAGCAGGAAGAGACTCAGAAATGCCTGGGAACAGTCTCAGGAATTAAATTATTTTAATAAGCAGACAGTAAATTTGTCTACTGTGCAGTGTTGGACAGAGGCAGACTGTGGATGCATGATCCTGGTTAATTCAATCACCCACAAACAGGGTGTCCTTCATGCAGCACCATTAAACTTCAGCACAGTTCCTTCATTTTAACTGTCAACAGAATTGATAATTTTAATTGTCTGTTTGAATACACTTTGCATGCTCTTGCATCTTTTTATGCCCATTACCAAGAGCAGTGTAATTTAGCAGTTGCATTGCAATGGGAGGCTTACCAGGGCTGTGTAAATTAATAGAGCAAATATGTAAGCCAGACCTATAGCAGTGATTGTTTTTGTAGTCCTCAACAAGCCAAGGAGCTCCTTAATTCTTTTCTGAAGTGCAATAATACAGTCCTTTTCTTTTTTTCTTTTTCAATTTAGACAAGAACCTACTGTAAGTTTCATTGCTAGCATCTCCCTTGTAATTAAATATTGGCTGCTTCTTATGTATTTATGACTTCTACATATGGCAATGTTAATTATATTTTACATTTACGGATGGGAAGAATGAAGAGAAGACCATACTGAGGGTACAGAATTTTCTCTTGTTTCTTGTTCTGATTTGTAGCAATTTTTATTAGAGCCTACTTATAACCTGGCCATAACAAGTCCAGCTGTGTGTGCACATTCTCTTTCCTATTAGTTTCTCTGGTATTCAGTTACTATTAGTTTTTCTGTCATTGTGCTTAGGCTGAACTGGCTTTTAAATTCTTATTTATTTATCTGCTCTTGCATCTCATTTAGTAGCAAACTCCAGACTTTGACCATGTCTTTGTCCCAGTTTGGTCATTATTTTTTTTCCCTTCAGCTCCCTTCAGATCTCATTACAACTTGCATTTTCTATGACCACAAACAAAATAAGGCATTGCTCTTTTACTTTGGGTCTGCCCAGTTTTTTCCTCTGTGTGCAGAACCTTGATGTAGTAGAAAAAGATCAATGGAGTCACTTTTTGGAAATAGTAATTATGTCCACATAATTATTATTCCAGCAAACAATTGTGTCACTATTTTTTCCTTCCTTATAGACTTTTTTTTTTTGCTTTACACTTACGACCATCTTTGCAATCCAATAAAGATCATCAAGATTTCCACATTCTTGATGAAGTGCTAATTGACAGCATTTAATTACAGGTTTTACACCTGTCAAAAGCACTTGTGGCCATGAAATGCCTCCCCTTCAGAAATCCTGTCCCTGCCAAGGCTGGCAGGTCACTGGCAGGGACAGGGCTCTGTCACACTGGGCTCAGGGAAAGTTCCTAATCAGCCCCAACAAACGTGGGAATGTAATTGTGTTACATTAATCACGTTTATACTTAACACACATCGGGCTTGGCTTTTGGGGGTATTTTTAATTGACAATGAATCAAATAGTGCACTTGAATAATGGAGGCAATTAACATAAAGCACGAGGTGATGCATTGTGCATACTAAACTGGGGAAGGCACTGCCAGTGCTTTAAATGTCAAAACAAAGGAAGTGTTGACCCTCACTTGAAAAGCTTTAATTTGAATGTTAATTAATGGCTGACCTCTTGTGTCTCTTACGTGATAGATTGCATGTTCAGAGCCTGGGTTGTTTCAAGATGAAGATTTTGTCTGTCTGCATTTGGGAACTTTTTGTTCTGTGGATTTTAACAAAGAGCTTTCTACTCAACCATATCAAAATCATTGTTTACTCATATGATGTGAAATATCTTGGTGTACTTATTAATGCTTAAAAGCAGGTTTTCAATTGTCTGGCAAAGCTGTGGCCTCCAAATAGATTCACTTTGTTCAAACCAAATGAAGCCTGTGGAAAGATCAGAGAAGATCATTCCTGCTCCTACATCCTGGTGTGCACAGGGATCATATCCCTGGTCGTGCTCACATCCAAATATTTCCTGTTGATCCTGAGCTGATGCTGTGTGAGAGCTGATTTATTGCATCCACCCTTCCCACTGATTCCACTCCAGCTGACTGCACAGATGGCCTCTTCCTGTGCCTGTCCCATGCTATCAATAGTGAGCTGCTCCTCTGCTGCTGTTCTGATCCTGGGGTTTTCACACCCACTTCTTTCTCCCCTTTTCCCCTTTCCCCACACCTTGCACAGAGCCAGTGTGGCAGCTTCATTCAGCCCCCAGTGATTTGCCAAAGCCTCTGCAGGGCTCTG
Organism: Muscicapa striata striata; assembly: GCA_030060385.1. Lineage (NCBI taxonomy): Eukaryota > Metazoa > Chordata > Aves > Passeriformes > Muscicapidae > Muscicapa > Muscicapa striata. Next base: position 2,259,244 of record JAREIS010000073.1, on the reverse strand, counting down.
ACCCAGGGTTTGGATGTCACTGTTAACTCTTCAAGCTGGATATTGTAGGGTTTGGGCAACTGGGATTGCTCATGGTAGTTGAAGCTTGCAAAAGAACATGTTCAGGCAAGGTAAGATTTTAAGCTTAGCAATTTCTTGCAGGGAAAACTGTCTGGGCTGCTGGGTAATAGCAAGATAACTCTGGATTTTCCATCTATTCAGTGTGTCCTTGCTGAAACAGTGTTGTGGTTTTTCAAAATGAAGACTTTTTAATGCATTTTGAGTTTTACAAACACCTTAAATTTTCTTTCAATTCACATAAATCGCTTACTGTTTCAAGAATATGCTTCAGAGGGTGTTGAAAAATGTTTTGGTTCCTATTCCTTGGCATTGAGGGAACAGGTTCAATGGAAAGGCATTTCAACTTTCTTACCCAGGTAGGGAAGTGCTTGTTATATCCTAAAATATGTATCTTAATGGGCTCATATGCATGGATAGAATTTGAATACTGGAGCTTCAATCTGACATTTGGGTACGTGGTTAACACAAAACACCTGGAGCTCTTATTCCATGTGAACAGAAATATTGGTCAGGGTTTGAACCAACACATCTTAAGCACACTATTCCTATTTAAATGGTCATAGGAAGCCAAATTCATGTAAGTAAAATTCCAGGATATATCTGGGTCAGTGTGCAAAATGTTTGCAAAGTTCTGGAAGTTTTAAAGTGGGAGGCTGAGAACTTTACTGTGTGTTTGTGGGGGCAAGGTGAGGAAGATCCTTTTGCACCTAAATGCCTGATGCATTGCCTTTTAATTAAAGTTTGATTCTGAACTCCTACATGGAGGGAGAGCATTGTCTGGGAATACATATAATGGCTAAATAATTCAGGATGTTTCAAATGTGCCTCTGAATAGATACATGTAGATTGGTGTTGCAGCACAACAATGTCACATCATCTGTTTAACTGCTTTCTCACATGAGGGAAGCAAAACAAAGCAGGAGAGAATAGTTGTGGAGTGCCAGGTGGTCAGACAATTCCCTCCCAAACAACGAGTGTCAGCTTCCAGGACCAAGGGGGAAGGAGTCAAAAATACTGTTTGATTGTTATGCATATACATTAAATAAAAGTAGTGTTTGCAAAGCTAGGACATTAGACTGAGCAGAGTGAAAGGATTATTTAGTCTCTGAAAAACACCTTCAGGGCTGAATCAAAACCTCTCAGGGATGCAGTCAGCTCTTGTGGAATAACAGAGGGAAAGGCATATGTGTTGGTGAAACCTCCTCTTGGCATTTTAATTCCAAGGTGGAGGAAATGAGGATCTAACTCAAACAAATGCCTGTTTCAATGAGAAAAGCCACACAATCCTGTTTAAAAAATAAACCCAAACAAACAAACCCACAGGAAAAGCGGGTGAGGATCTTTGCAGCAGCAGTGAATGCTCTGTTAGCAGCTTGGTCTGGATTTAGGAAGATAAAAGTAGCAGATTACTTGGTTTGGGATTTAATTTGTTTCTGGAGACTTTCCAAGAGCCATAATGTTTCACAGCTAATACTTTTTTGAAATACGTGTGGGCTTTGGTTGGCTGAAACATGCCAGCTGTTCTCCTAATAATCTAAATCAATGGCCAACTGCTCGGTATTAGCAGGTTGGGTCTCTTGCTCAGTGCAGTGCAAACCTTGTATTAATAATGTCCCCAGGTGCAGCAGTGGAAAACTTCTCTGCTCATTTCCAGTTGGCAGTTTCAGAACAAAAAAAAAATCAAATTACCTAAGCTATTACTCCTGAAGCGATTGGCCACGAGGCAGCTCCTTCTCTGCAGGTGTAGGAATATGTTGGAAAGCCAAAATCTCTTTTAGGAAAATGTAGGTGCCTTGGCTTAGGCCAAGATCCATGAGCAAATAATCTGACACTGATTGCTTATGGCTGGCAGCGTTTTCACAGGGTCATCTTGCTGAGGAAATGGGAGGTAGGGATGTGAGATTTCTGGGGATAGGATAGAGCTGGGGTCACTCTGGGCAGGGTCCAGCACCAGCCCAGCTTTGTCAGGAGGAAACTTTGTCCATATCTGACAGAGAGCTGCAAATCCCCCCACACAGAGATGTTAATGCATTTCTGTAGAATATTTCTTGGTATTTTCACAAACTGCCTTTCTGACAGGACTTTTAATTTGAGGATCTTAGGAAAGCACCATTCAAAAGAATCATGGCTAGCTAACCTTTTCCATTACATTTCAAAGTGCAGTGTGGACATTTAGTGAGAATTAATGGGAGTGTGTGAGGTTAAATCTTCCTTTAAACATAGAAATCTCATTTAAGTTAATGATATCTTAAAGCATGCAAGTATTCTTGAAAATAATTGTAGATGTAGTTCACAATTAATTTGGAGCTTTTAGGATTTCTCTCTGTTAATCCAAATCAAATTATAACTTTTCTAATGTAATTATGATCATGCTTCAACTTGCAGTTTTTCTTTCCCTTTGCTTATTCAAATGATTCCTTTTCAGACAGAGCAGTCTGTCTGCTTTAATGGACACATCTCCTTTTCACACAGCTTTTCTGTGCCATGTGATTTCTCAGTCTTGCCTTGAGAATAAGCACCACTGGCTGTAAAGTCAGGAAATATTTCAGAAATTTCTTAGTCTGGGGGATTTTTCTAGCTGGAGGCTAATGCTCTGGTTTTGTTTTATGCCTCTGTTCAGCCTATCCACCTGCACTTTTTCCTCTAGAGAAGGGAAAGAAAAGATAAATTTTAATGGATTGATTCTGAAAACTCTAGTTGCTCTGGAATGACTTTGTGCATATTTGTATGCCTTGTACCTGCTGCTTCTGAGGCAGACAAGTGAACCTGTAGGCAGGGGAGTGAGTGCATGGCATATTCTGTGATGTGAATATTAACTAAAATGTTTGTCCTGGGTTTTTAATCCCTGAAAAAATATCAGCCTGGGCAAGGGGTAGGATTTACTCAAAAAAGAATCCCTGCCCATAAGAGATTATCTTTAACAAAATTTGAAATTCCTTTTCCAAGGAATTATAAAACTAGGAGCTTTGGGAAGACCTAAAAGATTCCTGTAGTGATCTGGGATGTTGCTTTTTAAACAAGAATTCCACTTACAATACTCACTTTGATTTGTTTACTTTCTTTTAAAAAAGAAAAGCAATAAAAAACCCAGTGCAACCTTCGTCTCTCAGCTGTGGAGAGAACTGAAGCAGAACTGAGGGACCTTTAATAAGGCAGCAAAGCAGAGGCAATGCTGGAGCAGCTTTACAGGTAGTCAATAGCAGAAGAGAAATTCCTCCCTGCAGTTGGAGCCAGCATTGGTAAATCTCTGACACTTTTGAAACACTTGCTGGCAAGTACCAGAACCTAAAAGCAGGTTAGACTGAAGTAAGTGATAATCTCCTTGATGCACAGGGCCATTCTGCTGCCAGGGAGTCAGGTTTGTTTTATTGAAGAGCAGATTGTGAATCTTTTCTCCCTTATCAACAGTGCTGTAAATGCTGGATCTGGCTTTATGTATGAACTGGATTGTCTTGCCTTGGACTTTTTCCAAAATAGTGTAAAGCAAGGTTGTAGAGAATGGGTGTTTTTTAAAATTTTTGTTAATATTGTATTCTATAATTAAATATATTTGTATTCTCTTTTAACCACACTGATAGGAAACATTGTTTATGTAAATGTTAAGGCACGTGGGTTTTGTTTACCTTCCTCTGTGTGGCAGTGAAACAGAGGAAACACAGAAATGTGCTCTGGCCTGCTAAAAACCCAAATTACCTGGTTACAAGTAGGACCCCTACAGAATTTTAATTACAGCTCTCAACACTTACAGTAAAACAGTAGGGAGACAACTATAATTTGACCTTTATAAAACATTAACACCAACTTATACAAAAACATAACTTCAGCTTAAAAGGATACAGTGGGAGGCAGAATTTAAGAAATTATGAAAACAGTGTACTTATGATAATTTAACTTTTGAAAAAAGCACAGCAATGTGTTGGTGTGGGCAGCAAAGTGTGACATTGGTGGCTTTGGTTCCCTGAACCATGTCATGACCCTTGCACAGAAATGCTGCATTGCTGGCAGAGGAAACTTCTCATGACTTTTTTCATGTCTTGAGGAAATCAGTGATGCTGTGAGGCTTGGGGTAGAGGATGCTGCCCAAACCCCACAGGAAATGCTGATGGACAAATCCAAATGCAGTTTTGGTTAATTCTGGCTGAAATAGTCCCTGAGTTGTGGTGTGGCAGCTCACAGTGTTTTTTAGTTCTGTCATCAGGCAAAGATGAATAGTGTGCCCCAGGTCTTCTCTTGTTGTTAATTCAATATATAATAAGCATACTTAATAAATGTCACATATTTTTTTTAATGAAACAAACGTGAAGCTGTAAACAAGGATACTTTAAATGTCCCATAATAAAAGGAAAATGTGAAGATGCCTGAATGCAAAGGTTATAAGTATCTTTGGTGTGACCTGAAACATTTTTCTTTTGCTGTTTGCTGACAGGTGAAGCATCAACTGCTAAAATCTCATCTTCCCTAACTTTTGATGTGCTGTTTCACACCATGTTATATGTGTGTTAGAAGGTGATGCTGGATGCAGACAAAAATTATGGGGTGTAGTAAGGCAGTTCTTCAGTACTGTGGTCAAGAGCTTTCCAGGAGTTCATTTTGGCTGAAAACCCCATGAGCTCAGCTGCCTAAGATTTGGTGTTTGGCTGTCCAGTTACTACTGCTTTGTTTTTTGGGGATTTTTTTGGGGGTTTCTTTTGGTATTTTTTGGTATTTTTTTTAAATCAAGGCTCTTCTAGCTAGAATTTTTATTCAGCCTGGTTTGTATTTATGGAGGAACCACTCAAGTACATCATAAAAAAAAAACAGGAAATAGTGATTTTATAATATTTTTCTAGAGCAGTGGAAGCAGTATTGTGGGAGTTATACAGGGTAATTTGCAACCAAAGAGCTCATTTAATTTAAATTTTTAAAAGTTACATTGGTGACAGAGGAAAGAGTCTAAAATTATCTTTAATAACAGAGCTGATGAGTTCACTCTTCCGATTAATAAGAAAATGCAACTCTCCAAATGTTCTCTAAGATTTGGTGTCTCTTCTGAGAAATCAGTCAGATCTCATGCAGGTAGGCAGGAGGTTTTTGGCATAATAGAATAACAGCTTCTGTCAATTCAATGTAAATCAAAATAAGAAATTTTTTTAAAAATTATATTATTACTCCAGGCACTTTTATTCTTTGAGACACTTCCTTTAATAGCTTCTCCAATAAAGTTTGAAGAAGCTGAAATAGAGAAGCTTTAATACTTCCATAATAAATCTATTAAATGTAATGCTTCTGAAAACATTGGGCATTGACTACTTACTGCTGTTTTTATAAGTCAGCATCACTTCCCAGAACTGTCTGATACTAACTACAGTTAGCACTGGTAATTAATTGAAATGAAATTACTCGAATGATGAATGAGAGCTGGACACGTTTGGTTTAACTCTTTCTGGCACCGTGGCTGTGCTTTAGATCCTGATTTAGAAGGTGTTTCAGCAGCACCTTAATTTCAGTTCCATCCCCACTCTACAGAACGTTGTCAGAGCCCAGATTGTCTCAGCTTCAGCACCAGTTTTTTCTGGCACAGAAAGCCCTTTGGGAAGGGCTCAGGCTGAGCTGTGAGGAGGCTGTTCCCTCAGCAGCCATGCAAAAGGAGAGGTCTGAGCCTCCCAGCACAGTTTTCTGTGCTGAAACAGATGATTTGGGCTGATTATGCTCAGAACCATAAATACAGCAAGGAGTTCAATTTCCACGGGTGAGTGCTGTCCCTGCTGAAATTGGGTTTTCCTGCACAAGCTTGTGCCAAACCTCTCATCCTTCCTGTCAGCAAGGGCTACTGGGTTTTAGGCAACTGATCAAACAGATCTAGACTGGTCTCTAAAATGCTCTCTTAATGACCTCTTAAATATAGCAAATCTCTGAATAGGGCTCTATGGAAATAGGTGCAGGGGCTGCACCTGCTGCTGCAGTGTGGGGGTGAGAGCATCAGGGGGCTGGGATGCTGAGCATGGCTGGGGGGAGCAGCTGGCACTGACAGATTTAATGCTTTAATAAAGAGATAAATTTTGTTAAATTAGATTAAAGTCCGGGTTTAATGCGGCCAAACTGAAAATGATAGGTTGTGGGTAAGGGTGGTAAAATTGTTCTCTGTTCTTTGCTAGAACAGGTGTTGAACAAGTCTTCCTGCTAAAGTTCTGGGTTTAGAGAACCCAGAGACAGTCTCAGCTTTCAGTTTGTCCTCTGGGAAATCACCTGGTGAGTTTAACAGAGCCTTGCCAGTTTAGGGATGGTGCATTGTTCCACATTTCATCCTGACTGCTTCTTCCCAGAAATAGAGCCTGCAAAGGTCACTTAAGGAGCCTCTTTAGACCAGAAGGACTTTGTGGAGTTCCCAGGCATTGCCCAGCTCATGGATCCTGTGCACAGCAGGTCTCTGGAGCTGGGAAGGTGTGGGATGTGCACACACACAGAGCCAGCACCAGACAGGACTGAACTGTGGCTGGGTAGTGCTGTGAGGTGAGAATGGCACCTCCTGCCTCTAGGGGCTGTTTAAAAAACACAAACACACCACCAAAACCAGCCAAACCCCACCAAAACAAATACAAACACAGAATAGAGCCCTCAAAGCAACACTCAGGCAAATACAGCAACCTCTGCTTCTCTCCTCTCACCTCTCTGTGACAATCTTTGTGGCAATCTTTGAGATCTTACACAGTGTTTTCTTGTTGAGGCTTTCCTGAGGAGCAGAGCTTTTACTTGAACCTACATGTGCCATATTCCCAGGAGACTGAAATATTAGCTGTGCACATAAGCCTGTTTTTTGTCCTTCTGTTGAAAGGGTTTTACTTTAGATAGATTAATTACACCTGCATTAAATCAGTGACTCCACAGCCTGGTAATTTGTCCATTTCCATGAGTTAAAGTTGTTGTTTCAATCCCTACTCACCTGAGTGTTTATATTTTTAATGCTTTCAATCAATCAATGAATAGATATAACCAAGAGAAGCATCAGTGATTTTAAAATAAGTATTTTTATAGGTATTTTAATAACTATTCAGGGAGCTAGAACTGGAAGTGTTTGTGAGGTGTGCACAGGAATATTTGGATGTAGTGACTACAAAGTATGTAGGGGCATTTAAACTTTCAGCAGAAAGCAAAGGAAAAAGTGCCTTATTTTCTGCATTCTCAAGTCATGTACTAGAGTATTATTATTATGGTTTATTTTTTTTCTTGTTTGTTAAAATAATCAGTTGGATACAGCTGAAATGGTTCCACCAAAAGGGGGCTGGCACAGCTGGCTGGTGTAGGAGTTTTTGTGTAGAGGGGACAGCTCCAGCATTTAGAGCAAGCAGTGCAGGTGAACTTGAACCTTCCAGATCCTGGTGGGATTCTGGAGCTCCTGGTTACATGAAGAACGTGAGGTCTTCCCCCTTCAGTGTATTCCTTTGTTATTCCAAGACCTTATTTACCTTTCCTATATTTGTTAAAAATTCAATGTTTTTTTTGTCAAGAGGAATGTTCTCTCTTACATTGAACAGGTTTTTACTTTGTTTCTGTTTTGGTAAGAAAAATGATTTTTCCTTTCAAATTTGATTCTGGTGGAACTCCTCAACACCTTCTACTTGGCAGCTCAACCAAAAAAAAAAAAAATTATTTGCACAGCCCTAATGGTGTCAGTAAATTGATTTCCCTAGAACACAAGACTGCATTTCCTCTTTGGGATGCCCCAAAGTGATCGTTATTAATGATAAATGACAATGGAAATCCTGCAGAGAAATTAATAACTGGGATGTTGCTCTGAAATGAGAGCAGCAACGTGGATGCCCTTGAAGGATATTGAACATTCTCCCTTCTTTGTGGTCCTTGCTCATGAATAGATTATGGAAAGGCCATGCTGTGATTGATTTGCCAGCTCTGGGAAAAGCAGGATTATCAAAGGCACAGGTGATGTTACCTGGGCCTGCCCTCCTGGGTGGGACACAGGAGTGATTGGAGTTGCTCTCATTTTTCAGAGCAAAGCTCAAGATCATAATTCACTGCTGATGGTTGGTTTCCAGGAGGTCTCTGGATTTAGAGACCATGTGCTTCCTCAGGTGTATTTGTTTTGGAGACTTCAGATGGGAAAAAGCAGAGAAATCTTCCCTAGAAAGAAGGAAATGAAATAAGAATGAATAAATTATCTCTGAAGAAGAATTTTTGATTAGCAGCATCTCCTTCTAATCAATTGTCCTGATCTCAAAGCTCCTTTTCTACCATGCTGAAAGCAGTGATGGGTTTTTGTCAGTTCTACTGGCAAACCTGGACTCTGCAAAGTCTGATGTGATGAATGCAAATAATGTTCTGTGTACATTCCTTCCAATTTTGTGCTAAAAAAATTCCTAATTAGAAAGATTACAGGAACTGGAGCAAAATGGGGGACAATATAAATTAATTTTCCTCCCAGAAATATAGAAATATAATTGACAATTTTGATCTGAAGGTTCCAAGGGTTTCTTGAAAACTGTTGAGGTATAGTCATGAAATCTTACAGGAATTATAAAAAGTGCTGAACACTGAACTGCAAATGCCATTTGTAGCTGACTTCGTGCAGCTCTGTTTTACCTCTGGAAAGTAAAATCAATTTCAGATTAACTTTGACAGGGAGGTGTTGAGGTGTGTGAGTCAGCACTTACTCAGATATTTCTGCCAGCCTGTTGGGAAGACAAAGAATTGTGATGGATATTATCAATAACAGTGCTAGCCTGAAAGGAAAATTGGCAAACTAAGTTAAGAAACACTTTTCTGCCTTGTCCTGGCACTCTTCTCAAAAAACTAAATTATAAGTTGTTATTAGTGTACCAAACTAAAATTTGTCTTGAGATTTAAGAACTTTTTTTCCCTGTTCTACTTTTGGTTTTTTGGGGGAGTAAAAAAACCCTGCTGACATTGCCTTTACTGTTTTTATTTTATTTTTTCCACATCAAAATCTGAAATAGCTTTTTTTTTTTTTTTTTTGGTCTGAAACAGTGTGTTTTGCAGAAGTCAGTACAGCACAATTGAAACAATGAGGGATTTCATTCTTTTTATCCACAATTGTGGAGCTATATTTAATAATCCTTTATAATAATCTTTCCACTATACTGAATTATGTATTGACTCTTCTTTCATATTCATTACAGAATTCCAGAAGGAAAATGGGCTTTTAGATGTCAACCTGAGCCTCTTCACAATTTTGAATACAGTATCACACATAATTCTGTGAGGACTAATCACACATGGTTTGATTTCAGTGAAACAACTCTCATTGACTTCCCTGAGAGCTGCCTGGGAGACTTGGCTTGAACTATTGCTGTGTTATTGAAAGTATAATAAGCATTTTGATTCAATTTTCCATCTCTTTCAAGTCTTACATGTTAGCTCTCCTGTGCAAGAAGTCCTGCTACACAGAGTGATGGATTTTTGGGTTAGAAAAGCCCCCTAAGATCATTGAGTCCAACCATCACCCCAGCACTAAATCCAAGTGTCACCTCCAAGGGTGGGAACCCAGCCCTTGGGAACCCTGTTTCAATGCTTAATAACCCTTCCAGTGAAGAAATTTTGCCTAAATGCCAATTTAAACCTCCCCTGGTACAACTTGAGGCCATTTACTCTTTTCCCATCACTGGTTAATTCTGAGATCGACTCTGCCTGGTTGCACCCTCCTTTCAGGGAGGTGGAGAGAGCAGTAAGGTCTCCCCTGAGCCTTCTTTTCTCCAGGTAAAACACTCTCAGCTGCTCCTCCTCACATCTGGGCTCCAGCTGCCCTTTGGCCACACTCCAGCACCTCAATGTGTGTCTTGTAGCTCTCACAATATTCAGGGCACTGTGAACCCTGGATGGACCTTCAGGAAAACACCTTAAGAACAGACCTTGAAAGTAAAAAAAAAATATTTGCACTTTTTAAAATTGCAGATTTTGCTGATGGAGCTGCTGCAGATGCTGTGTGGAAGCTGGGTCTGTGGCTCTGGGTGCTGTGCTCCTTTGGCTGAAATTCCAGGGGTTAACAGCTCTGGAGCACACAGGGATCTCTGGTCATTGATTTTTAGTGGTTGCTGTTACACAAAGTACGAGTGGCATTTGAGAGAGACAAAGCACCATATTAAAGTTAATGCCTTTGATTTCCTTCAAATCATCTGTAATCCATGTGGGCCTGTCATAATTTATACCTGGCTCAGCCACAGCAAGAAGTCTGAAACTGTCACATAATCTGCATCAACACTTGTGCACAAGAGAAATTTCACGTGCTGCTCACTGCAGTTGGTGTCGAGGTATTTATCTCTCCTTACCCAGAAGGCTGCCCTGAGCTTAATTGGCCTTTCTCATTATTTATATTGCTAGGAAAAAATGGGATTAAATATCAGGAGAGGCAGATAACAGTGGGTTTGCTGCATAAGATAAATATAAATCCATTCCTGTTTGTTTCTAAACATGATAAATGTGACCAGGTTTTTTTGGTCTTCCCCACTGCCCCTAAAGTCTTGGGGAGTCTCCTGAGGATAATCTTAATAGGATAAAGTGGTCTCTGAAAGGCAATTAGCAGGATTCCTATGAACTGGGCCAGGCATGGGCCATGCTCAACCCTCTCCTGATTAATGCTCATCTTAATTCCATTTCTTGGGATTTATTTACTTATTTCACATATGATGTATTTAGTTCCCTTAGCTCTGCTCTGTGGTTTGAAAGTGTCCTGGTGCCTTTCATGTCCCTGTCCAGCTGTACCTGTGAGCAGCCCCAGAAGGGCTGGATAGCAGTGGAAAGTGAGCTTAGACCACAATCCATACCAAGTCTGGTCAGTACCATTAATTGAAATAATTAATGCTGCAATGATGCTTATGAATAGGGAATCAGCAAGGAAGACACTGGACTTTTCAGGATGAAATTCAGCACCTTGTGGCAGCTCTCCTGATTTTATTTAGAGGAATCATATTTCTTTGGAGGCATGCAATTCACAGTGGAATAAAGCTCTGGGAAAGTTCTTCTCTCTTGCCATATGCCTTATGTGCTATACCACTGAAATGATTTTTATTTCTTTATTTTAAAAATTATTTTCTAAGACAGAAATTCTAAAGTTTGTCACTTCTTACCCAGTCTTCATCCATGGCTGCATTTGGAGAATTCCAGGACAAGCCAGGATCTGTTTAAGTGTCTTCCAGCAGATACTATTACATATGTTTAATTAATACTGCACCTTCACTACTGCAACTTCTCTGTTCAGGAAGACTCTGCCTCCAGGAGGCTTCTGAACTCATTTGCTGTGCTTCAACACCTTTTGTGAGCTGTGCTTACTTATTTTATGTTTATTTCTGTCTTTGGAAATTGGTGCAGTGGGAAAGTGAGGTCCCTGCCACCCACCTGCTTCCTTGAGCTCAAACACTCCAGCACCAGCCCACCTACAGACCAGAAATAAGCAAACAAACAGCTCTGACCAGAAGGTTTTAGCAATTAGCTTGTCCCTCTTGTTCTAAAATTAAATGAGATGCAGAACCTGTCTCAAAACAGCCTGTTTGAGGGCAATAGAGAGGGGAGGTCCATTATTGAAATGGCAACCTATTTACACCACATACAGCAGCATCCTGGAGCTGGTAAATGTTCTAGCTGCCACAAGTAATATGACCTCTGAGGCAGGGAATATATTCCTACATCTATTTTTGGTTAGTGGGAATCTTAGTAGACCACTGCTGTAAAAAAATGGGGATTAGTAAGTTTTCCTAGCTTTAGAGTACATCATAAAATGTTGAAAATATTAAAGTAATTCAATATGTTATTGGAAGATAAACACAAATAAGGCACAGGAGGGTTTGGAGTTTTGGGTGATGACATTTCTCTGGAATGTTTGGGGCACTTTGTGCTGTGCACAGGCTGTTGCTGCCAAGCTGGGAACCTAATGCTGAAGGGATCTTTACACCCAGATGGTCACTTTGAGCCCCTCACACCAAAATAGTTGTGGCTCAGATCTGAACTGGCTGGAGCCACTGCCAGCACCTGCTGACTTATTCCTTCATGGGCTCCCTCAGGATGTTTGCAGTGTTCTAGCTGGAATTGCCTTTGTTCAGCTGGTTGCACTGTGTGCTGATCTTGAGCTGCCAGCTAATTCCCAGACAACAGAGTGTGTTCACTGTGAGGAAACAGGAATTCCCCAAGTGCTGTCTGTGGTCCCCACCAGTGCTCTGCAGCCCCATTTATTGTGGTGCTGAAGGGAGGTGCCTGGCACTGCTCCATGTCCCCAGAGCCATGGGCTCTGAACTGCCCAACCCAAACCTTCCCCTTCTCTCACTCTCAAAACCAGAGTCCTGCAGGCAAACTGCTCCCTGTGCAGATCCTGGAGCCCTGGAAGCAGGGCTGGGAGTGCAGTTAGGCTGCCACAAGGCAGCACAGATGGGGAAGAGAAGGAGCTGCACTAAATGGCATTGAGGGGTCAGGGGCAGCTCTTGGCAGCAGTTACCTGATGGAGCAGCTTTACCTCGAGCATTCAATAGGAGGGAAATTTAAGACTGGAAAAAAAGTGCTCAGGACTGTTGGAAATGCATATGATTAAGGAGTTAAGATCCTAAAAACCCACTGCTTTTCCTTGGCCCTGCTCACTGCTCAATGTACATGAATACCTCTAGTTAAGTCGCTGAGGCTGCTGGCAAACTTATGCAAGCACTTATGAGGAAAACATATGCTTTGTGGAATGCTGACTGGAATTTTAGCTAATGATCTATTCAGCTCTGGGTGCCATACACAGATCATGAAACATTTACTTCCAATAATTAGCTGTTTTGTAGTTTGGGGCTTTTTATTTTTTATTTCTTTTTGTTCTTTTTTAATCCTACTCAGGCATATTGACAAACATGGCTTTTTGCTCTGCTCTTGGAGAAAGTTGCAGCTGCAAAGGTCCCTTGAGTTATGCCAATCAGTTGCAGATGTTCTTCTGAAAGCAGAAATTAAATAGAGTTTCTTGATGGCAATAAATTAAAGAAAAATATTAGTCTGTTATCTCTAAAAATGTGTGCTCTGGTCACAATGCATCATATACTGCTAATATAATGATGACCTTTTAAAGGAAAACACATTATGCTGTAGCTGTCTTTGTCCATACCTGTGGAATGCTGGTATGCAAAAGTCAAGCTATTAAACAGTGGGAGAAATGGAGTGAAAATAATCTATTTTGCTTTTGACTGCTGCTGCTGTTCTGATAGGCACATTCTGCCTTTTTTTCTCCTGTATTCAGTCATGCTCTTCTTGAAACATAAAACATAGAGATGGATCAAATGCACGATAACATTTTGGAACTTTATATCCTACTGCATTTTGATGAGTTGGATCAAAATCCCAATGACCAAAAGCTGCTGTTCAATAGCAAAAATGAGCAGAACTGCAGAGGAAGATAAGCAGGGTCCTTGTCTGCCCTCATCATGGTCAGGGAGTCTAGACACCAGGCATTTGCTCAGAGCTAAGAAGATTTCCATTTACTCCTCAGAATTCAGATTTCATGTGAGTAGTTACTTTAGCAAAGATCCCTGGAAGGTGTTAAACTACTTTTGGTGATCTGTGCCCAGATATTCACCCCTGCCCATCACAGAGATGTGGAATCAGAACTCTTCCTTCTTTACAAGTGTGTTCTGGGATTGGTTAAACTCACATTTACAAGTTATTAAAAACCTGCCAGCTCTGAGTCAATTCCAGTCATTTTCCAGATACTTGCTGGAGAAATAACACTAAATTCCTTGGGCTGTTTTCCCAAAACCTTTCCTACCAGTTTATCCATTTGAAAAATACATTTCTTAAATTTTTCTTTTGTCTGCAGAAAAAAAAAAAAAAGGAATCTTCCTTCTATTTGACTGTTTCCTAAGAGAATGGGCACACAAAGAGAACTAAAACATTTTTGAGCTTTAAGAAGCTCTATTTAAAAGAAGAAGGCTTTGCTTCTCAGCCTGGAGATGATAACTGTGAGCTGCTCTACTTTGATGGGAGGGACATAAGATTTTTTAAGTTTGATACAGCTGTTCTCCAGACACTAATTTTGAGATTTGATCCCAGTGAAACTCAGAGCCAGGTTGGACTCATGGTGGTTACAGCAAGGAGCAGGTGTCCAGGCATTGGCACTTGAGGAGGAATTTCCCATTCCTTCATGTGTGTGCTGGAATACCCTGAGCAGAGCCAGCAAGGAGAATTTTCTGCCTGAGGTCAGCAGGTCTTTGCCTGCCACACCATCTGCAAGAGGCTCTGGGGCAGCACAGGCAATGGGAGAAGTGTTGTGCTTGCACAGGGAGTTAAATAAACATCTCACACTGCTATAATTTTCTGGTTTTCCTGCTGTATAAACAGCTGCTGGTAGCTTGTCAATCAGCTTCTACTTTGGTGCTACTAATTGCATAGGGAAACATTAAAAATCGACTAGAAAAAGTTTCAAGGCTGATAGCAGAGAAGTCAAAAGGTTCTCAAACATTGTTTTTATCTCCTCTCAAGATAAAGGTTTTCTAGGGCCTGGACCTGGAGGATCAAAGGGAGCATTTTGTTTGTAATGAGTACCCATCAGTGCATCCTTTAATTACCATTCTTGTTGGTGTCTATTAACAAAACCCACCAGGCTCTACAGCAGAAAACATTAATTTATGAGTAATGGACAGTGTTGTGTGAAATTCATTGCTGGATATAAATCATTCAGTCTTTGAAGACTTAGACCAAAGTCATGTGTAGAATATTCTGTGTTCCTCCCTCCAGCCAATGCTAATTAACAGCAGTGCTCTGCCACTGCAGTCAGCAGGAGATGCTGAATCCTACCCTTTGAAAATGAGCCCCTTTCTTGGGCTGCTCCCTTCCAAAGGCCCCCAGCCTCTCTTCCAGCTTGGTGTGTCTGGAGAAGAACTCATTTGAAATTTGTTCTCCAGAGCCCTTTTCATATTTACAGCCCTCAAATCTCCCAAAACTCCTGAGCAAACTCTCACCATGCAGATGAAGCCTCTCAGCATTGTGATATCACCTGGGGGCTGTAGTTCTATAGATTCCATGGTAGCTGGCTGCTTTGATTAGCAACATTTCAGGTCAAAGCTATTGTTTGTGTGCCTGGCAGTGGATTTGAGCCCATATGGCAAAGGCAGCACATGCCAGGCATGTTTCTGGCAGGTTTCTCGTGTGAGGATCAGCAATATTGATGCTCTGAGCAGTCAGAGCTGCTGGAGATGGGCAAGGCCATTGTCCCTGCCTGGCATGTGAGTAGCCTTGCCCAGTTGAACTTTCCTGGGCTGCAGTGTGTGCACAGCATGCCCTGAGCCATGTATTAATAGGTTTAAAAGCTTGTAGCAATTTTTAAAAGCTGATCTGTGTTTGTAAGGTTAAGGCTACTCAGTCTGAATCAGCTGCAGCATTCACCAGTGCAGTGAGCCCAGTGAAACTCTGTCATTCTTGCTCTGTCAATAGCTGGATATTCTGACCAAACCTGCTTGATCAGTCATTACAAGTGGACAAGGTTTAAGTGCCCTTTGCCTATTCATGAGTCTGTTCTGCAGTTCTCAAGAGTCAATCTTTTTCCTGGAGGATTCTCTATCATTACTCTCTATAAATTTGGTGTTATCTGAGCCAGTGTTTAATTCAGAATCCCTGTGAATGGAAGTAATCTTCTCTGTCTGACTGCATTGTTTGTATCTGAAGGTTCTTTTTAAATTCAGGGTGTCCAACTCTCTTCTGATAATGTGCTCTTAGAAATCTTATACAAGATAAGCTGCTCTTGCTGTTTTGACATTTTTAATCAAAACTCCCATTTGGTGCATGTTTGCAAACCGCTGAGTGAAATGTTCATTATTTCTTTTTTTCACTTCATTTCAAAGTTTAGGAAAACTCAATCAAGTTTCAAAGTGTCCATTTGTTTTATGGCTCCTGTGAGGTGTTTGCCATCTGTGGCAGCTCTGGGCATCTCAGAGCAGGGAGACACAGACTCGAGGTCAGCAGAACTGGAGGTGGAGATTTTGTAAGGTTTTTCTGTCTAAATTGGCACTTTATTTCAAAGCACACAGGGAAGAACTGCTGACATGGAATGTGTAACAAAATTTCAAAGCCACCAAGAATGATTTTATCCATTTTTCTTTTATTTTGAAGCAATGGTAGTCATTATCTGTCAGGCTAAAACTGGGCTCTGTTCTAAAGGATGATGTTGAGAGTGCTGGACATTTGGAGGGAGAAAAATTAGACTTAGTAGAAACTCGAAGATTTTTTTCTAATCCAGAGGGGTTTTTCCTATCAATACAATTTCTTATACAGCAACTTAATTATTTCATCATTTATCCTCATTAAAATTAGTGAGTTACAGAAATTATTACTCTATATTAGGAAATTTTATTTTATAGATACTGCAAACCCTTCAAGAATTACTTTCCTCTCTAGAAGTGTAAATTATTTTCTTCTGTCTTCCTCACATACTGGGATGTTTATTGCACTTATGCTAAATTATACATTTCTAAATTTCAGATCATGATAAATGTCCCTGGCCCACTGGAGTTTTTGAGTAGTATTTAACCTAAAAAAAAAGAACAAAACAAAACCCAAACCAAACATCAGCTTTTAAAGTTTTGCTGGAAAAACAATTCTGTAAAATATTCCTAATTGATTTATGATTAAAGTCTGCAATTATTGAAGTTAATGTACCTTAATGGACTTAATATACATGGAAAAAAGGTATGTACAGTGAAGGTAGCCCAAGCATTTACATTCAAGTTTTCAGTTTTCTTAGTCTCTCATATTTGAGACATTTTCCCTCAGTTGTTGGAAACAGCATCAACAGCATCAACCAGTTGTTGTCTGTATTTTTATTGAGTTTCAATTTTATTTTACCTTGGAAAAAAAGCCTCAACCAAAACAAGCAAAACAGTTTTCAGCTCAAAAAGGAAAACAGGTATCTTTATATGCAGCAGGAAGAAGAATGCCCATTTTCTTTCTGTAGAAACAAATCTTGTGCAGTTCACAGTTCAAGGTGTGTAGGAGGACAGCTGAAATTCAGTAATGCAGAATTACTCTTTGTTAGGAAATGTTTTTATTTGGATGAAAACTGGTTTTGATTTGGCAGGGGTAGAGGACTTTGTTTAAACAAATAAAATAGTATATTCTGTGTGTTTGCTTTACTGGGCAGTGTGAGCAGAGCCCTCTTGAGGCTTCAGTACTTTTATAAGATAAAGGTTCAGGCAAAACCAGTTTATTTTCTTGGTATGTGACAAAAGTGTGAGTTGAGTTATTCTCTTTCAATAATGTATCATTCTAAAACAGAAAATTCTGTATTAAGTGAAGAGTAAATTCTTCCAATGAAAGTGCAAAATGCCAAAGTTAAGTTTACATGAAAACTCAGCTTTTTTCCCTGTAAGAATGTTCTGTAATTGCACAACTCCATTCTATTCGTCAGTTGAACTTTCTTAGTTACCTTTTATTTTGAGACCTCAGCAGAATTGGGGTCCATGAAATTAATTTATATCTTAGAAGCCTTTTAGAAGGTTACAGGAAAAAAAAATTGCCTCTGTGTTGCTGTGAAATCATTCTAAGTAATTGTGCTAAATTGTAGTAAAAAGCTCCAGGACAGAGAACACTGAGCAGGAGGGTAAAGGTCATGTATAATTTCTCCTCTGCAATTCAAGTGAGGCAATCTGACATTGCACAGTCAACTGAAAGGCATCTTTTGCAACCAAATAGTTGGGGGTGAATAGCAGAATTTTGGCTGTTCATTCCAAGCCATCCTTTGAGGGGTAGTTTGTCCAGGGAGCCCATTCCTCCTTGTCCTTACTCACCTGGAGTGTGGAGTGGAAGGGAAGAAAAGGAAACACTGCAACATGTGCTATTCTAGAGGCCTTGTGTATCATGAAACTGCTTTTGGAAAAGATGCTTCTGGTTGGACCAGTTAGACATTCTCTGTTCTCCCACAGTGGGTTTTCTTGGAACATCATTTTTCTATTTGTAGTTTCTCCAGCACATGTTGAGTTTGGTTGTGATGAGTGCTATGGAGTTTCACCTGGGCTGCTGAGCAGGACACAAACCAGAGGGGAGACCTGCCTGAGACCCAGCAGAACAGAGAGTGTGGGACTGTGGAAGCACTGAGAAGCCAGGCTGGAATGTGGTGCCTCCTGGAGGAATTTTGGTGATAAAGAATTCTGTGTTAAAAACACAGAAAATTCTGCCTGTGTAACACAGGGGCAGAAATCATCCCAGCACAACCCACTGAGAGAAGGGATGGGTTGAGCATGCAGATAAAATAATGTCTGCTGGCTTATGGACCTTTGAGAGTTTTGGATTACAAGACAACCTAAATTCCAAAAGCAGTGCAACTGCTGCTAGACCATGCACTCTTCTGACCCAGAAAGGAAGGGGACTCCAACAGCATGACCTTTGCTTTGTTTTCTGAAGGGAAAAGATGAGTTAAAGGAACAGTGCTGCCTGGAATAACTTGCACATTAGAACAGCTAACATGTTCTGGGGTACTCAGCAATTTCAGAAATAGATAAAACCAGTAGTGGTTAAGGGTTATAGGGTGAGTCCAAGCTAAAGAGAGGAAAAATGTGGTAGGGACATGGTGATCTGGCCTTCATGGCACAGGAGAAAGGGGAATCTTTGGAATCACCATCTCTGGGTGAGCTTGTCAGGGGTCAGAATCCTATTTTGCCATAGAAGGAAGAAAAGCTGCTGCAATGTACAGTAATTGAGCAAGGATTCTGCTGGAGGAAGAAGATGATGATGATGAATATTCTGTTCTATCCCAAGCATTCAAAAGGTTATGTTTCACAAAGAGATGCCAAAATTCCACCAGGCCACTGATCAAATCCTTTTGGGACAGCAGGGACAGCCCAGCAGCTCTGGAGTGCAGAATTTCTTAGGCTTGGGAAATGATCTCTGGGGAATCAAAATTGTTCCAAGGCCAGTGCATGGATAAAGTGAAGTTATTAAAAGGCTTGAGTGATTCTTAAGGGTAAGCAAAGTGGGGAAACTTGTGAGACAGAGAAGGGAAGTGTCCTGTATTTCAGAGTACCCCAGGGCAGCTCTCTGAAGAGGGAGATCAGCACTGGGACATAAAGAACAGGAGGGCTCATTGAGCAGTGTGTGATGTGTGCAGCCCTCTGTAGATGGGTCTCTATAAAATACTTAAACAGGGGGCAGCAGAACTAATCTAGAGAAACTGCAAAACTGGGAACCAAACTCATAAATTTCAAGCTGCTGTATTTTTGTTTTAACACTGATTCCTATCTTGCTTTTTCTGCTTGATTGTTGTTTCCAGTATACACTTAATTATATTCACAGATTTACTTTTTTATTTGCAAAAAGAGTTTGAATATACACCGTGCATATTAAACAGTCACCACAGTGAATTTTTGACAAAAAAGATGATTGTAATGTAGTACAGCATGTTTTTCAGCTCAGTTGTGTTGGATTAGAGCTTAATATCTTTTTTCTTTATGTTTGTTTTAAGATTCATTCTTTAATCCCATTTTCATGGAGTAGATTTTTCTTTCTTGCAACTTTTCCTGTTTTCTCTGCCTATCACCTTTGCTGCAGATCTGAACCACAGTTTTAATATTTCTGGGTAGAATGAATCTTATTAGTTCAAAGCAGAGTTACATATTTTAAATTGATCAAGGTTTCTGAAGTAATTATAACAACTGCTTTTGGAGGACACAGTTGCAACTTTCATTTTGATATTATATGAAAGTGTGTTTCTTCAAAGCTACAAATGTAAGCTAGTAAGAGGCAGCTGGTAATTATCCTCTAATAAACAGAGTAGGAAGTACATGAAAAACCTTAGGGGACACATACACTGCTTGCAGAGCAATTAATGAAAATCTCAGGACACTTAAAAGAAAATTCAGCCTGAGAATATGTGTGCATTTGGCTGTGAATTTGAGTCCATTCCAAATTAACAGGTCTGTTGTGATCAAATTTGTTATTTGTTTACTAACACCCTTTCGCTGGTTGTTGTTCAACAGACTTTAGGAGGTAATTTTTATTCTTAATCAACTCTTAATTTTATTTATAAAATCCTTTCAGCTTCCAATATCTGCTTTCTCTAAAGCCCAAATAATCAAAGTTTTGCTATGTTAATTCCCTCTCTATTTTAACTTGTTTTGCTTGTAAATATTTGAGCATGGGTAAAACTTAATAGATCTCCATTAAATAACCAAACAGCTGCAAAAAACTGCAAAATTCTTGTCCTTAGGAATGATTTGCTTATGCATTAAGCCTCTTGGTTCTTCTGGCATATTATTACCTTTCCTGTCTGCATTTTGCTAAATCAAAGGTGTTTATTAAAAGCTGATAAACAAAAGTATGACCACTGGAGAGAGAAGTGCAGAAAAAGTATTTATTGTAAAAGAGGCACATTTGTGGTTGCACTCAGGCTGTGAGTACTTTGTGTTGGCAAGGTTAAGGTCTGGTTCAAAACAAAACCTGAATCCAAACCAGGACCTGAGCAGGAGGGAGGCACAGGAATTTATCTGAGCTAAGGAGCTCCCTCCAGGGATGGCAAAACCCTGACAAGCTGCAAGGTTACCCTGTCAAAGCAGCACAGTTTGCAGTTCTGTAAGGCAGAGATGGAGTAATTGAATTGGGTGAAATGTGTTCCAAGAGCTGGAAAAGGCAAAGTGAGAGGAGGAAAAACATAACTCAAACTTCTGTAAAATTCAGGTTTTTCTTTGGGTGCAAGAATAAAAAGTTTGAAGAGTTTATCTGTGTGACACCAACAAACATAGGCTGTCATCACTTTCTGAGTGGAGAATTGTTATAAACCTCAAATCAGTTGGGCTTGTTACTGCCCAAGGACCAAACTCTGGAGTATTTGCTTAAAAGGGTGAAAGATGTTAAAAATGCATTGTGTTCAGGCCCTGATAAAACTGCAAGTTGTAGGTTTGCCATTAAAAATGGATCACTTGTCATTTAAATCCAACTCATCCATCTTGTAGCTTTGCCATGGCTTTGTTGTTGTTATTATTATTGTTATTGTTATTATTTATTATTCAATATTAATTATAATAAATTATATTAATATTAGTTATTGTTACCATTACAGTATTTGAATTAATGCTCTTTTAGGATCAGCCCCACTGTTCGGAGTAGGCTGCCTTGCCAGAGATTATATTTCACTATTTTGTAAGTTATTATATCACAGGTGCTAAAATCGTGATAAATCAGCAGAGTTTACATTTTTTGGAAAGGTATTGGATGTCTCATCATTGAGACACAGGCTTCCCATGTGCTCCTAGCTCTGTCTCTACACCTGACAGTGTGAGACTTTAGCCATTGGTACTGGGGAAATAAAAAATCAATTAAAGAAGTGTACATATTTCTCTAGAATTTATTTGGAATACCAGATTGAGATGCACCAGAGCACTGTAAGTGATTGTGATATCAGTGGAGAAAATGTGGGTACAATCAGAGTGATTTTAGCCTTCCTGAGAGCCACAGCCATCATTTCTGGAGGGACCTTGAGCTGACTGAGTAGCTGTTGAAGTGTTTTATAAGCCAGAATTAAGTGGAAAATTCTGCATTTCTGTCCGTTTTGGTTGGTTTTTCTGAGTCTCTCCAGGAGAGTGGCCTCTCCCAGTGTTTGAAGCTTGTTTGAATCAGTTTTGTGTGGGTGTGACACAGCAGTGCCCTGCTGGCTGCAGGCTGCTTTCTTGGCAGAAGGGAGACGAAGGCTTTAAACACAGCTGCTGGAGCAGATAGGAACTGGTGTATGCTGGAGCCCCATAAATCATGCTGCCCCAAGACACTAAAAACTGCCTGCTGTGCCCTACACCCAGCCAGCCTCCCTGTTTTCCCTTTGTAATGCAAACCACCCCATTCTGAAACACCTTATGGTTTATCATGTGCTGATGCTGCTACACCATGGCACAGCAGCACCTTCACGATTCTGATTTCTGTCCTTGCTCTGGGAGCTAGATAACCACTTGAGGATTGCTGCACACTCCACTTGGGTTTCGTGAATTTGTTTTATTTCTACAAATAACTAGCGTTTCAAATAAACTGATAAAAAGCCTGCTCTGTGCTGATATGGCAGTGGCATTTGTTGCACTGGGTGCCAGGCAGGGGAGAGCATTCTGTTACTAATGGTTTAAGTCATGACTAATGCTGTGTGCCAACAACAGAGATACAGATTCAAATTTAAATGAACTACCCAGGCAGTGTTTTACAGGATGTGTTTCTTGTTGGCAATTTGTTGTTCCTGACAGCCTCGGATCCTCGGGCCGTTGTTACGCCAGCCGCTGGGATTAGAACACACACAGGCTGAGCTTATAAATGTTTCAAAACTGCTGCGATGGAGCAGCAGAATTTTAAAATGTAATCAGATATTCTTTTGAAAGTGGCTAATGTGAAAGAAGACAGATTCGATGAGGTTTGATTTTAGTTTTGGAGCAGCATCTTTTTTAATAATTTGGGATGTTTTTCTGATGCTGCTTCCTACAGTCTACCTAATTCTCTTGTCTGCTAGAAATGAGAAAGCCAAGGTAAAGCTGGAAAGAAGGAAGAAAAGTCTTTGGTGGTCAGAGGACTCTTCTGCTTCAGGTCCATAAAGGAGTAGATTTTTGTGGGATTGATCTCCTTGAGACAGATGTGCTTACAACCCTTCCTCACAGCATCATTTCAGTATTGAAGGCTCTCTTCTTGATGATGTTACAGAAAGATTCAGTATTTCTCATTGGACTTTAATGACAAAGAGGCCTATTTTGAACTTTAGAAAGCTGGATTTTGTCAGTCTGGCTCTTTATTTAGTCTTTTTTTATTAGAGCAATCCTTTATAACAAGATTAGCACATGGAAGGTGGCTGAGATCTGCTCCACAGGGGCCTTCACCTTTATCACATCAGTGCTTCAAAAGTTCCCCGACAGCAGCTCACAAACCCTGGAGTGAAGTGCAGCCTATTTCCTTATCTTTCTGTGGAAATGCTTCCCAAGTGTCTGTCCACAGGCATTCAATTCCACATCTCAAATTAAAAGCTGCTCTAAAGGAATACAAGATAGACCGGTGCTCTTTTGTCTCCTATATCAGCTCCTGAAGTGAGATTAAGGTAAAAGGAATTTTTACACAAAAATGAGCTCTCTGTTTCTTATCCCTGTGTTTATCTAAAATGTCAGAGTTAAATGTGTCAGACATGAAGGCTTTGTGGAAGTAGAACAAACAGTTTATCAATCTGGTTTATGATTTCAATAAATCTTTTGATCTTCCTGATGCTACTGCTTCTTTTAATACCCAATCTGATTGATGGAAAGTTTTTTTCATTTAGGAGTTAAATGTTTGACTTGCTGTTTTGGAATAATGATATGGCATTGAGTTGTGTCATGATTATAGCTTTTGTTTACCCATGCATTTTAAACAGTATAATTATAGAATTCAGTTAATAGTCCAATGTGTCATGCAACTAACACATTATTAGTGTGATTAGTGAAAAACAAAATTTTGTGATATTTAGTACCTTACTCAATTCTTTTTTTCATGGAGCAACAATCATTTCTTTTGGGAGAAAAAAAAACCCAACCTCTTGATCTTAAGATGGTGTAAATGAAACATATGAAATACAAACTGTTTATAACTACTGCAACCAGTAATTATAAAGTTATACTTCATGATAATTTGTTCTGATGCATTACTCAGGATCGTGTTACTTTTTTTTAATAATTACTTAGTAACTTTTCTTTTGTGATTGAAATACTGGTTTAAGGCTTGCTCTCTCAAAATAATCAGGATCAGAAAGTTTTCTTAAAATATTTTATGCTTTTTATTCTGTGTTTTTATTTCTGCCCATACAAAGGCTCAGGACAGAATCAGTCATTCTTGAATTGTTGTTTCATTTCTATTGTTGTGAACTCATTTCACACACATCCTGCCCCACAAAGCCCTACCAAAATTAATTCTTTGTAAGGCACACCCCTAACTTGTCAGAGTGTGGTGTCATTGCACTGACTGTCATTTGAGAGATCTTGCATAATTCCTACACAGGCTTTCATCTGTAGCTGTGTTTCTAGGATTCTAATCCAGTTTTCTTGGAAAATATGGGCAAAAGGCCAGTTAAATTCTTTGAAGTCAAGAGTAAGGTGATTCCTCAGGACTGGGTAATAGGAATCTGCTGGTTGTGTCATGATCCTCTCAACCTGATGTCTTGCACAGAATGATCTCTGACAAACACACTCAAAAAAATGCAAGTTCTTGTTTTCACAGCTATTACTTCAAATGTGATCTGTCCCACATCTTGTTTGGAAGGTCATGAAGTGGAACAAGGATTTCTGTCAGTGTCAGACTGGTGAAAGCTCTGCTCTGTCACTCAGCAGCTCCAACCTTGCTGCCCATGGGCCCCACTCCATGGGGCTTGGAGTTGGAGCAGCCCCTGAAAAACACAAATTCCACAGCATGAAACAAGAAGCCAAGTTGTGTTTATGGTTAGTTATGTTTAACCCTGAACCTTCAGGCTGCTGAGCCCTGCAAGCCTGGGTGGGAATGTCCATGGCACTGGGATGGTTGTGTGAAGTATGATTTATCCCTCAGACCTGGAAGGGAGCAATTCATTACCAAAGCCTGATTTAATTCATTACTGTCATTAGAGCAGAGGATAATTTGCTTTTTAGAGCTCAGACAGGCACTGACAGTGCTCACCTTTTTTTCCCAGAAGAGGATGAGTGCTGAGGCTGCCTAAAACTCTTTATCTTGGTGTATCTGATTTCTGCTGTGGCATGAGATTTCTGCTTCATAGCTTTTAGTGATGAATGGAGGATTCCCCTACAATACATGTTCTGAAAGCCTCATGCTCTCATGAATTCTGTTTCATCTGGAAACAGCATTGGTTGTGCAATTCTATGGCCTAACAACAGTAGCATAAGATGCACCAAAGTCAGCTTAACCTCCACATGGATCTCCCTGAGACATTAATTGTCTCTGTGCCTCAGTGCAGGGGATGTTTTCGTGTGTGCTGAGCCCTAGCTGGAATAGTCACATCAATTAATTGCTCATAACTGAGAAGTACATTAGTCAATAAACACTTTTTGTGTGTAATTAAATGGCAAACTGAAGGTGAGGGATTTAGTAATCCCTAGGAATATTTGTGAACATACTGCAAATCGTTGTGTTTATCTCCTGCTGGGTGGTGAGAAAAAGGGACATTCTGGGTTCCTCAATGTAAAAATAATGAGGAAAAAGCTCTTTTCTGTTGCTTTGGAGCACTTTCTCCTTGTTCAGTTGTTCCACTACTAAGAATTGAGTTGATGTCCAAAGACTTTACACTTAAAAAAAAAAAAAACAAAGGGTTTCTTCTCCCCCAAAAACACCAAAACACACTCTCATATCTAGAAAGGGAAATAGAAAACTTTGAATTTTTTCAACCTGATCTCTTAATACGCTGTGTTTATTCCTGGCAGATGCATCTTAACCTTCAAAATTGTACAACAAACTATCATTGTGTATTTGTAGACTTCAGAGTTAACCAGATATGAATATAATTGAAGCATTTAAACAAATCCAACAGGCAGGAGTCTCAGAGGAGTATTTCACCAAAGCTGTTTTCCACACCTTTCAAACTGCTTGTGTTGAAAGCTCAGCTCTAATACCTACCTTTAATGCAATATTCAGGAATAAAAACTGATCTGTATCAGGTTACAAAAAAAAAAAAAGTGCCCCACCCTAAACCAACATAACAGCTTTATGGTAATTTGTTTTCCTGCAGGTAGTACCTTACTGTTTAGATGTGATTCTGAGAAAATTTATGATCTCATGTACAGGAAAAAAAAAAAAGTGTATTTTTTTCCCCATCATTAGACTTTCCTCTAAGAATGCCTTATTATAAGTTTGGCAGCAGAGCAGGATTTCTGATATTGAATACATTGTGTCAGCTCCCTTGTTTGCAGGAGGATAAAGTTCCATTATTCAGAGCTTTGCTCCAAATCCGTCCATTGTAGTGCAATTAAGCACAGTCCTTTTTTTTAGGACTTTAAGAAAATAAGCTTTCAGGATGAAGTGTGTGGGGTTTGTGTATTACAGGTAAGATTCCAGCTCGTTCCATGAGCACAGCAGGTCTGAGCCCAGCACATGGCTGAGCAGCTGAGGTTGGACACAATCTCTGCTCATCTGGGCTCTTCATTTTGTGCCCTGGCCAAGAACCATGTTCAGGTTGCACAAAACACATTGACTGCCTGAACTGGAAGGATTTGTATTTTTTTTTCCTCTTTCTTTATTTAATTATCCCACTAAAAACATGAGCTGGGTTTTATGATGTAAATAAGTGTTAGAGAGGTGAATTATGCAAAGGAACTCAAGCTATTTACTTGGGCCTTGTGGAAACATAAAGGGTAATGTTGAAGGGGATAGAGAGGACTTGGAGGTCTTTGTGTTTTCTATTTTCTTTGCTTTATTGAGGACACAAATAGGCAGGGTATGTGCCTGCAAGGATTTGGGCAGTGTATGAAGGAGGAATAGGGGGATTGTAATTTGTGTTCTTTTAAATTGAGATTAGCCACCTCAGAGGAGAAAATCTGTATATTCACTGAAGTTTCTGGTTTGATCTGATTTTGTTTTTTGCATCATCAGATTAAACAAGAGGATGAACCTCAGAGAGAAATGGTTCATGTCTTACCCAGAGCTGGAAAGTTTGGTTTTATTTGTTCTCACTCAATTCAAACTCACAGTTCCATTTTGGATTTATTTGAATATTACTGTCTTTAGACAGTGGGTGGTTTACATGGATGCTGTTTTCTTGCTGATGTGGAATTTGCAATCTTAATAGATTTCTTTAAGGGGGCTTAATAGGTTTCTTATAAGTGGCTTATGATTAGGTCCTATGACATTCAGAGCACTGAATTTCAAATTCAAGGAATCTGAATTTTTGTAAATATGTCTTTAAGATACTTGCCCACATCCCCAAGCTGTGAGAGCTTACACTTTATTTGTTCTTGTTTGAAAATAAACAAGTTATGAAATATTTCAGAAACTAGAAAAGGTGTAAATATTACATCTGACAAGTCCTTTGCCTAATGTAAGTCCCAGAACTTAGGTCTAAAGCCCATCTGTCACCACACAGAGCTAAAAACAAGGCAGAAATAAGAATATTCACAACCTCATAATGGAGTTTTGGAGTGCAGTGGGAAAAGAGCCATTTCCTGCATTGTGATTCTGGTGTTATTTATTGTATTAGTATTTTTTATATTCAGTTCATATGACCTTTTTCTTTTGCTGTACTTTAAAATATATACCTCAGATATTGTATCAAGTGTTGTGAACGTGTGCTGAAAATTTAGTTCCTACTGTATTATATTGCCTTGATTTCATAACCTAAATTCCACTCATAGTTCAAGAATATGAAGAAAGATGTTGGTTTTCTTGAAGCAGGCAATTTGATGAATTCTTTTTGTTGATTTTCTTCCACTAATGTTCTTGCTGCAAGGAAACTTTCTGGATTGGAGGGTGTGCAGATTGCCAGGACAGTAATAAAACAGATGTTCATATAGATCTCAAAACCTCCCCAAATTAGGCTTTCTCCTTAAAATATCCCTAATGTTTCAGCTCTGCTGGGTTGGAGTTTGCAGTTATTTACAGCCCAAACTGCACTGCACTTACAGGCTCCCAGCCTAAAGCTTTCTAACAAGTCTGTTGTTAACCAGCTTAGTGTATTATTTATAACCAGAACATCAGTTAAGATAAAGACTCCACTGCTCTCTGCCCTGCCTGGAAGGGTTTTCAGCCTAATTACAGAGTCAAGTGGATTTTGCAAACATGGAATAAGCCACAGGACAGCTCTGTGTGTGCCCAGTCGGTTCTGGGTCACTTATTTGTGAGTTACTACCAAGTTTTCTCCTGAATTCTCAGTGTACAAACTTCTGTCATTGGAACAAGACTAGATTTCTTTCTGTGAGGAAGGAGATGAGGGTGCCACCTCTCCTTTATTCCCATTACTGCTGCTGATTCTTCTGTGCAAGACCCTAAATAATTCCCTTCTCTCCTGAAAGCTGCCCTTTTCGTGTGTTTATACAGAGCTCTCAAGTCTTTTGTTTTCCCTTAGCCCAGCTGGATAGGTCTGGCTCTCTGTCATTACCTCAGATCAATATTTCTCACCCTCTGATTATTTGTACTTCACTCCAGTGGCTTGTCAATGCTTTTCTGCAGGGCAGTGCAATATTCCAGATACCATCAGGGCTATAAAAGGCATCACTGCTGCTCCCTGTGCCAAAGAGTGATGCCACTGCAGCCTGTCCAGAGCATCCCTCCCCTCTCCCTCTGCCAGGCTGGGATGTTTTCCCCCTGTGCTGGTTGAATTCAGGACACTTTCCTGTAACCACTGAGCAGCTTGATGTGAGAGCATTTTAGTTCCATTTATTTCTATTTATTCCTCACTACCCGATGAATAAATGTTCTTCAGAAAACAAAGATCTTGCCTAAATTCTCCCTGGAATAATGGAAGGAATTCCCTTGAATTTCAGAGACTTTTCAGTCAAGCCCTCACTGAAACATTTCAGACACAGTTGTCAAGTAACTGTTCTGTAAATCATTGTCTTTCTCTTGGTAGCAGTTGTTCTTTCATCTTGGATTAAGATGCATATTTTGGGTCTAACATGTTCAAATTTCAAAAGCCACATGTACAGAAGTTATATCTCTTCTTGACCTTTTGTTTGTGTTATTGAATATAACACAGTCAGAAAAATAAATTTACACTTAATCCTTGGGGAAGAAGTATTTCCAGACAAGTCATCATTTCAGGGTTCTTCAAAGACCAGAGACAAGAAAAGAGTTCAGGAAGAGTGAAGGTGATATTTTTTATTGAAATGTAGGTTTTGTGTTGAAAGATAGGAGAGAGAAAAATAATTTCTCAGTCATGATTTTAGAATATATAATGAACAAAACATTTATTAGTGACATCCTGACAAAGGGTTGGTATCATTTTGGTTTCTGTCAGATGTTCATCTGATACAGGATCCAACCTTTTTTGTGAAAGTGTTTCTCGAAATAATTTGGTAGCCAACCTTATGCTAAAGAAAACAGGATCTTATATAAAGCAGCATATAAAGCTGACCTAGTTAATGTTGTTTATTATCATGAATAGCTGATGAAATCCAGCAGAAAATTCAAAGTGTGTAGGGTTTGCAATGGAAGAAATAAAATGGAGAAATAGCTTCACTGTGGAGCATCCCATGACAGAAACACTACTTTTTAAATAAAGGAAACCATGCCATGATTTGGAAAGCCAAGGAAGGATGACAGGAGGCCCAACATGCCAAACTGAGCAGACTCACCTCTGTTTGCATAAATGAGTGTCTGTGAGAGAATAAGACCATAGAATTGGAGGGCTGGACACTTGCCTTGGTGCTTAATCCATCCTTTAATTTACCAGAACAGCCAGGCTTATGAGCAAGCCTCTCTGGATTGTATTTAATGTTAAATATGTGCTCCAGTGCCTCACTCGCTGTTAAATATTCACTGCATGGGCAGATCCTGGGGCTCCAGAAGGATTCTTAGTGAGTTTGTAAAATACAAGAGTTTGAGCTTTCTATTAAATTGGGAAAAAAAAAATGCTTGGTAGCCATGTACAGGGTCAGGTCCAGATCTGGCACTTCACTTGCTAAAGCAGCACATGATAGTGCAGTGAGTGTAAGACACCTTCTTTGGTGCTTTTGGGACAAATTCATATTCCACCAAATTTTCAATTTCATCAATGAGTCTATTTCACTTTATGCTGGAGGATTATTTGGTTAAAACAGTTTGTGAAATTTTTTTCTCCTGGCTCCATTAATGAGAAATGTTCTAGTGAAAAGGAAGAGGTCTTTATTTTATAATTTATTTAAATGAACATTTTACAATTACATTTGTTGCATGTACAGAAGAAAGGAGAAATAGTTTAACTTATACTTGCAGGAATCTCAGAGAGTAAGAACATTCTGAATAAGTTTCTTATTCTCTCCTCTCTAACACCACCTCCAAACCAGGTAGTTTTTGGTCCTTTTGCTTGACTCTGAATTTTTTCTTAGGCATAACACAGAATAAATAAGAGAGCCCTTCTGGCTCCCAGCATCGTTTTTCCCTCACCCTGGTGGAAAGAACGTTTCTTGGCTATAGTTTGCTTTGGTGCTATAATTGTTGTTCTCAATAAATAAAGTAATTTCAGAGTGACTAAGGAGGCATGTCGTGCATCAAATACACCATGAATGCACAGGGGATAATTATCTTAATTGTGTTATCCTTTATTTAGCTGGATGAATGGCCAGGAGTCGTGGGTGTAGTGGATGGGTTCAAGAACAGGATCATTTTCACTTCACTGTGTGAGCACTTGTGGGGATCAACTCCTGTTTTGTCCATGGCAGTGAGGGAGAGATACCAGAGCACAGACCACACTCCCTTCATGCTCCATGGGAGAGGAGAAACAGCTTTGATTCCTTCCCAGATTAATTCAAACTCCAAGTCCCCACTCAACAATTGCTGAGACTTTTTTGTCATTCTGCTTTAAATGGTGCATGTGGGTAAATACCCCTGGAAGCAGTGGAAGTGCAGGATTCAGCAAAGTCATGCTAATAGACTGAAAAAGTCAAAAGAAACAGCAAAACCATGAATCTTGTTAATTGTGTTTTTCCTTTTCATTTTTATCTCTCTATGATTCAGAAGCACAGAAAATCTCAGAAGAGATCTGCATCATCTCTTTGAATCAGAGTATAAAAGAAGCAGGGCTGTGCTGCTGTTGAATAATTCTAATATAACATTATATTGACTAGTTATGCTTAATTAAAATATAGGTTTGTATCTGAGATATGTAGTGCAGATAACTTTGTTCAGGGGTGAAATTTAACATTAAAATAAGAACCAGAGATGTGAAACCTCCCAATAGTGAATCAATAATCTATCAGTAACACCCCTTAATTAAGTGTTAATCATTGTATCATGTACTGTAAAACCATTTTGTCTACAGAAGACTTGTAGTATCACAGAATGTATTTAAAAAGTCACTTCAGCTGCTGGGACAGTTGAGAGATTTTACTGGAGAAGAAGAAAATTAATCTTAATATTTTCTAATATAAACTTTATATTTGTGTTTTGTCTGTACTTTAGCTTAAATATATAGAATTTCTGTTTTAAAGAGAATTATGATACCAGCCTTGACCAAGAATGTTGGTATGATTTTAAAAATACCATCATGGGGTTTTTTACCCTGATTAATATCTTCCATTACATTGTGATGCCAACAAATATTTCTGGTTTCAGTAATTAACACACTCTGGAGAGAACTCACAAATTACATATCCACAAAGGACCCCTATGACCACTTCATTCTACCTCCTGTATTTATGGGCCAGGTGGTTTCCCTGAACTAACTCTGAGTAGTCCTGTGGGGAGAAAACCAGAAGAAAATAAAATTTAAAGTGGCCAGTACTGGAGAACTGAGAAGAAATTCAACTTCACTCTTTGCAAACAGTACTTTATTTTGTCTTCAGAAGCAAAGTGGGGTGTCCCTTATGCTCCTTATTTTTTTCCTTGATTGCAGTGTGTGGTCAGATTAACCTGCAAACCTCCTTTGGCAAAGTCTCTGAGCTGAAGCAATTCCTGCTGGGTGTGTGCAGTGCCAGGAGTGTGTCCAGGGTGGGACTGAGCTCTGGGGTGTGGCACACACAGAGTGCTCAAAGCCTGGCTTCTTTGGCAGCCCCAGTGTTTTCCTTCAGTGCACACTGAGACCAAGCAAAGCACTTTAACTTGCATGCATCCTGATAATAAATGTTTCCTTCCCCAAGGAGATATAAATTAAACTCCTGGTTTATTCTTCTCCAGTTAAATTCTGTTAAAGGTGCTTGAGACATGATGTTTTTTATTGCTCTAGTGGCAGCAGGTGAAGTTGAAGACCAGGGAGCAGAACACATGTTCCTGAGCTGTTCTGATCACAGGCAGACTCATAAACCCATAAACTCATGTCAGATAAAATCAACATGTAAGGAATCAGCTCCAGTGGCAGCTTCATGTAAAACTTGCAAAATGCACCTTTCACTCACTGTTAATTTGGTTTAGAAGCAAATGTTCTTCTACAGCAATGTCTTGCCTGCTGACATCTAAATAATACCATTGCTTCTGTTCTCATGCTTCTGGGGAACAGACAAATGCTTTCCATCAGCTTCCAAAAGCCAAATTTTCAGCTGAAATGAATCAGGATTTGCCTGTAATAATCAGTGTTGTTCTGGGATACATCAGCTGGCTCTAAATACAGCAGGCATGCTGAAGTGTTTTGTTTCCAGCAGATCTCCCTGTTGAATTAAACACAGCCTTCTGCTTAAAAAGTCAATATCACAGCATACCTCACTGACATTATTTTAAAACACAAATGATTTTTAGTTCCAGATCTATATACCAAAATAGATTTCCTTTGCATTTTTTTCCCATTTACTCATAGCATTAGGAGGTTGTAATTCCATAAATATTTTGGAGTCCATCTCCAGTTCAGTGTGCAAGATTTAAAGTGGAGGATTTGTAGCAGGTGTTTTATTGATTCTTAGTAGCTCAGTAGCAGGATGTGGTAAAGATGCAGTTCTGAAAGAGTCATTAAAGGTTTTTCAGGTGTGTATTGCATTGCACATATTCAAATTCAAATTTAGGCCAGGTTCTTCTCAGCTGTACTTAGCAAACTCTGGAATAAATATATATCTACATGCACTGTGTCCCTCTTTGGAAAAAAACTTTAGATTTCCATTGATGTGGTCAGGGACATTTCAATGTCCATTTCAATCATTGTCATTGGAAATGTCCACACATTCTTTGCAGGTGGAACTGTTTTAAGTCCATTGAATTTCAGCTGAGAACCCATTCCAGGTATTGAATTTATGAACAAGATGAATTAAAGCAGTTAGTGATGGTTTTCTTTTCTCATGCATTGGTTTGGTCAGTTTAATCTAAACAAGATCAACTAATATTGCATGTCCTTTTTTAGGGAAAGAAGAGATGGGATTTCTTCTGAAATCCTGTGTAATCCTCCTCATATGCCAGTAAGGTGAATTGAGTTAAATTCACACTGATTTATTTTAGCTGGATATATACCAGACATTCTTCCAGGATTCTCATTGGGAGTTTTTTGTATTTCACACCCTGCAGAAGCACACAAATTTCAAGAATTAGATAGAAAGAAGACCTTGATGTGCTGGATGTTTAACTGATGAGGTCCAGCAAGACTGAGTTCCTTCCTGGTCACTCAAGTGCACTTTAGGTTTCCACCAAAATCCTGGAGATTTCTGAGGAAATACTCAGGTATATGGGAACAACAAAACATGAACAATTTAAATTTGCCTGAAAAGTCTGTTTCTCTAGAGAGCCACATCACCTGTTTACTCCATCTAGTAAATCTACTCTGCAAATCTTAGGTGCTTTTGCCTTTGATCCTTTGAGCTTCTCCTGCTGTGCACATTTTGACAAAACAAGAACTTCCCTGGCAAGGACTGCAGAGCAGAGTCACACCTGGAACCTGTCACCTTTGCTTTCATTTTCATTTTCAGTCAGGTTACACTTACATGAAATATAGTACATGACATGTTAATGACATTGAATCCCTTGCATTCTGATAATTCATCTCTTTTGAACAGAGGAGAAATTATATGTAAGAGCAGAAAAGAGCCAGGGCTTGTCAAAAATTGCAGACCTTTTATGAGATTTTTAAACAGACAATTCTGTCTAGGAACCTGTTTTTTTCACTGTTGCAAAATGAGCCAGAAAATGATTTTAAGCACTAAACTTGCATTAAAAAAAACCCAAAACCAAATGCACATTTATTTTTGCTAGGATTATATGATCAAAGCCAGTGAGAGAAAAATACTTTAAAAAAGCATAACTTGTACATGACTTCAAGGCTAATTTAATTTCCTCTCCCTGTCAAATGGTGAACTTCCAGTGTCATAACTAAGTCAGGAAAAGATGTCAAATGTTTCAAACTTCTTCCACTTTCTAAAATATTGAAAATTACTTTTTATTGTGGTGGTGTTTCACTGGTATATATATTTAAAAAATCATGTTCATATACTTATTTTTTCACTGGTATTGTATAAGCTGAAGAAGACAATATTGCAGTAGCCATTTACTGTGTCTCACATGCACACATCTCAATGCAAACACAAAATTCCAGACTTTCTATTTGCCATTTGCTGTTCCCACTTCCCTAATGCATTGTCTGTATGCCAGAGCACATTCTGGAATTAAATGGGACAAGGGAAACGCAGCACAATAGAAATTGCAGGTTATTACAATTTAAAGATATTAGGTGGTGAATGAAATTTGAAAGTCTGTCATTTGGCTAGTAACAGCAGGAGAGAAAACTTTAAAAAGAATTGAGAGAAATAAATTTTTAGCAGAGGTTTGGGGCAGGGGAAAGAGCACTTAATGCAGGAGAGAGGAAAAGTGGTACAGGATGAGAGTAGCTCCAGCTGTGGGGAAACAGGGCTTTGGAACAAACATTTTTGCAAGAGGTCAGGGAGATGTACCAGGAGAAAGCTAGAAAAGAACAAAAGCTCTGTCTGTGGGGAGAGGTTCACATCCATTGTGGTATGGAGAGGCACAAGGAAAATCTGCATGAATCCTGAATTTGAGATTTGAGTAACATCCCTGCATTACATCTGTGGAGGTGCTTGTGGAGCTTGAAGACCACTGTGTTTTCCACCTCCCTCTGGCTGCTCTGTCATCTGGACAGCCTTTGCCACAGCACAAGAATCAATTAGGAAAATGGGATCAACCACAAAAAAAAAAAAAAAAAAAGATAGACCAGGAATAGATTTTTATATATATATATTTTCTTTTTATTTTTTTTTCTACCCCTCTGCAAAGAAAACCAGAAAAATACATAGTGCTAGATAATGCCAAGCTAACAGTCTCCCTCTGAACAGAATGTTCTGCTATTATTCTTATGTTAATTGTTATGGGAGATATAGCAAAAAATCTAGTAACAGAATTGGAGATAAACAAGTCAACAGTTTTGTGAAATTTTCAGTAGTTGAGGTGCATTTTAACTCCTACCAAACAGGAGATGGTGACTGAGAGCACCTTGCAGGCTGATATTTGCTTTGCTATTTAATTCTCAAATTCACAAACGAAGAGTTTCTGTATGAAGGAGCTCTTTTGGGAAATGTGGCTGGGACAATTGGATGAAAAAGGAACAAATGCTGCTTGGAGCTCCATTTAGTAGGGGTGAGCATCAGAAATGACCACTTTACTTCAAGAAAATAGTGTTTGCTACAGTGTGAGAACAAGGCTGGATTTGAGTTCAATGGAATCATTTTGAATATGGCCCTGCTGAAAACACATGTAAGGTCTACACAGTTTCCTTTAAATCTCATTGGAAAGACTTTGGGGGCCTCTAAGCCTTATATTTGTATTCAGACAACTGCCCAGAGTTACAGAGTGGCTCAATAGCTGCTGTTATGACTGCTACAAAATATAGTTTTAGCAGTGCTGACACCTACATTGTATTCAGTATTCTCTGGCGTGTCTTTGGCTGTATGTTATTTTCATTCTGCTTTAATCATGGAGCCTCAGAGAGGAATTGTTAGTCTAATGAGCTCTCCATCCTTGTATAGCCTGATTAATGCTGCCAGGGCAGCTTGTTTGTGTTGTAGTAAAGATCTTGGTGCTCTGATCTCAGTTGTGGTGTTTTTAGTGCTCCCTGGCTGGTGATAAAAGGGCCAGCTGCTGCACAGCTGCATTCAGCGTGCTGCTCACTGCTGCTGCTCTTCCTTCAGGGGTGCAGCAGGGGCTGGAAGTCCTGCTGCTTTCTGAGCCATGGTGGACACAGGCTATGGAGATGCTGGAGATCCAGCATTACCACAGGCAACAATTTTCCTAATCTGCTCTTGATTTGCTTGTGGTGGTGGGTTCCTCTTGTGTATCTTCTGATGTTGTCACTGTTGTTGGATACTGCTGGGAACCAGGGGAAAAGCAGCCTTGAAGCCTTGAGTTTCTCAGGCTGGACAAGGACAAGAAATTATAACAATGATTATGCACCTGCAGAGTGCCTGTGAGCCATGTGAGTGTCTTGTGTTGTTTTGCAGAAAGCATGTTTTCAAAGAGGTGTTGCCTTCTTGGAGCAATGAGTCTTCTCTATTCTGCTTTGTACGAACCCTATATAAGTGTACCCTAAATAGGTATAAGGTACCCTATATACCCTGTACCTATATATATATATACACCCTATATAAGTGTAGTGTTTTTTTAAATAAAGCTGTTTATTTCTACTTCTCCATTACATGAGGATCTATGTCGCATTATCCTTTTCACCACTCTCCTATAGCCTAAAATGCAACATGTAACCACTTCCAAGAGTAAAATATCAATGCTGGGATTTTTTTTTTTTTTTGGCCTTTTTTGGAGGTTTTTTTTTTTTTTTTTTTTTTTTTTTGGGTTTTTTGGGTTTTTTTTTTTTTTTGGTTTTTTTTCTTCTGCATTTACCTAGATTGAGGAATGCCCTGTGAGCTGCACAAAGCATTAAGGGAATGGAAGTTGTTAATGAGATGTGTAATCAGGTGGGTGGGCAGTGTGGAGCAGCCTGGCCCTGTTCCCTGCAGGCTGTCAGAAAGGGATCCTCTGCAGGAAGCAGTGCCCACTGCACCCACCCCTGCAGCAGCTGTCCTCTTGTCCAGCTCCCATTATCCTGTGGAGATCCATAGAGCAGCCCCACAGGACTCTGCCCCTACCTTTGCCAAGGAACTTTCTGCCTTTGGAGAGCACAAGTCC
Source organism: Muscicapa striata striata (assembly GCA_030060385.1). NCBI lineage: Eukaryota > Metazoa > Chordata > Aves > Passeriformes > Muscicapidae > Muscicapa > Muscicapa striata. The sequence continues at coordinate 2,222,539 of JAREIS010000073.1, read as the reverse complement.
CCAGGGAATGGTACTGAGAGTAAAGTCAGAGCTGTTCCTGGTGGAAGCTCAGCAGGGACATTCCATGGCACACCCTGGCTGGTGTGCAGCTCCTTTTGCAGGAAGATCCAGGGAAAGGCCATGGTAACATCAAAGGGCTTTGAGCAAATCACCACAAAACAAGGAAAGACTTTAAAGCTTTTGTGTTTCTTTTGCTGTCTCAAATCTGTGTGATTAAATGGTACAGCTGCTGTGGAAAATTTCAGGAGAAGGATCATGTCAGGCATCACTGAATCCATTCTTTAGCTGGCTTTTCAGGGAGTGCTGTCCACTGCCACACTTGCATGTCTGTGCACATCAGGTGTTATGTTGGACAAAAAAGGATAAGATTGTTTCCTGATGTATAATTTAAATTTTGCCTTTTGATTCCTGTGGATGTAAAATAATTTCTTCACTGAAAAAGCTTTTATTCCAGGTTTGCACTATGTCCATGATTTAGGACCTCAGGGTAGAAAATGTGCTCAGTGGACCTTTGTGAACCTTTTTTTGTCATCTTCTTGGTGGGTGGGAGTGAACAAAATTTCTTGTACCTATATTTTGCCTTCTGTTTTAAAAAGTCCTCAGGAATGTGGCAAATGTGTAAGCACTTTCCAGGACTTCCAAGATTAACTGCCCCAGCTGCCTTTCACAAGAAATACTTTGCCTCAGCAAGTGTTGCCATTCAGGCGTATCTTGGTCTGAATTTAAATAGCTCTAAAACACTGAGCTCTACCTCTATTTTTGTCTAATACAAATGTAGGAGGCTTTAAAGACTGGCCACTGGAGCAATCTCATTTTAATAAAATACCTTCAATTTTCTTTCTGCTGAGCACTATCTGTTTCAGGATTGCAGCCCTGGGAATCTATTTAGCAAATACTGAATGGAATAATGGCTGCATTCAAGCACTACCACAGCAATGCCAGCTCCATTTCTGTCTGTTTGTTTGTTTGTTTGTTTGTTTGGGCTTTTTTGACAGGATGGGATTCATTAGTGGTTCTCAAACATTTCAAGTAGCTCCTGTGTTCGGTTTTGCAGATTTTCTCCCCATTTGGGGATTAGACTGCAGATCTGATGCATAGCTCAATGTGGCCATGCTGCATCTCTATTGTTATGAAATGAACTCCTTTTATTTTTAAATCCTGGCTATTAAAGATCTTTCTTCAGAAGCCCACAGATACTGCACTTCTGCTTAACTTCAGCTGGAGGTGTTGGAATTCTTTAATAGATGGAGAGTTTAATCAGACTTTTCCCTTTAAATTACTTGCTTCATTTTCTCTTAATTTGGTTCTACTCTGGAGATTTTATAGACCTGAGTGTTGTGTGCTTTCTGCCAGAATCTAAAGGGCTTTAATGAGTTGGTTTGGAATAGCTGTTTTGGAATCCATAATGAAAGTTTAGGTCTCAGAAAAATCTCAAAACTTTGTCCTTGGCACTATTTAGTACCTAAGATCATCCCAACACCACATTCAGCTCCTTAAACACTAATTTTTCTGCTTCTTAACACCAAGATATGCTGCAAGTGGTGATTTTTTTCCCCTTTTCTGGCTTCTCATGTATTTATAAATTTGCCTTCTAAGTTATTTGTATTTCAAGTTGTTCTGGAAATGGGAAAACAAACAAGCAAAGAGAAAAAAAAACCAAAGAAACTTGAAAAAAATTTAAAATGGAATGAAATGGAATTGTTTATAGTAACAAACCCATAGGTTTCTTTAAGGAGCAAAAGTGGAGAAGATATCCCTTCATAAACAATTCTGTATCTATTTTTTAACTGAGCTAGTGAATGGCATTGTATGTTACTTGTTATACTTGTGGTTGATTACACAAGTAGACCAGCCTTTTAATAATTTCAAATTCCTTGCACTGAAAAAAAATTGACCTTTTCAAAATATATATATTGGGATGTAACATAATTTCAAGGCTTAATGAGAAGGGAAAGTCTGGCTGGATAGAGAAAATTTTTCTTGATAAAATGAAGCATTAGTGGGGAGAAGCATTGATGGAAAACACAGGGGATTTTTTGTTGGGTTTTCCCTTTGTGTTTTTTTCTCTTTAATCTCACATATGTAAAGATCTTACATCAATGGAAAATGGTGGGTAGGAAAGGAAGGGTAGTGCAGCCCCTCCAGGTGTTCTCTTGCCATTGCTCTCTGTCTCCAAGCAGCACCAACACCACTCAGCATTACTGAGGCAAAACTGATGTCAGCTTTTTCCACCAAAAAATGCAAACCCAGGCCATTTATGATCTTCCTTACTACCTGCTCCCTTCATCTGGCAGCATGTCTTGGTCACTTTAACTTAAATATCTATAGCAAGAATAATAATGTTAAGAAAGGGATCTATTAGTAGTTACTTGCTTATTTATAGATATTTGTGCTACTTTTTGCAGAATATTAACTTTTATGTTGTTCTGTACCAATATATTTGATGGAATTATTGCTTGGGAGAGAACAAAATTAACCATTCAAATATTTGATTTTGTTTTCTTGCTCTCTTTTATAACACACAGCTTCTCAAAGATAGAATTGTTTCTTCCAAGATTAAAAAAGTCAGATGGAGGGATTTATTTGTCCTAGTTGTATCTTTTTTTTAAGCAATAGGAAGAGAAGAGCTGGGAATCCCAACCTTCATATTCTTGATGCTAAGAGAATTATTTACCTTGCAAAGGGCAGGAGGATCTGACCCCAAGGTTATTTCCTTGTTTTAGGGAGTCAAAATTTGACAGACCATGACAAAAGCTGTGTAAGGCCCAAAACTGGCTCTTGGTACTGAGGGGGATTTGTGAATACTTCAGCCTGATAATACAATTCCTTATGAGCTTCTAGTCTATTCCTTTGACTTACTTTCTGTTTCCATAATCCTGCAGCTTCTTTCTGTTTTGCTTAAACTGGCTCCAAACAGTTATTCAGAAGAGAAGTTGCAGTGTCTTTTTAGACATTTTTGAAAACTTTATTAAATAACTTATTGTTCAGTTGTGATAATACTTCAAGGGAAAAATGGCCCTGGTGTTACTCAAGAATTTCACGTATGTGTGACCTTGATGATAGGAGAATGAGTGAAATGATGCTATAACGTGTGAAATCTGCAATTAACACTTGAAATATTTTGTTTCTAGACTTGTAGTTTTTCCACAGTTTGTGATGAACTCAGGGTATATTATGCAGTGCTGTATAAAGCTGGGTGTTCCCTGTGCCTCACTGGAAAACGAGGACACTACAAAAGTCTCCTTTGTTTTCCATTCCTTGGTATTTGCCAAGCCATCCCCCCTTCCCTTCACACACAGATTTGCTTCACAATAAAAACAGGCATGGCATGCAGCAGCTCCCAAGGCAGTGACCCTTGTCATGTCTCAAGGAAGAGCCTTTTCCACCATTCCTTGGAGGATGAACACTGGGAAAGCCCACAGAGCAGATCCATTTTGGAGTGTTGAAGTGCTGCTGTTTCAGTCCCATTGGAGATATTTGATGAGAAATTTCCTTTCCCCTCCTCCTCTGCAAGGATTTCCCCTCCTTGGGAGAGGGATGCTGTGGATGCTGACTGATGACTACATGGAGCAGTAGGAGTTTTGTGCTGAATGCTCCATGGCAAACTGGTCTTCTACCCTTTCCAGCAGAGTTATGATATTTATTTCTACACCATGTGTGGTGAGCTGGTTTGGAATTCTGCTGGGATCATCCCCACTGCTGCTGCTGTGACCAAAATCATGTTTTTTGGGGGAGGATCTTCTACAGCCACCACAATTCCATGGTCAGCCTACAGATACCAGCAACACCTGACAAAGCAAGCACTGCTGATAAAGCCTGAACTATCAGTGAAGAACAGTCAGCAAGAAAAGAAAAGTGCTGCCTAAAAAGGGGCTATAATGTGCAGCTCACAGTAATGCACAAAGAGCCTTTATTGAATGCAAGTTCAAGTTAACAATGCTGTGTTGAAAGCAGCTGTCAGGTGTATAGAAAATACAGTCAGGCAGACATCTCTTACACTTCCTTAATGCATAACCTAAGGAAAAGCTCACAGGGGAAGAACACAATAACTAATTGACAGCTCAGAGGCTGGGATTTTTTGTTTTGCTGCAGTTTTGCAGAATCTGTGATAGAATTTCTCTTAGAAATTAACACAGGGTATTTTGTTCTTTAGTTATTATTATGTAGATGACTTGTATGAATTTTTAAAGTCTGAATTGGTGTCTTAGTTGTAATGACACTTGATCACCTGTTGAAAGAGTTAACTAAATGTAGGGAGCTTGTGTGTTTTTAGCTCCCCAAATTAACACCCACAGCAGCATTGCTGGGAGATAAATATCTTCCAGCCTTAGCTGAGTTCCTGGCTCCTTGCATGCAATGCTGCCATTGAACTAAGGGAGAGAAAAGTTCTCTCTTTGTCAAAAACAGACACAGGTTTTTCAGAACTTCACATGCTCTGAAGCGTGTGCAGATCTCAAAGGTACTCAAGTAATTATGGTGGGTAAATACATGGATGATCCATTAGGTGTGCAAATACACACCTGTCCCTGCTGCTGAGGGGAGCACCTGCACAGCTGCTCCAGGGTTACTGACAGATATCAGGGCTTTGCAGCAGATCTTGTCAGGTGGCTCAAGTGCTTCCAGAGAGTGCCAGAGGAGCTGTGTTTTGTGGAAATGTCCCATTCCATCTGTAACCAGAGCACAGAACTCATGGATGCTCTCAGTGGGTCACAGCCATGGGGAAGCCAGGCAGGAGAGGTGTGACTGCCTGACCACAGATTTGTGGGAACAGCACAAACTCCTCACTCAAAATCCATTAAATATTTGATAAGCACTGGGGAAAAGTTTCAGGTGGATCCTACATTGTTAATATTTATTATAAAGGAGATAGTTGCAGACATACTCCAGATTTTGTAGCATCTCTACTGAATAATTTTTTAATACAAATTTATATGAGATCACATAACCAATGGCAGAACATAGAATAACCAGGGTAAACTTTGAAAATTGGACTTCTGAAAGTCTTGGCAGAAGAGATTTCAGAGTGATCCAAGCACAGAAAGACGGAAAATAATTTCAGAAACTTACTGTGGATATTGATATTCAGAATTAGGTGGTTTACATATTTTTTTAGAAGTATGGTCCACTATTTTGAGCTCCACCTACAATTTACAGCATAGTTTTAATAGCATAGTTTAAAACCAAACTTTTTAAATATTGAGACGGTCTTTTCAAATAGACTACTCTGCCAAATAAAAAGAACAGCACATGACCTGAACAGCCCATATTAATGACATATTTATTCAGTGTTCTCTGTCTCCAGAGGCTGATGTTGTGCAATGCCTTGCTGCAATCAAATACCCAATGCAGGTGTGATGTATTGTCAAGTTGGGATGACTGCTGACAACTCCGTGTTTTTATTTTTAAATTTCAAAATATTTTTAAGGAAACACCAAATGAAATTCCTTCATGTGAAAATGGTACATATGTAGAATTGTAAGCACACAGTGATGGAAAAATGTGTATGGAGGTAGGACTGGAAGTGCTCCAGCAACAGCCACTTGTTTTGAGTGAACAAACCTTGGTAATGAGAGAGAAACCCCAGTTTCACCAATTCCCTGGGTTCATCCATGAGAAATCCAGCTCTGATGCTGCAGTCTGAGCCCCCAAAGCCAGTGAGTGACACTGAAATCTGATTGAGACTGCTCACTGTGGGCTCTGCACGAAAGGTGAGGCATTAAACCTGCATCTAATACCTTTCCAGATGTTCCAGATGTGGACCTTGCTACAATTTTTGTTCCCTTGGCCAGTTCAAGTGGCTCTCCCTGTGCAGAGAGGGGCTCAATTTGGGAACAGCCCATCAGGCCCCATTGAGCCTAACGTGAAACTGCAAAGCCAAGTATGACAAGCTCAGATTTTGAGTTCCCCCAGTTTTATTGCTAAAGATTTCACTATCACATGAAGCACTGAAATGAGCACAGCTGCAGTGCCCCTCATTCTGTAGGGAATCCAGTTGCTGTACTATTTAGTGACTAAATTTGTTAAGCACCAGAAGGATGTATCTGTACATCAGCACTAGCAAAAGAACCATTTGTTTTCTTTACCTGTCAGCCTAAGTTGCATTACAGAGTTGGCTTTCACAATGCTGTTGTTTCTATTATGGATGTCAGATTTAAAGGCTAAGAAGCTACTTTGTCTTGTAACATTCAGTTTTGTTGCTTTTTCTGCACACATCAATACTTATTCTTCATATTTTCCTCTCTTGTACCCTTGCAGTGCTCTAAGGGGCCATAACACGAACCTGCTCTTGGAAAAAATCTGTGTCCAACAGAAATTTTCAAATTTTGTAAAAAAAATTCAAAAAACCCAAACAGACAAAACAAACAAACAAAAATAAAACAAACCCTAAAAAGCAAATTACTTGCTTTCAGATCTGGACAAGAATTCAAAGCTGTGAAACAAGAAGGGAAAAACGTTGACTTAGAAACATTACTGTAATGACAGCAAAGCATTCTAATGAGCAAATGTTTAGTTTACAAATGTATCAGATTCTGAATAGCAACAGTATGTCTATGAAACAAATTTATAAAATAATAAGTTCATGAAAGGTCAGTTTAGGACTCCTAAGAACTTTTTGACATGAATTGGTGGAAAGAGGAGAGTGAAATATATTCATGCAACCAAAATGCATTTGTGCATTCTTTTATTCCAAATTTTCAAAGTAAACGTAATATGCTTCTGTGAAATGTTTCTATCCTGAAAATAAAAGAAAATAAGATTCTTTAGTTTAGGTTTTTTTCCTCAGTTGTATTATGGGGCTTTAGATAAGGCAGATAAGGAAGCATTGCTTTAACAGTGTTATAGAAACATGAATTTTTCCTTCACCCTGTGAAACCCTAAGAGCTAAATGTATTGATGCAGAAAAATCAATTCATTTAGTAAAAAAAGTATTATTTACTACTAGCTAGATTCTTTATTTCTGATGGAAACAATTTGTTTTCCCCAGTAAGTGTCAGGAGCCATCAGTGTGTTAGGAATGGAGAGTCTATTCAAGGGCTGGAATGAACAGAGCTCTCAAATGAGACAATTGAGAGGTGGGAGAAAAACAAATCATTTTAATGCCATTCAGAAGAGACCCAGACTAATCAGATTGTTGTTCATGGCTCCTTGCTGTTTAGAGGACAGAATAGCATAATTTAGTGAAATATTTGCACTACAATGCTTGCAAATTTGAGGAAATGGAATTTGGATTAAGCCAGGATTATTTTCGATCTTATCCCTTTCAGGCTTTTTTTTTTTTTTTTTTTTTTTTTTTTTTTTTTGGTGAATATGAGCAGTGCTGATGTATGTGCAAAAAGAAAATGGTTTATTTTCTTTGTAGTGTCAATAGCATTGTCAGGCATTTATCTAGGTAAACACACAGCAGAATGATTAAGTCAGGGTGAAGCTGAATTCATGAGACACAAATTAATTTTAGCATTGTTTATAATCTGTACCCTACACCAAATCCAGAATTCTTAGCACATGGGAAAAATACTGAGCTGTGTAAGAAATGTCAAAATGAGAGCTGGGAAATGAATTGTTATCTAAGGAGCTTTGGAAAGAAGTCCTGGTTTGGATTGGTGAAGTCATTACCAAAGGCATTTCTTAGCACCAGGATAATGGGGGCAAGGAGAGGAATGGCATTCCCAGGGCTGGTGACTCCATATCCCAGTGTGGCCAGGGGGAAATGCCACCTGCTGTAGGTGTGTCTTGCAGTGGCACTGAGCTATCTCCATTTGCTCCAGCACCTCTGGGCACTGCCAATTTATTACTGTGAAAATGAGAGAAGGTGAGAAGAAAACATATTTTTGTGAAGATTGGTCCTGGGATCATAGAATCACAGAATGTTCTGGGCTGGAAAGGACCTGAAAGCTCTGTTCTACCCCCTGCCATGGCAGGGACACCTCCCTCTACCCTCAGCTCCAAGCCCCAATGTCCAATCTGGCCTTGAACACATCCAGGGGCAGCCACAGCTTCCCTGGGCTCCCTGTGCCACGGCCTCCCCACCCTCCAAGTGAAAAATTTTGTACAATTGCATCTCAACCACAATATTTCTAGTTTCAGCTGAATTAGAACCTTCTGAGATCAGTGCAAAACCCCTTTGTCATCAGCATCCCAGCTTGAGCCAGTCCTGTCAGTGGGTACAAACTCATGGCAGGCAGGAATGAGTATCCTTCATGTGAGAAAGTAAAAGCAGAAATATTCCAGAGAACAGATGAAGCCAGACAAAGAACTCCCAAATCTCTCTGAAGCGAAAGAAAAAGTAATAAAAAAAAACCCCAGGCTGTGTTTATGGGCAGCAGAGAGGTTTCCTAGAAAGAGCATGAAAAAGCCACTAAACATCAAACTCTACTTTAAAACCCTCTCATAATTAAAAAAACCCCTCTCAACTCATTAAAAATGAAATAATTTCTTGTTTCATTGAATAACTTATTGAGGTTATATTAAACTTCAGCACATGCTGTATGTGAAGATCTGAGTTGTGTTTGTATACAGGATGGATGCTGGTGTTCTGATATTGCTCATTATTAAAAAAGAAAATCTCTCCATAAAATGTAGGGATCCAGTTTCAGTTTTATGTTTACACCATTTATTTAAAAACACACAGCAAAACAATTTACAAAAATAGATGAGAAAAGTTAAATCACTTCTTCAAGGAGGCATCATCCTATATTTATAGTTTGGTAAACATAACATTAATCAGCTGGAAAATGTTCAGCAAAATACAAAATCATTCTGGGCTCTAGCTCAGAGAAATATATGTAGAAAAATATATCTAGCTTCTCTACTTCAAAAGGGAGTGCAAAGCTGCAGAACCTGCGGGAAAATCAATTTTCTGCGGCATAAGTGGCTTGCACAAAATTTTGCAGTGCACCATCTAGATTTTTTTTTTAATTTAACTGATTTACATCTGTTCCTCTAACAAGTATCTAGGCTGCAAAAGCATCCAGGTTACTCCTCTAAGTACTGTTGAAATGGTATTGGAACATTTGTTGGAATATAAAAAATAAAAACTTGATGCCGTTGAAAGAAATCACACGAGAGGGACATTTCCCCCTTCAGAGGTCTTGGCTCCAGCCTGCTTTTCACCAAAACTTGGGAGCAGAACTTGATATTCTTCACTTTGGTGGTGGTCCCAGTGAGGTGGCTCACTGGGTAATTCCTGGGTGCCACAATCTGGTCCTGGCTGTGTGCAGAGAGGTGACCAATTCCCAAATTTGCTGCTCTTTGTACCAAAATGAGATAATCAGATCAAATCTTCACTGGAAGCAACACACAGAATCTTCTTTTCTGTGTTTGTTCTGCTGAGAGCAGTGACAAAGTGTGTCCCCAATAGAGTTTCTGTGATTTTTTAAGTACCATCCCTATAAGCATGCTGCATTCCCTCTTTGATGTGCTGCCCAGGGACTTCAAAGAAAAACTTATACAAAATCCATCCTCTTAAAAATTGCTTTGTTTCCAAATCCCAGCTACAATTATTAATGTAATGTAGGTTGACTTCTTAGATGACATTTGATTTAATTTTAGATTATGTTATTATTTCTTTGACTGCATTTTGTCTGTACCAATATGAAGGTGCATTTCTTGGGTAAACTTCACTCCTGAAATGAGCAGGATGAGTGTTGTACATAATCTATCCTCATTCCACATGATGAGACTTTCAAATTCGGATCTTTTTTGACTGAGTGCCTCCTCCATCACTGTTTGGAGGAGAGAGGGAGGTATTACAGTAACTGATGGGGCTTTACTGGCTTGCAAACACTGCTCAACCCTGTGAAGCAAGATCAGACTCTCTCATGTAAAATGCATTGCTGCTAACTCTGGGAGATTCAATTATAACCATCCTCCTCTGAGATTTATCTTCTAAAAAGTGATGGGAAGGAGAAAACTGTTGAAAGTTTGAAAGGATGGTGAAAGTTGGAGTATTTTCTGTTGCTCTGCTTGTTCTGCCTGTCCCTCCTGCTCTGTGTGTAACCTCAGGCCATTTCTCTGCTGTCAGGAGAGTCACTGGCTACAAAGCCAAGTTTTAATAGCAAAGGTGTAAATGCAGAGATCCCCAACACAGGTAGCTTTGGAAGTTTTGAGATGGAAATGGGGAGTCCTGCAGTAATGCTAGTATTGAGGTGGATAATTTTTTTCATTGGCTTTGAAATGGAAGGATGAGAAAACCTCAGCCAAATCTGACCCTAGGGGGACTCTGCTTTCATTTTGGTACTGAACTGTCTCAACATCCCTGTTTCCCACCTCTTATTGTTTTGGCAGAGGTTTGGGAGGCCTTCCCTGTGTGCACATCCACGAGCTCCAGGTGCTGGAGAAGGCTGGGGACCCCTGGCTGGAGCAGCCCTGGTGGGATGCCAGGATATTTTGGCTAAAGGGATTAACAACAACTCCCTGGCAGAATTCTCCCTCGTGGGTGGAAGGAATGGACCAACGAGCCAAGGTCTGCCCCTCCTGCTTGGCAGCACTGCTCCTTGCCATTCCTTTCCCTTTCTTTTGGGCTCTTGGGGTGAGATCTGTGGTGCTGGCTACACACTTCATAGATGGCTTGAACAGCAACCAGACAACCTGGGATTGACAGCAAGATTCATCCTGACCCAGGCACCTTTCTAAATAGCAGAAAACACAGAGCCAATGTCAAAAACCTCCTCTGCCAGTCCTATGTATTTTAGTAATGGCTTTGGCACTGAAAATGACTGGAATAACACCACTGAAATGTCCATTGAAGCAAGATATAGCTGTGTCTACACTAGAGCTTTTGTCAGTATGGAAATGTCAGAAAACATTATATTCAGAGTGCAAATTGCAAGTATAGAACTGACAAAGTAAATTTTGAACTGTGTACTCAAGTGTAGTGCTTGAAACATATTCCAAGTTGGCAAGTTGCAGCCAATCATGGAACAGAACCAGTGCTCCAAAAAACTGACAGAGCCAATGTTGAAATCTGAATAATTGCAACTCCATTTTCACAGTAATTTAAATGGCAGAAGCATTGGCAGAAATTCATGAATAATTTACATATAAGAATTTAGCAATCTGTGGTGAATAGAAAAATAAATGGCAAATCCAATAAATAAATGATTGTTGTGACTTATTTGCTCTGCTCTGATGTTTGCTAAGAAGTGTCTTTTTTTTGAGCTTTCTAAAGTGCTGGATTTGAACTCCTGCTTCTAAGGTAAATGCAGTTTTAAAGCAATAGCAGAAAAGTACATCTCTACCAGGGGAACAAATAACAAACCTGTGGTTTGTTAAAACAACACAAAACAATAGGAATGTGCAACAGAGGCTGTTTTATGAAGGATACATATAAAAAGGACTTATTTGCCATGCAGCAGCTGCAGTTGCAAAATCTGTAGCCTTAATGAGAAATGTTAGCTGATATATGGAATGATGAGTTATTCACTGCAACAGTTTCTAATTAACTATGTATAAAGTTTTAAGATTTATAGAGAAGGTAAAATCTGAAAAGAGAAATTCCTCATGCCTTCTTGTGCCTGTGGGAATGTGATACTATTTTAATAAATGAGAAATTAATTTACACAGCACCAGTATTTGTTTTCACATAGAATGGATATTGGGTCTGTGTAAAAAAATAGTTACAATAGATAGTTAAAATAGAAAAATTGTTTATCTGCTTTGCTTTAGCTTTGCTTGAAACAAGATCAAGAACACTAAATACTTTTACTGGTTTGAAGGTGATGGTTTTTTAATGAGCTCTGACTATTTTGTAGATCTATTAAATCTCCTTTTTTTCCATAATGAAATTCTGTTTCTGACATAACTCTTTAGCAGTATTACACATCAGTTTATTGGAGTAGTGCCTCATAATTCACCTTGTGCATGTGTGAGAACAATTGCTTTTTTTCCCAGACAAATTTTTAAATTTGGAAATCTGTGGGATGTTTTTTGGTGGTTGTTTCCCCCTTGCTTAAATGAAAAATATATTTTAAAAAACCTCTTAATATCAACATTTATTTTTGTCTCTCCTAGAATAAAAAGTCATACTTGGAATAATTGGTGAAGGCAGAATTAAAAAAAAATCCCACATGATCCTTTTACTAAAGTCTAGTGCTGATGTTCTCCATCAGCTCAGAAATAAGGACACTCATTTTGGGTTCAACTTTTTCCACCACACAGGATCAAACACTCACCACTAATGAACTCTCCAGCTGTCCTGTGGCTTAAGAGTTACAGAACTTGCTCAAATGAGCAGTAGCACTTTCCTTTGGAATATGTGCATTTCCTTTCCATTTGTCTCTTATTCATAATCTTGTAACTTTTTTCAGAATCTAATTTTTGGTTCTTGATTTTTCCTGCTGGTGTTATTCCATGTTTTGTCATTTGTGCTAACTGGGAAGAACTGGTGTCTGCCTGTTAGGAGGTTGGTCCATGTCTATAAATACTGCCTATCTGGAAATGGGAATAGAGATGTGGAATTCGAATTTTCTTTGGTGGATTTTTTTCCATTCCTAATAATAATTAAATGCAATAATTCATGTTTTAAAATATTATTGTCCACATTCTGGATGTACATGCTCATGTTGGTACTATTGAACTTTAAGTATCCTTATTTAATCCTAAATATCAATTTGATCATCCCTGTCTAACATTTTTAGCACTTTATACATGTGCTTGCCCTTGAGATGAACTTTCCCAGGGAGTTTCCATGGCTGTCCCTGTTTTCTGTAGGTCACAGGATTCATTTTGAACGTTTGAAATTAATTTTCAATATTTGTAGCCAAACCGCATTTCAGTGCAAATAAAGAGCTGATGGCTTCTGTAGATGGAGACAACAAAATAAATTTATCATTCTTGGCCTGTGAAAAGCCTTTCTGCTCCTGAGAGTGGCAGTTTTTGTGGCACTATTGTCAATTGGTGCTTTCAGGTGGTAGTTAACTTTCTGAGAATATTTTGGGCGTGGTGATTGATTATTCTGGCACGTCCAAGTTTCTTCCTAGGCAAGTGTTGATGCTTGTGTCCAAATGCTGTTTTTCTGGGATACGTGCACCTTCACCCTGTGTGGTGATTCCAACTTGTATAGGAGAGCAGTGCCCTGCAGAGCTATGGGCAGTGGAGCTCCCTGCACTGAGAGCCATCCTGAGCTCTGCAGCAATTCCTTCTCAGAGATGGTTGTAAAGCTTTGTAACAGACTGCTCAGGGAAGTGGTGGAGTCACCATCCCTGGAAAAAACCTTTGGATGTGTCACATCGTTTAATGATAAACATGGTGGTGGTGCTGGGCTGGAGGTTGGACTTGATCCCAAAGGTCATTTCCAACCTGAACTATTCCATGGCTCTATGGAAGTGCCTGCTGTGTGACCTCAAATGAGAAATTCACCTGGAGCTCCCAATGTGTTAACACAGATAAAGGTTGGGTTATTTTCCATGGCTGTAAAGGAGGGTATTCTAGACACTCCAAAAGGGAAGGGGGGAGAAATGCAGCCTCCTCCTGGAACAGCAAATGAATGCAGTAGTAAAATAATGTTTACTCCTTTGGTGGTTTGGAAAGCTGGAGGAGGAATGAATAATTGGGAAGCAAGTCTGGAAAGGAAGCTAAGCTGAGCAGCACAACTCATTGCCAGTTACTGTATGGGAATGTTGTAGGGAAAGGTTGAGTCAGCAGGAGAGAGGGTGGGAGGCAGGCAAGGGAAACTTACCCCAAGAGCTGAGCAGGTTCCTCCAGGCTGCTCATTTGGGACCGTGCTCCTGGGATTGAGTCATGAGGGGGAGCCCAGAGACTGAGTGTACAAACCAGAGGGGATTGGTCTGCAAAGGCAGGAGATGGGGGGGTGTAGAGAGCCTATATTTTATTTCTTGATTGCTTGTCATGGTTGGCCAGGTAATCTATTTGCACTAAGCCAGGGCTGCTGGGGTCCAGCTCCTGTGAGGAAATGTTCTCATCTATTGGAGTTGGAATTTATCTAAGATAACTGTTCCACGTCTAGGAAACGGATGGAAGGACTTGTTGTTTTTGCCAGTTCAGGATCCATTTCTCTGTCTGTAATTTACTCTACTGTGAAAGCTTCTCTGGTGAAGAATGTTCCCAATCCAGACTTTTCTCTGGCAGAACTTCAAAGCATTAATGGACATCTTTCAGGGTTGTAATGAAATCTGGTTTTGTTCAGCTTTGGAAGGAAATTTTAATGAAGAGTTTTGTGAAATAAAAGGGCTTGGAGGTGATCAGGAATTGCTTTCCAATAATAATATGAGATGAACAAAATAAAATGAAGTATGGTGGCAGCACTGCACCTCTATCACTCTACATTGCAGTACAATAGCAGCCATTGCCTGTGCAATAATGAGCCTCATCAGTTTCCAGACAGCAGGCTTTGTAACAACACAGTATTTATGTAAAACACTGAGGGGAAAGAGGAGGGAGGGAGGGAGGGAATGAAAGTTGTCTGTCAGGCTGAATACACAAAGCATTTGGTACTTCAAAACTAATTTTATTTTTAGTTAATATTCATTGATGCAAGTTCTAGTCTATTATTAAGTGAATCTGGTGAACAATTACATCCATCACTTTGAAATGTTTAAGACAAGAGGAGTTGTAAAACCAGTCTTTTGTATTGGAATCATCCCCAAATTTGCCTTGTGGGAACCATGTTGACACTACAGTTTGATCATGTTCTGAGTCTGAGGGACCTCAGCACATTCCCAGAACTGCTCCTGTGCATTGTATTTACAGGCATTAACCAGCCAGTCTCGATTTCTTGGGAGCCAGGAGAAAGTGTAGGGCGTCTCTGTATTCTCATTTTCTTGGCTTCTGTCAGCGTTTGAATGTGACCCATCTGTGGGTGAGTGAATGGCAACTGTTTATTCCAGAATAAAGCATGTGCTGAAATGCAAACAAGCAGCCTACAGAAGCACTGAGCTAAGTTTAATTAGCTGTAGAGTTCGTTTCAACTTCAAACTCCCAAGTTAACTCGCTAGGCAGCAGAGTTGATAATGCATTTCTTGCTAGATGCCTGCTAGACAGGGGAGCTGATGATATATT
The DNA here is from genome assembly GCA_030060385.1 of Muscicapa striata striata. Taxonomy (NCBI): domain Eukaryota; kingdom Metazoa; phylum Chordata; class Aves; order Passeriformes; family Muscicapidae; genus Muscicapa; species Muscicapa striata. The sequence goes on along the minus strand of JAREIS010000073.1, from coordinate 2,207,524 downwards.
TGTTGCTAGGTGATGAATTCTGATAACCTTTCTGTTCCTATATATTTATAAACGTCTCATGCACTCTGCTATAGCATAATTACTTATTTACGCCTCAGTTCCTGGATGGAACTACCACAAAGTTGCTAAGCAGCCCTGTGTATAAATATATAACATCGTGTCACTTGAAAACTTTTAGCAACTCACATTTACCAGATGAATTCTCTGTTTGTCACGATTGTAGCCATTAGCAAAGTGAAACACAAATGAGGGATATCAGTGTACACAAGGACAGAGCTTTATTTGCCACAAGAGACTAATGCTCTGGGAGGGGCTGTGAGCTGGAAAAATGCACAGATTTCGTGGTTTGAGGTTTTTTTTTTTTTTTTTTTTTTTAATGGCTTTATAACCAGAAGCAAAGTAAAGATTGACTGATTATTATCTCACCTCTTTAAACTTCATAAGCATTATAATCATTATAGTTATTCTAATGTGAAGGAAAAGAGGCACTTATTCAAACAGATGTGCTGAGGTTTCTGCATTCTAATGCTGCAAAGTGAGGTGAGAGTGTAGGAAATCTGTATAAGTAATTCTCAGTGCAGCCATCAGAGCATTTGTCATTAGTGGGTTCTGTACCAAACCTAAGGAGAAATGATGGAAGAAGAGAAATCAAGTTTTCTTTCCTTTATTTGATTTGACACAAATTTTGTTGAGTTGACAACGATGATGGCAGCTGGAATTCACATAATTTTAGGGATAACTGTAGTTTATTAAATCTAAGAGAGTATCTGGCAATAAAATTCTCAAATGGCTTTTCACTGCACTCTTTTGTTGACTGTGGAGTTTAATACAAGACACATTTTTATTCACTAGTCACAACTTTCTGTGAAAACTGTCAGTTATGGGCCTGAAGGTGACAAGCAGGTTTGGAATCAGCACTGCCTTGGCTTGGTCTGGGGGTTCCAGTGGTGCAAACTCAAGGCTGGCAGTGTTACCTACATGGAGCCAGATGAAGCTGGGACATCCCCCTGGGACACCCAGCCAGCAGCAAATGGCCCAAAGAAGCAGAGTTTGTATCTGAAATACAAATTGTGTGAAGCAATTGGCACAACTTTCCATTGTCATTTGCCTCATGTGCAGTACTTGTTTAAACGTGGAGCAATTCCACCCATTCCAGTAGCAAACATCAATAACAGCATCACCCAGATCATCAAATAATGACTATTGAACTGTTTTTATTTTTTCTTGCTTTTTTTTTTTTTTTTTTTTTTTTTTTTTTTTTACTTTCATTGTTCCTTAGTTATTAAAAGAGGCACAAACTTCAGCAGCCTGATGTTCTTCCCTTGGTTTATCTATGTAAACAAATTTCAGGTTGCTTATAAGTGATCCTGACTGACAGAATATACTTTCCCTCAGGTCAGTTCTTTAGTGGAAGATACCAAAGCTTGTCTTTCTGTAAAGTATAAAAGCCTTTGTTTGGTGTGAATAGAAACTGTTCTGGGAATGACTGAGCAGAGCAAGATTACATGGTGCAATTTTAATTACACTGTTCTCAGCAGTGCAACTTGTCTGATCTTAGTGTGAGAGTCTAAATTCAAACCAAGGTTATTTGGTTCTGTAACTGTCAGTCAAGTATTGATATTGTTTCAAAGAGATGACAATAAGTTTAACAAGTTTAAAATCCAGCACAGTTCTGAGAGGTGGCTTTTCTTGTTATCCTCAGAAATTTTGTGTTTTAGCAGATTGATTTTTACAAGGCTTATAGAATTATCTGTGTGTTGGAATTGGATGGTAACTTGAGTAAAACAAAAGCTTAATTATTAACTCAGTTTGCAAAACTAAGTGCAGTTTAAATTCTGAAGGCCTTCTTAAAAGTTATTAATAAACTGTGTCCAAGGGCTTAATTTTATTAACCTGATTTTCAGACTGAGAGCTGAGAAGGAGTGTAGGTCAGTTATTTGCACATTTATCAGATCAGTCTGGAGAAATAAACTTTCTACAGGTGACTCTTAAAAAAAGTTTGAGGGAACTCTCTTGAGAGAACTTGGCAAAACCACTAAGAGGAATTGTTGTTCCTCTGTCAGGTTCATTGATGGAGAAGATGAGAAATCAGGTTTTCCCTGGAACTGGGGAGACCTTTGTTTCACTTTTTCACCAGGAAAGCTGAGCAATCTACAGAATAAATGGCTTGAGCAGATTTTCAGGCATGGCATTACTCATTCAGCAGCTGGGAAAACAGGCCAGCAACCTACAGTATCCATTTTGAAAGGAAAATATTGCACAGTGGATTTATTACTCACTCTCATTTCCTTTTATATATTGTAAATAATGCGTCATCCTCTATTTCTGAAACAAACTCCTACCACTGAGTGCTGCTTGGAAATTATTTCACAGGGCACAAGCTGAAAGCTTTATTCCAGGGAATGTCTTTTAAGGAAGTATTATTGTACTTTTATAATTTTATAATTTTTATCACTCCAGAAGAAGGGTGGCTGTGCATACATGCCCATGAATTTGGGGTTTTTAACATTTCCTAGGGTATACTGACCAGTAGTTTAGGTTCTATTGGAGTGTTGAGGTGAGCTGAATTACAGATTAGTTGTCATTCCACACAGAAGGTGAAACCAAGACCCAAGACTGAAGAGGTGGAGGCAATATTGCCTGGCACAGCACCTGTGGGTAATGTGCAGAAAAGCTCTTTGTAGTGATGCCTTATTTAATGAAAAGCTCCTGCCCTTTGACTTCTTGTCTCCAAGTACTGCCACAGTAGGAGAGAGATCTCAAGCAATATTTTTTCTCCCATCTCTGATAAAAACAAGTATATAAGGCTGTGAGTAGCTGCCATGGATTTGGTATAGAACAAAAGATATTTTTTACAATAGTAATTTCTTCTTCCAGCCCCAAATCACTGAATTATTTGAACTTGCCACTGGAGGAGCAGACAAAGATTCCATTCCTTCAGCTAGGCTCCATATTTCATAATTTATTATTTCATCATTTATTAGCCTGTATTACTAATGGCCCAACCTCAGGCAAATGGAAATGTGTGTGTAACTTAGTGAATTTTCTGTTCATCCAATAGAACATCATAATTTTTCTTAGATTAACTTAAAACTCATAGAAAAATAGTTGAGTGCTGACAGAGCCTCATGCCTTGAAAAAAGAAAAAAAAATTGAAAAAGTTTTGACAGGTCACATTAAGAAATGGTAGATCACTGTAATTATAACAAACTGACCTTCAAGATAAACAGTTTTAATTGTCAGCTTAAGGGAGAATATCCTCAAGACCTTTGACTAATTGTCTAGTTAATGGAAAATCTTTACTAAATAAATTTGTGGTTTTGGAGGCATTTGAAACACATACTGGTGTAAATAAGGTTCTTTCTGGGCTGGTTTCACTATAGGTGTTTCCTATGAGTGATTGCTTGTTGTTACTTTTTGGCATCTGCTGGCAGCCTTTTATTCATACAGTTAAATCTCCTGGGACACAGGATTGTTTTTTTTTTTTTCCTGAATTCAATCTCCACTGATTAGTTTTCAATAAATTACATATATCAAGAAATTTGGGGTTGTTAGCACTTAGGGTGACTGCTCAAGGATCAGATGTGTACCTGTGAAGACAAGGGAATTCATGGTCAGCAGTGCACTGCCTCTCCAAGCTTTGTTCAGCAGCATTCAAAGGAAATAATCCATTATATCCCACTGGGAATTCTTGTACAAACTCAGACTTCTGTCCCACCTCCCTCCTCTACAGACACAATTAATTTCATATTGACAAACTTTTCACACCAATCTGCAGAGCCACCAACATATTGAATGCATCTGAATGTCTTTGATTCTGTCTGCTTGTGTCTCAGACCCAGCCAGTGAAGATACTGTGAGAATCTAAAGTTAATTTCATCTTATGTTCTCCTGGGGATCTTGGGAGAATGTTGTGTAAATCTGCTAAAATGGAAAATTATTGATCATTTGCATTGCAAAGGGAAACCCTTTCACAGAAACCAACAAGTTAAGAAGTATCTTTTCTACATATCAGTGCTGGCTCTGGGGTCCTCTGGGCTGCTCAGAATCGATGCAGCATTAACAGGGAAATGTCACATCCCTGCCCAGGTGTGACAGCTCCTTGGAGGCTGGAGCTGCACAGATGTGGTGGCAGTTTGTGTCCCTGCCTTCACAGAGACAAAACAGCTCCAGTTAAACTGAGCTCTGTGTTGTTCTCACAAGATCAATGACTGGGATATAACATCTAAAGGGTTTGTTTATTTATTTTTCCTTCAGACACACTCCCTGGCACAATATTTTTGTTGAAGCAGTAGTTTTTCTCTAAGGTTTAGAATAGCAGCTACAGTATTGCAGTGCTTTATAATGCAGCCACTGACCCAGGAGATCAGTCAATAACACCTCTGTGTTGTAATGAATAAGTCAACATAACTTCCAACTGAGAACAACTCATTACAGCTCCTTCCACCTGATTAAGTCTTTGCCCTAAATAAGACAATGGGCAGCAAAAATGATGTGTGATCTGGTGCAGTCTGCTGGGGGAGGAGGGAATGCCTTCAGTTTTGATTGTAGTGGTTGTATTTTCCTGTAATTTCAAGCAGTCTCAGACAGCTGATGGAGCCCTGTTGGCAGAATGAATTTGTTGGAGATCATGAGATGCTACTGAGGGATCTTCCTTTTTAGGAGAAAGGAAAGAGGGAGCGTGGTGGGAAAAGGCAAGAAGTAGCAGGGACATGGAAAAAGTCAGGAGTTTGGTGCTGCTGGGGCCATGTGCTCACTTGTGCTCTGTGCAAGCACTTGTTGGAATCCCAAACAGCAACCCTAGGGCTGCAGGGCAAGGGCATTTTGCTCCAGACCTGGCTGGTACAATTAGTGAGGCCTCTGTTTTTAGAGCAGGGCTGATCCCTTCTAACTCAGGGTAGCAGATGTGATACTCAGATGGAGCCAAGTGGTGTTGTGATGTGCCAGGAGAAGAGAGGCAGAGCTCAGTGAGATGTGAAAAGATGCCAGATACCCAGTGATGGTAGGACAGAAGGTGAGGGGAGGGGAACAAAGCATGGCTGGGTGGGGTTTTTGGTGAGGATGGAGTCACAGGCTCTGGAGTTACACAACAAACCCATCACCCAAAGGCAGCCTTCAGTCAGTATCACTCATTGCTCAGCTGATCTATGCTGCAGAATTTCAGGTTTTTAGAGATTTTCCAGCTCTGCCACAGCTGTAAGTGGTAGAGGATATGCAAGAGAGAGACCAGTGTGAGTCTTTTGTAAGAACATCACACCTTTCCTTGGCTGCAGCTGGCTTTGGGTGAAATCCCTTTTCTTTCCTCATCTAAGGGAAGCTTATCTCCTATCTGTGCTTGCAATGAGTTCTGACAGCACAGAGAGAGCTGTGCCTATTAATAGGCACCATTTCTCCAGTGGAAAGGGTGTTCCAAGGTTTCTCCAAGGGGCAGGAGTGAACACCCTGTGCCCAGCAGATGAACTGCTGGCCTAATTTTTGTATCATAACAGAGCTCTGCACAAATCTAATCATCACACACAAACCACACAGGGATGTTTCCCAGTTTAGGTAATCAATTTATTTTTTCAGACTTGAAAAGTGTGCCCAGGGATGAAGTCTGTTGTTTAGTGCTTGCTCTTCCAAAGAAGTCAAATATAAATGTGTATTTCTCTTAAGCAATTCTTGTTATGTTGTGACGAACATTTCGCTGTTGTTCACGTTCCCTCAATTTCTGACTCTCTGGAAACTAAATAAGTCATCATTGTAATTTACTTCAGGGGCACATAAAGGAATTATATAAATGCAAGAAAATCATAAACATGCAGTGCAAGATAATAGCCCACTGTTGCTTGTTGGATTTGTTAAAAAAAAAATCATTCTGTAGCAATTCTACTGCAGAGTTAGAATGTAGCATTAAGCTGTATAAAAACCTTGAAAAAGGGTTTTCATAAAATTGATTTTGTTCATTTTATTAAATGTTCAATAAGTTTTTTTTTTGTGTAAATACTTCAGTCACGCTAGTAGGTTTTCTAATCAGTGAAATTATTATTTCTGTGGCACTTTTAGATATGAAATAATGATAATATCATATCTTTAGGAGCAACCTGTCTGACTTAACTGTTAACTGGACATTATTCTGCCCTCAGATTGTCAAGGGGCAACATTTTTTCTTCTGCTGCTCAGGAGTTTTTGCAGAAAAGCAGCAGAAACACACAGGCTATGGGCTCCCTGCCAGACCCCGTGTTCCAGGGGTGTTTTTGAAGGCACCTCAAAGGCAGGGAAAGAAGCTGTTCCTCCTAATGCACCTTTTTGTTGGCTTGAAAGGCAGGATTTGTTTTGTTTCCCAGCTCCAGCTGTTGTAGCACTTCCTCTCTTGTTCTGGGATGGATTCAGTGCTCCAGATGTGCTGGTTCCAGGTGGATTTTCAGGATTTGTTTTGTTTCCCAGCTCCTGTGCCAGCAGCTGTTGTGGCACTTCCTCTCTTGTTCTGGGATGGATCCAGGTGCTCCAGATGTGCTGGTTCCAGGTGGATTTTATCCTCCCACACCAGCAGGGTAACTCAGAGCCCCTCTGCCCTTTGTGTTTGTGTTTGGAGCTGCTGTTTGCCTGTCCCAGAGCTGAGTGCTGCTCCCTCTCCTGCTGCTCTCATCACTGCTCATTGCTAACAGGAGCCTCTCCAGGCCATGGTGCTTTATGCATTTTTATACACAACAACAGCACTCAGAAGCATTTCCATTTGCCTCAACCATCACTTTTCTCTCTTTGCAGTTAATGAAGCTCAGCCTCTGTCTGACTTGCCCATTTTGCAAATGTGGCTGAGCAGGGAGGACTCTGAGCAGAGCTGGGGGAGCCCTGCTGGGATGGGAAGTTAAGTTACCTCTGTGCAGCTCTAATGTGCTTTCCTTCCACCTCCAGACCTCTCACAGATGCACCTTCTGACTTGTGGCTTCAATATCATCTAAAGTTATTTGCTAGAAAGGAGAAGAAAAAATGCACAGGATAATATTGTTTGATGCTGTAATTCCCACAGATTTGAGCAAAGCTAGGTTATATTTACCAAAAGCATCCTAATGTTCATTGACAGAGTAATTAAATCTGTATTTTCAATATGAAATTTCCTCATTCAGGAGCCATTTTTTTGCTTGTTATGATTAAAAAAATATGAATACCTGTAAATAGAGACATATAGAGTTAGTTTTGGTGTGCTTATAGATAAATAAGTGTATTTATTTATTCAGAATACCTCTGTGAAGATTTCACCAGAGAGAAAATTATGGATTCAGTATTTCTGTTCAAAACAAATTTAACTTGTGAGAATTAAACTCAGAAAAAAATTATTTTGGAAGTGGAATATATCAGGCCAACATATGCTTTTGAGTACAAACCTATTTCAGCTTATTTTCTTTTGTTTACAAGAATTACAACTGCTAACCTTTAAATGTTTTAAAATGGTATCCTTTAAAACATCTGTGGGTCATTATCATAAATATCACAGTGGTGTAGAAACCTCACATTTGTGATATATCATAACAGGGAAAATGGAATGCACTGAAAGGAGGAATCTCAGGAACATGGAGTTTCTTGCTGAGATCTATAAAGGTTATTATTTCCAGTTACAGCTTTTCCCACCATTGCACTAATGGACTTGGGATCCTGCACAAGTTTTTCCAACAGGTCTTTTGGTGATAATGAGGTCAAAGTCAGTGATCAAATCCTTGGGATGCATACAGGTATTGCTAATAATGAATATTGCTTGGTGGAAAGAAACATTCTCTACAATCCACATATGAAAGTTACAAAAAGGAGTAAAAGTCTAACACAGGAGGCTGAGAAATGAACAGAGGGCGATGAATGACACTCATGTTTTTCACTGGGAGCTGCTTGGCAGTGTTTTCATTTTGCTTGCATGGAGTTTTGGAGCCAGTCTCATAGCATGTGGCATATTAGGCACAATAAAGATGTTCATTTGGCAGCTGGAGCATGACTAGGAACATCAAAAGAGTCATAGATGCGTCAGTAAATGAAGAACTCCACCTTGATATGAATATCAGATCACTGTTTTAATTGCCCATTGAGTTCCTGTCAATGAGACATTCACTTGTCTTGCCTGGTGCAGCATTACCAATGTTTTATTTTGGGGCTAGAGCTGAACTGTTGCTGTTATTCATTTTTTGCACTTTTGTGCAAAAGCACCAAACATGAATCATTTTGTTGCAAGTGCTGTACAGACACAGGGTGAACAAGTGGCCTTTGCTTGGAGCAGTTTAAAATCCATTTAAACCCCTTAAGCTCCAACACAGAGTGAGTGTGCAGGTGACCAAGGGAAGTTTTGGGGTGTGTGGCCCCTCTCACCAGGCTGCCACTCACCCAACCTGTTCTAATGCAGGTGGGTAGTGGGGATAATGTGAATTATCCATCTCAGGGCTTTCCTCACACCTCATCTCTGTGGCAAATGCATGAGCACCACAAACATCATCACACAGACCATATGTTATCAGCACAGTGTTGGGTATTCAGAGAGCACCTTTGCAGCTCAGGCTGACACTTTCCCCAGCTGATATCCACAACTTCTGTCTCATTTCTAGCTACACTGCTTGGCACTTGGGGGAGAAAAGGAGTAATTAATTAATTAATTGCACTTTATAGTTTTTACACAGAGATTTCTACACTGCCTTTACGTACAAAGCAAGATTTTATTTTTTTTTTTCAGCAGAGAATAAGAAGTAAAAATCCTATTTCACTTATATTTAATGGGCATTAGCAATATGCAGGTTTGGTTAAGAGATGGCTGGGAAGTCTGAGGAAGCTGATGAAGCTGGAGCTCCTGGAGCAGGGAAGGTCAGTGTGGTCAGTGCCAGGCCCAGCTCCTCAGGCTGTGCAGCTGCTCCTGGAGCTTGCTGCAGGCAGCTCAAGTATGATAAATTTGGGGTATTTGCACTGGCTCTTCCCCAGAAGCCACATGAATTCAAGGAAATATTCCCTGTGGGGGAATGCAGTTCAGTCTGGGGTGATGTTCCCTGCTCAGCCCAGTCCAGGAGACAGCATCATCCTGAAAAGGTTTTCCCAAGATTTCCCAAGATTTGATCCCAAGCTCAGACCAGGGATTTTATCTAAGGCTCCAGTTCCCTTCAACTCTCTCAACAATTGGTTTCACTTTCATCCCTGTTGGCCCTCAGGCCAAATAATCTTCAGTGTTCTCTATCCCTGTGATCATCTCATCTCCTCCCATTTCTAATTCTCTCCCACATATCAGGACTTCTCAGAGCCTTTTCATTTTCTCTCCTTCTCCCTGCTATTAATCTCACCAAATACTCTTGTTTCTGTGGTGGGACTGGGAATTGAGAGCATCAGTGCTTTTGGACAAGACATAGCAAAAAAAAAAAAAACAAACAACCATTTTCTCACTTTCAATCAACTCTGCCTCAGCCCTTTTTAGGAAAAGTTGCAGGGTTTCATAAAGCAAGATGAATAGACAGCAAAATAAAAAAGGTTTAAAAGTGCCAAATTCACACTTCCAAGGGAATATAGAATAGATTCAAGTACTGCTCCTGATTCCATGTGCCAAATCTGTGTGTGGTCTTTGAATTTCCCCAGAGCATGCAGATGGCAGCAATGCAGGAATCCCAGAGTTTGTGAACACAGCAGAGGTGGGAGCATCCAGGTCCTCCCTGCTTTAGAAATGCAACAGTTTGGCCTTGTCTTGAAAGGGACCTGTAGGGTTTGGCTGGGTGATGCTACAGCTCTGAACAATGACATTTGGTTTTGAGAGATTAATTTATTTAAGTTTTCTTTGGCTTTTAAATTTATTTTTTAAACTTTTTATTTCTGATCTTATTTCTCAGAGACCAATGTTAATTTTTTCCAATTGTAAGCTATTAATAGTAAATCAGTAGCAGATTTTGATTATGAAAAGCAGATATTGATTCAGAGAATCACAGACTGGCTTGGTTGGAAGTGACCCTGAGGGTCATGCAGTTCCAAACCCTCTGCAGTGGGAAGGTATGCCACCAATAGAAAAAGTTCCTAAACCTTGTTTGATTTTTTTTTTTTAATTATTTGGTTGGGGTTTGTTTTTTTAGGGAATTAAAAAATAAGAGACCTGGAATTCACAAAGACTGCCATCTAAGCAGTGGTTTCTACAGAGAATTTCAACTTTCCTACATTTGTAGTGAAAGTAAAATTTTGCAATCTTTTTTTGGTTGGTAGCTTTAGGAAATTGAAGTGAGTCTGTTAAAACACCTGTCATAAACCCAACATTAACTGCAAAAGGTGATTTTTCACCAGGGAACCTCCCATCAAAATCCTGCTGTGGGCACAGAAAATTCCTGGGAGAGCTCCCAGCCTTGGAGTGTGGGCACCAGCACACCCTGAGCACTCTGAAACTGCTCTGAGCTGCTGCTGCTGCTCCCAAATCCAGTGATTTTCCCTCCTGGTTCTACTTCAGTACAAGACTTTGCAGGCAGGATCTGCCCCATGAGAGCCCAGACAGGATTGTCTGGGGAGGCTGAAGTCTGAGGGGGAAAGAGGCTTTGTTTCTTTTTTATTTATAATCCCTCTTGCTTTCAGCAAAATTCAATGAAACAGCAAACGAGCTGATGAAATTCTGGTTTTCTGTCCCACTGTGAATCCAAGGATAGTTCTCTTGCCCTAAACTAAAGTGGAGGAAATGGGAGCAGCTTTTAGTTAAAAAACGTGTAATTGGGCTCAAACCTTGTGCAGCAGCAGATCCTTCAGCTGCTGGGGGAGTTTTCTGCCAGAGACAGAAAAATGTGTGTGTGTCAGTGCTTGGACTCTTCTTGGGAAGGGGATTGCCTGCTGTGAATTCACAGGGTCAGGGTTTCACAGGGTGGTTTTAATTTTGTCTTGTTCTCAGCATCCACGTCTATTTTAATTGGCAATTAAATTAATTTTCCTGAAGTCATTTCTGTTTGGCCAGTGATGGTAATTAGTAAGTGACCTCTGTCTTTATCTTTTCCATCTTCCTCCCCAGTTGTGCCGAGGTGGGGAGTGAGGGATGGCTGGGTGGGAGGCTGGGAGCAGCCCAAGGCCAACCCTCCCCTCTTGCCTTGGTAAATAAGTGCCTTTTTTTGTGCCTTATTCTCTTTGAATGCTAGAGATTTTGGCATTGCTTAATTTTTAATCCAACCCATCTCATCAATATTCATCATAAAATGAAGTTGTACATTTGGAACTAGGGATGGTTCTTTTCCCCAAGGTGCTCTGCTTTGGGCTTGGATCCCAGTGAATGCCCAGACAGGAAGGATCTCCATGAGATCCTCTGTCCTCATGTTGGTCTGCCTGGAATGGGATACAAAACCTGATGGAGAGGATTTCTGTGTAACTTCCCAGGAATGTTGAGTGGCCACCCACTGTGAGACTATTCCTGTGCTTAGGACAGTTATGGAGATTACAAAATCAGGAAGAGTTTAGGGATTGGCCATGAGAGACTCTGGGATTGTTTCTTTTCCTTTAAAAACAATAACCCAGTACAAGAAGTCTGTACAGTGAATTTAAACAATTATGCCAAGTGTTTTATTTTGTAGTAAAACTCCATTGTTGTTGATTTTATGTAGCTGGTATCACTCTCTGTAGTTTTTTGTTTTTTTTTTTTTTTCTGAAATTGTAATGCAGTTTTTAAAGATCCAGTGGAAGTGAAATGTAAAATAAAAGTAGTGAGAGCATATAGGTAAGTGAAAAGTCTGCAGCAGCAGTAACTCAAGGAGAAGGTAGGGAATACAAAACAGGTTGTCTGCAGCAAAACTTTTCACATGCAAATGTATTGTTCAGAGATGTCAAAACCTGAAATGTTCATTTAGCAATTGCAAGTTTGTGGTGAAGGTGTCTTACTCAAATAGCTGGTAGTTAAATCACTAATATTTTATCCAGTATTTTGTGCAAAATGACTCAGAGAAGAAATTTGAGTCAAAGTCTCACATGCTTGTGCTTTAGGGACATTTTCCTCTCTATGCCAGCTTTCCTAAATATGTTAAACTTTCCATGTAAAGTGTAACAGGATTATTGACAGCTACTGTTCCATTAAAAGTCCTCACAATCCTTAGATACAGTGCAGCTCATGAACTGTGTGACAATCCTGGTAGTAAGAAATCTTATAGTCCCGTTTTTCGGTTTTATAAAACTTTTGCAGTAGCCTGGGGCTGAATATTCTGTAAACAGTGCTGAGCCTAAAGATATACTGAATATCTGAAAGCACTTTGCCACAGAAGAGCCTTTGGAGATGCTGGGCTGTGATGAGACACAAAGTCTCTACTGCCACTGCTCAGGTTGTGGAACTGGCTGTGCATTTGGTTGGAGTGATCATTAAAAAGTTCATGTCCAAAGGTTTTATCTATCTGCTACCCAGTTACACTGGTCAAAGTCTTCATCTTTCTGAAAGTACATATTCATAGATTTGTTTATAAGAGAGAGTCAGAGAACTACAGAATTTATTTGAAAGTTTTTTGCCTTTGAGAGACATTTCTTCCCCAATCTGTAGACAAGCTAATAACCTATAGATATCTAAATCTTGTGTTCCAAAGTGGATACTTATAATGTGTTTTTCTCCTTTTTTTCCTTTTTTTTTCCCCACCCCCAGTGAAATTTGATGACTGCAAGGGGAACAACAAATTGAACTTTGAAGTTTCTAACCCAGACTTTACAGTGGAACTTGATGGGAATTTGGTTGCACTCAAGAATGTTTCAGAAGTTGGCAAAGCCTTGTTTGTCCATGCACGGTCGGAGCACGCCGAGGATATGGCAGAAATCTTTATTCTTGAAGCAAATGAAAAACGTGGTGCATTAAAGGTAAGATAAATAGCAAAGATTAAAGCAAAAAAAAAAAAAAAAAGGCCAAGGAGATGCTGCTGCTAAATATTTACATGTGTCACCTAGGATTGTAGGCAATTTTAATCTGTTAGCAAAGATCAAAATCAATCTTCAATGCAGATATTGCTGTAACATTTTAGCACTTGGTTTAATTTGTGATGCAGATTTCCTGAGTTTTGGAAGATGTATTGCATCTTCAGGTGTGGATGCTAAACATTCATAAAGACTTTATACAAATGAAAGAGCCCAAGTATTAAAATTGGCTGCTTTTTCCAGTGTATGCTAGGCCAGGTAATCACAGTTTGGCCACAAGTAAAAATGAAAAATCATAGTTTAAATGTGTCATCTAGAATTTACAGAACCTTCACGTTTCACTCCAAGTACAAGTACGTGGGAATGAATTAATGTGTAATTTAAATTTTCATATTGGTCTGCTTATCTGACATTGTAAGGTGGTGAAGTGCTTAAACATCTGCACACAAACAGCAGCACACATTTACACTCTGCCTCTATGCCCTGGTGATTTTTGTTCTGCTCTGTCCACTGAATGTTTTGTTCTTTCTTTTCCCCTCCTGAATTTTAGTGTAAAACAAACCTCATCCTTTGGGGGATAAAGCAGCTCAGAAATTGATTGAGTTGTTTACTTCACACCCCTGCAAGTAACAAAAGGAGATGTGAGATAGCCTTCACTTCTGTGTCCTGGCATTTAGGAGAGAGGCAGGCAAGGCAGTGCCTCACAGGCAATTAAGCCTGGTACCTTTACAGACCTATAATTTCACAGAAGTATAAAGAAACTTTGATAAAAATGACTGATCTGCTGTCTTGATTTGGTATTTAGACATTCAATTGCCAGCATTCTCATTATATTCCAAACATTATATTAGTATAACTTAAATCTTCCATTATAAAAACAAATTATCTTGAGAAGAAAGGTTGAATAACCCTCTGAAAGTCTGTGGCTGAGGAAAGGTTTTGCTCTGCACTTTAAGCAGCACACGATGTGAATATGGATTGCCAGTGGGAGAGAAAGAACCAGAATGTGTAACTGCAGAGAGCTGATCAGAACACGGAAATGGAATTTAATTTTATTTAAATATGATGCTTCTTCACAAAATTAAATTTTAACACAGTCATACTGGAGGGAGTCTCTTACATGGAGGAGCTGTGAGTTTAGGACCACAGACTGCCAAATACAGAGTAGGAAAGCTGCACTTGCAGGAGCAAGTTGGGCACTTGGCTGTCCTGTGCCTCAGACTAGCAAGTCTTGCTCCTTCTGCTGCCTTCACCAGAATGTTCAAATGGTTTTACTTCAAAGTCTTAGGAGCAGTTTCAAAATGGGGATCATCATTCTCTGGTTAGAAGTTACTAAAACCACTGAGGAGTTTGTGACGTCTCTGACAGGAGGTCTGGAGTTAAATTTTGAGGGATTGGTTTATGTGTGAAGATCTGACTCTTTGAAAATCACATTCTGAAGATTTATTCTGGTTTTCTTAGAGAAGCAGCCCTTCAGTGTCTGTGAGGAGAGGTATTCTATGAAGCTACAGTGTCAGGGAAATCTTGTCAGATATTCCATGGAAGTTACAATATAGGGGAAATCTTGTTAGATATTGTATGGAAGTTGCAATCTAGGGGAAAATCTTGTCTTATAAGTTGGAGTCGTGTATTTGCAGAGACTATAACAAACTCTGCCATAACCTTTTCTCCTTATGTCCTGTTTGGGTTCTGGGGAGTGTCCCCTCAGAAATTTCCAGCAATATTAATTGATGCCTAGTGTTGAAATCTCTCTCCAGACTACATTTGAAAGCCAGGGCTGATTTGGCCCCACTCCTGGATTCTGTTCCAACCTCTTTGTGTTGTAAAGCAGTCTGAATCAGGCATATTCTGCCACTTGCCAGCCTTTCCCCACGGGTGACAATATCACAGCATCATCTCAACCTGCATTCATCACCTCTTTCTGCATTTTGATATTCAGCCCAGAATCGGATGACTACCCATTTAATGTGGGATTTAGTGTCTGCAATGCCATTGGGAGTTCCATGGTGTCCTGGGAAATCCATCTAGTGGGAATCGCCCCTTCTTCAAGGGAATATAAAAATCTCTGGGGCTTGCTGTCCTGCTCTGGCCTCACCCAGTCCCCTGTGGCTGTTAAACCAGTATTTCTTCCCAACTTTTTCATCTATTTGCCCATTTCAAACACCACACAGACAGTGTTGTCTTTCTGTTTGTCATACTTGAGGAGGATATAAAGACTACACCGTCCTACCTAAAGTGATTTTATGATAAATTTGAACTTAATCCTGTACTTTTGCAGTCTAAATGTGTCAGCACGGAAACAGCAGATCTGCTCCATCTGTTTATGCAAGGAGCCTTGGCTAAGAAATGCTCAGATGGAACCTCAGTAATTCAGCATAATTCTGTGGGGTTAAGATGAGCACATGCTGGAGCACTGCTTAGCATTCAGTACTTAGAGAACAGTACCTTGTCTAATTAGGGGATAAGTAGTTCTTAAGTATTTCCCCACAGCCAGCAACTGCCATTTCTTTTCTGAAAGCATGTAACCTACATCTGTGAAATCCCATTGTTAATGTTGCTAATTGCAGATTCCCAACATGTTTGGGAATGGCTCTCAACAATGATCTCTGATGTGCTGACTGGCAGTCGGAGCCTAGGAACAGAGTGTAGCTCCTAAAACTTTCTGATTGCCACCAACCATACTTTGGATGAATATGGAAATTATTTAGAGGTGCAATCTGGAGTGTGCAGAAAAGCTTTTGATATTTAGCTGGTGAAGGGGTGCAGTTTTTTCCTGCTAAAGATGGGGGATGAATCCAGCTGGCCTCACCGATCTGTCCTATGTGATTTGATTAAATTAACTTCACGGCCAGAGTATAATCAGTGGCTGTTGGAATATCACTTTCTATTTAATTGTTATTTGTATCTGAAGGGCCTGTTTTCCTCCTCTTCTGCCAGTAGAATAGTAGATCTGCAGAGCCTGCAGCTTTCCAGCCGTGGGCCATGGCTATAATGTGGGCAGAGGTGGCTCCTCTATCACGAGGTGGCCCCAGCCCTCTGATCACACAATCTGCAGGAGCAGATGCTGCCCTGCTGCTTTTCCTCATCTCTGCATGTCCAACCTACCCTGAGCCCCACCAGTCTCTACCTACAGGTATTCATACATGCAGAAATCTGTCCATCAGATTCTGGATCAGATTCCAGAGCAGTCCCCAGCTGGAATTGCTTTCTGCAGCTTGCTGGATGTGCCTCCTCCCTCCTGTGATTTTGGATAGATGTACTGGTCTCTGTCTGTCCTGATGGAGGGGAATATTCTCAAAAATCTTCTGTCATTTCTGGGAGGCTTTTGAATGTGAGTGCACAGAATAGCCTGTGGAAGGTGTTAGGAGTTAACTCTTTAATAATTGTGTGTCTGTACACACTCAGACCCCGCTGCAATCAGTGCTCAGTGAAAAAAGGAATCCCACATGCATTCCCCATGGAGCAGGGCTGGTGAGCAATGGAACATTGCCCATGGAGCAGTGTTGGGATGTGCCCTGCTCTGCCCAGCGTTTGCTTGATGCCCTCTCACACAGTCAGGACTGGAGTGCTCAGGGATATTAAGAAAAAAGAGGCCTGGAAATGTTTTGGTTCACCCAGGATTCCCCAAATGAACTTTGGATTCATTCTGAATAATTCAGAGAATTGCTAAGCCTCAAATCCCTAATGGAAAAATAAATCACTCATAAACCCTAGCTGGGGAGAAAATGGCCAAGCCAATGACTGGCAGCATTCTCTCTCTTTTTTTAAAAAAAAACAAAACTTGTGTCTTGTCCAATGCTTGATCCCTGCTTTGTTTTATGGAGAAAGTAGGACAACTGAAAGTTGGAAATTTCATCTCATCTGAACACTTGTCCAGACATTAGTGGATTTATGTATTTATTGTGAGAGTCATGTTTTGTGGAAGGCAGAAAGCATAGCCAGGCTTTTGTAGAGCCTCATAATAAATGGTGAGTCACAAAAGGTGGCAAGCTAGGACTTGAACTGTGTCCTCCAAGGCTAAATAAAATGGTGTCTGCTGGTTCTGCTCCCCCTCTGAAATCTAATGCTGGTTTTAATGAACATACCCTCAGTATACTGGGAGCTAAAAGGAAACCTTGGGACACAATCTGTCTCTGCCTCTCTGTGTTGGCAGCCTTTATTTTTTTTCCTTCCCCACAGCAAAGGGAGTTATTTAGAACTTATATTTGTTACAGACACAGGGTGAGGGGTGGAAGGGAGTGAGATATCAAGAGTCTGGCACCAAAGCAGATAAGAGGGCAGGCAGATATTCAGAAATTCCAGGCTGGTAGTAACTTCACTGCATGGTGCTTAGCAGTCTTCCATACAGAAGGATGAAATGATTAAATAGAAACTGTCAAACCCTCAGGACATATTTCAGGCACTAGATAGAAAAGGAGCAGGAGAAAGAAAAGAAGAGATAAGAGTGAGGAGCACACCCTGAGACAGCATGCTGTAGACAAAGTTTAAAGCCATCTCCAGCTCAGACTGAAGGAAATGAAGTTGCCCCAGTCCTGCTACTTTGTCCAGTGCACTTTGTACCAGCCAGGGGCTGGGCAGAAGCTGCTGGGTTTTTTTTTCCCTTTGTCAAACCCCTGCTTTTCCCAGCACCAGCACTCGGCTGTGTTTGTTACAGCAGTGACAGAGGCTCAGCAGCCTGGCTGAAAACTTCCTTGCAGACCCAAATTCTCATTCCTACCAAGTCTCTGCCTGCATGGATACCTTTTGTGCAAGCTGCTTTCTGCCTGTGCATGTTTCCTAAAGTATCAAAGAGAAATAATGAAACTAAGCTCCTTGGATTTAAACCTTAGCATTTCTTGTTTGTGTCTTGCTCTCTGCTTATCCCCACAGGATAGAGATTGCAAATATTATGGATATGAGATAAAAAGTGCCTAGAGCCTTAAATCCTACATGTATGGCTTTCTGCCTTAGAACAGCTGATAACAGATCAATAATCTTATTATGAATCAGGATTCTCTCACAGCAGAAAATATTCAGGCAAGGAAGTGTGAATAGTTGAGTTTAGTCATCTGGCAATTCAATAAGTTATTTGGAAAATAAGATCAAGAATCATCCTCTCTGATATAGCAATCGTTCCCATTAACGTATATTAACATTTTTCTGTTTAGAATAGAATTCCAAATAGGCTGAAAATGACTGTGCAGAGGTATGGAGATGGACTCTCATATGAGATATTGACAAACAGGCTCGAAGAGTTCCATGTTATTAGATTTTGCATATAGCAGTTGCTGCAAAAAGGGATGCACTGCATAAATAAAATACCATGTTTTGCATTTAATTTTAAGGCACAAAATAGAATAAGTCACAGGGGGTGCATCAATACCTATCATATGTTTGAGTTATTATACTGATCAAAACTGTGTGTGGAATATGATTTTCAGAAAAGCTGGGGAGATCTCTTGCCTTCAGATATGAAAGTGTCCTTCAGGCATATAAAGAAGGATTTTCTTAAAGATCAAACAATGAAAATAAGTCATTTTTCTCACTGTTGTGTTCAGTTTGGCAGAAAGTTTAACATATTAACATTCTCCCAGCCATTAAGTTATTAAGTTGTTATCACTCCTGTTACTTTTGTTATCGCACTGCAAACACATATTGACTTGGAATTCATGCATAAAAAGCTGGGTTAAAAGTGATCTTAGAATTTAATACCTGTCTATTGGTGGCATTTTCATAAATGACTTTTCTGTGCTATAATCACCATTGAATAGATGCTATTTTTTCTCTTTTAAAGTCTGCAATGCTACATTTAGGATTTCACAGAACACATCTCAATGTCAATGAAAGCAAGAGCTTATTCTCATCAATGGGTCATTCTGTAATGTCATTTAGCTGCCTTTTAAACCATATTTTTATAAAAATCCTCTGTGCAGACCACTTGCTGTTGCAGAAACAACAAAGAGCTCCTTTTACATCAGAAATCTCCTTAAACTCTCTTTTTCCATAGTAATGCCAGTCACCTATTTTCCCTCTTTATCCCTCAGCCCGATGCAGAACCTGCTGAAATGATCAGATTCCAGTGGGTTTTAGCTCAAGCCCTGGGAGCAGGAGCTGTGCCTGGCAGTGCTGTGTGCCTGTGGCTCCCCTGCCCCTTTGCTGGGCAGTTTTTGGGTGTCCCTGCAGTCCCACCCAGAGCAGCTCTGATTTGATGGACACCCACACTTCCCTTTAGCTCAGCTCTGCATCCTCCCCTCACCTTTATTCCAAGCTTGTGCTTCCTGAATTTACCCCTCCCCAGCACCAAGGAAATGCAGGTTTCATATACACTGCCTTTGGAGTTTGCTCTGACAAAGACCCATTTATCTGAGAATTATTATGGTGCCAAGAGATGTGGCAGTTGCCATAGCAACAATTACATATTGTGTTGAATACCAGAATAAATGCTATAAAGAACAGGAGCCACTGGTGGCTTTCATTAATTTAATGTTCCTTTTTTGAACAAAGTGTGACTCGTAAGTTTATTCACTGTGTGTGTAAGTGCTTAGATCAAATGTGTGGGCTCCCTTTCCTCCCCCTTCCCTCAGTGTGCAACTTCAGCATGTAAATGAGAAGTACTCGGTTATTTAAGGAGAGAAAAATGGTCTTATAGACTGGAAACATGAATAATTGCCTGTGAAACAAGAAGGTGTTAACTTCCGTGAGTGTTCAGAGCCTTTCTCTGTGAGTAATCTACATTCAGATTCTATGTGAGCCAGGGATGGATTTACCCAGGAAAAGAGACTTTGTGCTCTTCAGTAGCAAGCAGAGCTAAGAACTGAATGTGTTTAGCAGTGATTCAAAGGTGAAATTAGATTATTTTTGAGGCAAACGTAGATCTTGTTAACGATTTCAAATTATTTAGAGACTAATGTGAAATGACAGGCAAAATTCTTTGTAATGAATATATTTTATTAAAAACCAGTTGTAAACAGAAATGTTTTCAGCCCTGAGCTGCATTTAGGCTGCTCAGTCGGTTCTCCCTGCTGCAACAGGTACCATTTCACTATGGCTTGATGCGCTTCTGGTGGAAACTTCAGCTTTTTGTGGAAAGCCATAACCAGATGCTGTTCTAGAATGCACCAGTTTTATTCTCTTTTTAAACACACTAAGATCTTATCCTCCATCCATAAGATCTCATGGCAAAGCTTCCACAAACCCCAATGAGAGCAGTTACTCAAGGATTACTAAAGTCTTGCATTTGAACCAAACTTCATTCTGGCACATGGTGCCAAGAAAATACCTATTTACTTCTTGTCACTAAAACATTTTATGAGAGTTTGAATGGGGGATTAGTTATCTGAAGATATTTTGAATTTAATTAGCTTCTCTTTATAATCTGCTACATTAACTGTCCTTTATCCATAAAAAGAAAGAATCCACTAAATGTTGTGGATGAATGATAAGCCATCATGCATTGGCATATAACTATTTTTTTTCAAGTATTTATTGTTCAGAGTCCAGCCTAGAAGTATTCTGGAATAGATAAAACTGTGCCAATCCTGTGCCTTAATCTTCCGAGATTTATGGAGTTCTGTGGAAACTTGAGCCAGAGGTGTGGGGAACATTTAAAGAAACCCTTTGTGAAAGGTTTAAATTTAAAATTCATGTTGTAAATGAGGATATAAGTAAGAAAGCAAGAGGCTAAGCATGATTTAGTAGAACATTAGGCGAGATGATAAAGGATAAGTAGATGTCTCTTAGGATATCTTTCATTTATAAAGTGGCTTTCATCCTGTAAGATCCTCCAAGTGCAACTATTAACTACATGGGGACAGAATGTGTGTGTGCCTGTCTTAATACAAACATCTCTAAAAAGAGGCAGTTGCATAGATATCTTTATTTTTGATTTTTATTTCATAAATACTTTTTCACATCAGGATAGGAACAGAGTCTTCTTAAATGAGGGATTAGGGAAAAGGAGCTGGAGATTTTGATACAATATCAGAATTGTCATGACAGCCTTAATGTCCTCAAATCCATCACAAAAAAGAGATGTTACAGAAACCAGAAGAATATGTGAGAATTAGGGTAGAGAAGAAAAATTGTCTATTTATTCCATGGTTATTCTTTGATCTGGCACCAGGAGGGATGCAGTCAGTGCATCACAACTACCCCAGACCTACCCAAGAGCTCTCAGATTTATTAAGGAAAAGAGACAATTCCAAGAAGAAATCAAACTGAGTTGTGTCCAGAACCAAGCTCAAAGTTGGTGTTTTTTGGGGTTTTTTTTTTTTTTTTTTTTTTGGTTTTTTTTTTTTTTTTTTTTTTTTTTTTTTTTTTGTTTTTTTTTGTTTGTTTTTTTGTGTTTTGTTTTGTTTTTGTTTTTGTCTTAGTTTTTTTTTTAAATGCAAGAGACACAAAATATTGCTGGTGTTTTCTCACTATCAGCTTCTCCCCCAGCTTCCAGAAGCAGCATGGATTTGAGAGAGCCATGATAGGAGAAATTATTCACAAGAAACCATGATTCCCTGAGTATGAGTTCAGTAATTTCTCTCCATTGGGCACATCAATAAGAACCCCTAATGATTGCCACAATGTCTCCATGCTGATTTACACAATCCTGAAGGAACATTTATTATGATTATTACAGTAACACCTATCTCAGCACACATCTTAAACATTCAATGGAGCATCACAGAATAAAAATCTACATTTATCCTCCCCCAAGAATTGATTCTGCCATTGCAAGGACAGATGGGTCCTTTTGGACTTAAAATTCCTTGTTTGTTGATCATTAAAACTTTGATGCTTTTATGATTATTTCTTTGCATCTTATTTTGCAGCTAGTTTTTTTTTTTAAGTACCTAGAATAACTTGGCAACTTGAAGAATGACAGTGTTAAAGCTTAGAGCAATTTGGTGTCTTCATAATAAACAACTCTGCTAATGCTTGCAGTAATCTTGGAGTTATTAATCATCCATCCCCTCACTTATTTCACCACCAAATCAAACAGAATAACCTTTGCATTAAGCAGTTGATCCATCTGAGAAAAAAAAAAAAAAAAAAGTTTTGCCACTTGTTTTATACAGTTTCTCTCTGAGGGGGCACCTGGGGTTGTGATTGCAGAGGAAGAAAGTGAAGATTCTTAACTCCATTTAAAATCTCTCCAATGGTACCAGTGATAGTGCAGAACTGCTGAATATTTGATGTGGCCAGGTAATGCCAAGGCAGTGTGCAGGGACTGGTTTGTTTTGTCTCAAAAATGGTCAAATGTGTGACATAACCTGTGTATTTATAAATGGAAGCTTAGAGTCTTATTTGAGTCTGTGTGGATTTCAGATTAGATTGACCTTCTATGAATATAAATGTATAAATGACCAGATTTTATGGAGCTTTAAGGACTCTGCTAGTAAGGAACATCACAGACTTCAGCACTTTCATTCTCTCTTGATGGACAAAATTTTTTCAGAACTACTAGAACAAGTGTGCAAAGTATATCCATCAGATGAAGGTTTACAGTTTGCAGTTTATTGATGATAATCTATGAGCTATTAAAAACCATAAAAATCCAAATTATCATTCTTTAATTCTCCTAGAACCCATCTGATGCTGTGTGTTAAATTAATGAATATTTGCTGGGCTTTTTTTTATGAACACTGTTGCACTGTATAAAGATTTATCCTCTAATCATCAGGGAGAAGGTGGTAGTACAATTTTTTTCTTTTTTTTTTAAATCTGGAAGACCAAACCAAACTTTCATTCTCAGATGCTGGCAGAGAAATTTTTTGTCCAGGGGTTTCAAGGGTGTGATTCCATGAAGAACTGGAAGATGATGAAGGCTTTACACTTGCACTGATGTACTGCATTGGTATTACCTGAGTTTTGACCAACCCAAAAAAGAATACTAGCAAGAAATCAGTTTATGTTGAACACTACTAATTCAGCTTAAAAGGCTGTATCAAAATGCAGAATGCTCCCCTCAAGCCCAGCAGTGTGGGGATAAAGCAGCACATCACCTCTCAGGAACAGGGACCTCAAGTGCTCTCAAGGGCCAGATCATTTTGATTTGGGTATTGTTAAACCCAGGGACAAAAAAATCCAATAAATACAAAATTTCTGATTGGCTGACAAATACTATGCATTGCAGTTTCTTCTCTGCACAGAGAGAATGTTCTCATATCTGTGACTTTTTCCTTTTCCCTGAAGATGAAATAAAAAGTCAGCTACTTCTGCTTGATGAGAGACTCATGACTGCTGAATGACTGTGCTGGTGACAAAACCCCTGGTGGGAGGGCCCAGGTTACTCAGCAATGTTCTCCAGCCTGGCAGCATCTGAAACAAGAATATTCACATTAAATCTGTTCTTATTGCTGCTCTTTCTTCAAACTCTCAGCTCATGCTGTAGACTAAGATATTTATTACACGACTATTCTGAGTTTACATTAATCCTGTCAGTCCTTTGCAGAAGAATGGCTTGCTAGAGATAAAAAACTTAGATTGAATTTCTAGTTTAGGAGATGAGACTGTTGTCTGAGGTAGTACCAAAACAAATTTCATGATTTGAAATTCAGTTCTGTCATTGGTTGTATCAAAGCCTGAACCTCCATACTGAGAGCTTCATTGGAACTGCTCGTGTGTATTTTATTTCCAGCTCTGTCTGGAGAAACATCACTGATGTATCAGTGTGGAATATCTTGCAGGAGAGACTTCCACACATGTTCTGTTCAGTGCTAACATCATAGTTTTGTGTTGAGAAACATAATACAGATATAGGAATGTACATATGTAGAGGTTGGAACAAAAATAGGAACAATATGTGGCAACTTTTCCACAAAGTCACATTCCTGCATGACTTAAACCTTAAAATTGATACAGTGGGCTGGTCTATTCACCCTGTTTCAATAACAACTGCAATCTGGTACTAAAAAAAAATTTGTTTGTCCCTGTTTTGGTTTTCAGTGGAAGTGAATTGTTTCAACAACAGGTCAGGGGAAAACAGGCAGCTCTCCTGTGGATAGTTCACACTCTGAAGATGGTTTGGTCACTAAAGCCAGAATTGACCCTCAAAATTGACCCTCAAATCAGGAATTCAGGCAGAGGCAAGGGGAGGGAGATGTTAAAACTTCAGTTTAGATTTAAAGTAGAAGCTGGGGAAGATCTGGCTCTGAAATTGGCTCACATCTACAGCACTCAAACTCATCACTGACAAAGCTACATGAGTGTGTGAGCAAGGCTTGGAGCTTTAAGTTACAGGGTTGATTTTAGGCCTGATTATTCACAAAACCGTGTAATTAATCTGTCATAGGAAAACACAGCAAGCAGTGCACCAAATGCAATCCCCATTAAGTCAACAGGAGTCATTCCACTGGCTTTAATGAGCTTTGAATCCACTCATAAATCTGCTGTGAGGAGTGTCCAAATCAAAATTTATCTGGGGGTGACCTTGATGTTAATTGTTAGTGCTTCCATGTTGTTTAATTGCCAGGAAAGCTGAATGCATTAGTGGGATTATCATATGGTATGGTCCTTTCTATTGGATACTATTAGCATCAAGTTGATATATGTAACATTAATTGTGCATAATGTTAGTGGGTAGTCACAGTCTGCCAGTTATATCTTGTGTCTGTGAAACAGGAGAAAAAACCCCTCTTCAGTTATTTTTAATGTCACTTCTGCCTTCAGCTGAATCCCTGCAAAATTAATGTTTTTTTTTATCAAGCAGCTCTTCAGAGGATCTCAGAAGTTTTGCATTTATTCAGTTGCTTTTAATCCCAGATTTTGTGTACTGATTGTAATTACTTTAAAATTATATCTCAAATTTGTAAATAACATAAAGGAGGTTCTGTTCAGTCCTATGATGTTTATTAAATTTAACATATGCCAGAAAAGTTCAATCATCTGCATCCCAAATGGAAATGTTTCCTTCTTTAACATGTCGTATCTAATTCAATTAGAGGAAAAACATGGGGAATATATTAGAAGTACAAAAGGGAAAGGGTTCCTGTAATTTTTGTCTACTACACAGAAAAGTAGATGGTTTACTTGAGGGACATAATTACTGTAGCTTCTAGTGGCATAAAAATATGGAAGAGTTATAGTTGGAGGACTGGGGTGGAGAAATTAGTGGTTTTGTTTAATGGCTTTCCAAATTTCTTGTCAGTGCTGGTAATTATTGTGTCTTTTCTTTTTGTTGGCACTCAATGCATTAGGCTGCACTTAGGATCATTTTATTAATGGAAAATATGTTTCTGAACAATTGTGAATTAGATAAGTGGCTTGATTAAAACTCATTCTTTAAAACTATAAAATGAGAAAATAACGTGAATTAACCTTGAGTCTAGACAGGGGGAAGACAAGACTCTGGTTTCCAGTGAGGGTTTGTGCTTAGGGGAAGGAAGGGAGAGCAAAAACCTCCTGCACTGGCATTTCTCCTTCATTTCACTGCAGCATTGAAGCACTGAGAAAGATTGTTAGGAAATAGAAGCAGGAATACAGCAAAGAGCTTCCAGAAGAACACCCAAGGTGGGCAGAAGGGAAAAGTGTTAGTACTGGCAATCTTCACTTAGATACCTCTCTGTGTCCAGCCCCTGCAGAAAATGGAGTTATTCAATAAGCACATTAAAGGTGGGGTGGTTGGGTGCAGGGTGATAAGAGCCTTTTACCTTTGCTGCTGGAGACTCAGCAATTCAGAGATTGAGGCTGTTCCACTGCAGGGTTGAGCTTTGTTCCATCTGCTCCCTGTGAGCTCAGCTCCAGGGCCACGTGCAGTGACATCTCCTGGTGCTGCTGCCTGGCTTGGCCTCTCCCTAGGAAGGGAATAAGAAATTCAGCTCATGGCAGGATATCCAGCAGATCTTTGCCTTTACCTTGTGCTGATCTCCAACAAATTTCTTCTGATCTTTGGCACCCCGTTAGCATCATTATTATCTAGACCAAGGAGATTAATTTGTAATTTTCTGATTACTGATTTATATGTGTGAAGTGTATTTTTCAAAAATATCAGTGGAAGTGTGATGGAATGCTGAGTTCTGTGGGACTCATTTAAGCAGATGTCTCTCTCTCTAGCTGTATGTGAAAGTGCTACATGGATTTTGTCTCAACTAATAAGCTTGAATTATACATTCCTAAATGCTTCTTCCATTTGTCAAGCTTAATGTTGTTTAAAAAAACCTGAAAACAAACAAACAAAAAGTTTAGAAGATTTCCTTTTAACTTTCCCCATGCTGTAACTTTTACCATGGGATGACAAGTACCTTAATTCACTGTAATAATTATCTTATAAAATGGCACACTAAGCATGTTTTTCCACCAGAAATTTTCATTTTGATTCTCCATATTTCATATCCGACGCTGCTCTAAATGAGAACATGGCTTAACAGTTGATATTGATTTGCATGTCATTTTTTCATTTCACTTTCCTATTCAAAAGGAATCAGTGCTGACAAGTTAATGAACTCCAGTTACAAATACAGAGATAAGCCACAGCATAGGTTTAGTACCTGCCTTGTTCTAATTATGAAAGGTTTTCTTTGGGTGGCTGTTTCATGTTCACTACAGGGAAACTGGAATAAAGTGACTGTCAACAAAGCAGACACTTGGAAAAGTGACATAATAGAGGGCTATTTATAGAACTTTTAAGCAAGTCTACATCAATTTATCACAGTATTTTTTAGTCTTTAATATTTACAGGTGGAATACAATTAAAATGAAAGTTCACTGAGTCCTAGGGCTCTCTGTTGAACAAAGATTAATAAAACTGTGCTACCTTATATCATCTACTTTTAAATTAACTTTTTGTATAAATCAATAGCTTTGGACAGTGGCAGTAGAGATCAGGACTGTAGAACCAGCTCTCTGAACATTTTTCCCCTAAACTTCTTTTATGCCTTTTGCCCCTGATTTCAATCCACAAACCTGGTATCTAAGAAGTTATTCCAAGTTCTGTTTTGGTGTTGTTTTACATGGCTAAATTGGTGAATGTGATTGAATTGGTATTTTGACTGGTATGTCCTGCTGCTGGGAGATATGAGCTGGTCAAATCTCGTTCATACATAAAATACTATTTTGTAGCCTTAAGGGTAGATTTCTTCTGTCCATACAACTTGAAGCTGCTTGCAGAAGTACTGTAAAACTGTAAAATTGAGTTTTACATTGAGATCAACCTGTAGTGTGAGCAGCTCTGAAGTACCTTTGGTGCTTTGGAGGAGGAGCAGGTTGTGGTTCTGCTCTGTGGTGTAAATTTACTAGAAGGTAATTCTGCACCACCTGGGAACTTTCTATCAGCCACTTCCTTCACTGCCAGCAGTGGTAGAGATAATTAATCTGACCAGGGAATTTGGCCACTGAAGTCACTTGTGGACTTTTGGAATTAAAGACTCTCTGAATGTTTGCATGACTAACAAGCCATGCAGGAGGGGAGTGACAGGAGAGAGAGAAGCTGTGGCTGCTCAGTGCCTTGGGCAGCGAATGGTGACCTTAAAAGGCAGGGAACAGGATGTTCCACATGCACCAAGGGCTCTCTGCTCACAGCAGAGGGTGGGAAGGCTGTGGCACTCTGCCCTGGATTCCAGCTGCTCACCCTGCCCAGGGTTGCTCTGGCAATGGGGATAAACTCTTGTCTCTGGGGAGCACACTGATGGTGTTTGGCCAGCCAGAGCAGTGGCAGAAATGCAGGTTTAAGGCTGTATTTACAGAGCTGTGCCTGCACAGTCTGAGACAGCTCTGCCTTGCTGATGGTCACAGAATATCCAAAATTGGAAGGGACCCACTGGGATCATCAAATTCCAGCTGCTGGCCCTGCACAGGACACCCCAAAAATCCCCCTGTGCCTGGGAGCATTGTCCCAATGCTTCTCCAACTCTGAACATGATGCTGATGGGCAAAGACAAGCAGCAGTGATTTCTTGGCTTCAGAGAGCTCTGATTCTGTAGGAGGAGGGAAATAGATGTTCAGCAGAAAAAGTACCTTTTCCTCTCTCTTCTACCCCAAACAGAGCTCAAAACACAGCTAAGGAGAGTCAGCAGCAATGATGTTGTTTATATAAAGATGAGGGGATGAGAGTTTGAAATGGGTATTTTTCAGATCTTTCCCCAAAATTATTATTCAGCTCCTGCATGGGGATAAGTCTGATGAAGGATTTGTTTCTTTGTCATTTTAGTATCATTCATGTTTTCCAAGCAGGAGAGAAATGTGAAATGACAAAAAGATTCTTACTTATTCCAAGATTAAAGTTTCAAAAGCTTAAGATTTGAACTTTACTTAAATCTTTTGAAGATGCTTGAAAAGCTATTATACAATCATATATTTCATTTCATCTACAATTGGAAACAATACTATCAACATAGCATAAAAATATTGGTTTTATCTGTACTGCAAGTGTAAATATCTCTCAGGACTTTCAACCCAAATTTGCAGGCTCAAGAATTTTGTGATTATTCAGGATAAGCTTCAGACAAGCCTATGAAATCCCAGCTATTTTTTTGGTGCAAATGCAAATCTCTTGTGGAAATGTAGCTGTGCCAGACATGAGCAGAGAGTTCACTTAAAGTCTTTGTTGTTTCTAAAGGTAATGAGAGTTTCCGTGCATTTCTTGTATTTTTAAAGAAAATTTAAATATCACCTCAAGGAGCTAGATAGATAGATGGGCACAGAGCTGTCAAAAATGAGCAACAGGAAGAAATTTTGTTTGCATAAATTTTCTCAGAGAGAAATTGGGAAGACGAATAAGGACAGAGCAGAAGAGAAGTGTAGTATCATAATGAGACAAAAGTTGTGACACACAGAAGGGGTCATGAACAGACTTAAAATTAAAAAAAAAGTAGGAGGGAGGAGAGGAGGGCAGAAGTAGCTGGATGGAAAATCAGAGCTCAGGGAAAAAAATAAAGAAAATACTGCATTAGAAAAAATACTCTATCAATTCTTACAGGTTTCCTCAAATTGTTCATGCCCTCCCTCTGCTTTATTTTCTCTTTGCAGCCTGTAGCATGAGTCTCATAAAACTTCACTAAGATTATAATGCAATACCTTGGCACCAATCTCTCTTGTTTATGTGTCCATTAGTTCAAAGCCACAGACAGGCAATTTATTGGGTATGAAAAATGTCACCTATGGCACCCTCATTTGCATCTGAAAATTGATTTTTGTCACACCGGGATTTTAGGACAACCTTTTTTGGCAGCCAATATTGCCACAAAGCATAATAAAAATAATTATGTGGCCACAAAAGCAGGTGAGGTTCACTGTAAGCTTTAAGTCTCAAGGGAATTGCAGTTGGCAAGGCATTATTGATGAGCTTGTGATCCTTCTTGGTGATTAAATATTGACACCTAAACTTTAAACATTACTTAAGATTGCCAGCAAAGTGGATAACAACATAATGGGATTGATAATGTTTACTCAAACATTCCAGCATGATAGCTGAACATTAGTGATGTCACTTGAACAGTTGAACTATTAATTAAGATTTTTTTAGACTGGTAATTACTAGAATATTTTTTAAGGAAGTATTGCTAAACATCTTTTGAGGCTCAGTTAAAACATGTCACCAGCTTAGCAATTTTGCATCTTCTAAGTCAATTCATGAATTCATTTTCTACTTTCGGATGTGTTTGGCTCTTGGAGTTTGTCAAGTTTTTGTCTCTCACTGATGTGATGGTTAATGTACATGGGAAGGTGTCATTTTCCATTGTGATACTGAAAAATCCTATTAATTATCAGTGTTAAGTTGTTCAAACACTTTCATTAGTTATTTTGGCAAAACAATTCCCCAGGGTGAGATATATTTATATAACAAATTCCTCTAAAGCTGAATCAACCATAAATGGATTATGCAAACTTGTTTCCTTTCTTGTAGATAAATTATTTTACAGCAGTGTTCATTATGAGAAAGTCCTTTGCCCACTGTAGCACTTAATCAGCACAGAATAATCTACAGCTTCAGTTTCAATGGTAAAAAGGCACCATTCTTTAATATGAATCCAGCTTTTAATCTTAGCCCAGGATGCTGGTTCCTTTTTTTTTTAATGCCTGATTTAAGCACAGGCAAAGGGTGGTGATTTATAAGCTCATACTCCTTAAAGCAAGTTTCTGTATGCAGTCATGGAGGAAACAACATGCTGTTGAAAATGGATGAGCATGATCTGACTGAGATGTGTGTTGCAGAAAGGATGGAGACAAAAAAGTGATTCTTTGGCATCTAAGAAATGTGTGACTTTTTATACAAACCTAGCACTCAGTGGAGAAATTTGGGATTATTGAAGCGTTTGGTTTTGTTAAAATACAAGCTGATACCTTTGCTTTCTGAACAAGTTTATATTTAGTGTTTGAACAGCTCATTAATAACCCCTTGGCATCTGACTGCACTCTGAGAGGTGCCCAGAGTGTGACACCACTCCTGGCTGGTTCTGTGGAGCTCCTTTGCTGGGATTTATGAGACAGAGCATTAAACAGTAACCAAGGACTGCACACCCATATTTCACACACACTCAGGGCTGTCTCTGCCAGCAGAAGGATTTGAACTTAATCATGGGTTACTCATAGTCCACTCCAAACTAAGCCTGTTTTAAATCATGGGTGGCACAAATATTTTGCTCTGTAGTCAGGCTGCAGCTGCCAGGCACTGGCTGTCGTTTGGGACCCACTGGCATCTAGCAAAGATGCCAGCCTGAAAAGTACCAGGGAAAGCCTGGGAGCACCAGGAAAGTTATTCAGAGACTTTACCTAATTAGCAATGGGATATGGTTCTGTCAGCTACCACCAGTGTCACTAAAAATCAGACCCAACACTTTTATATTTACTTGTGGCACCAGAATTCAGAAAAAAAAACCTCAGAGATATTTTCTTTTTTTGCAAATGATTTTTACTGCCCTTGCACTCTGGGTTTAAGTTTTTATTGGGGGAAAAAAAACCTTCCTGTTATTTTCTAACTTTTTCTTCACTGTTTTAGCACTGTTTCCTCCTTCAGGGTTTGTTAGGTTCAGTCTTCTGGACTCTGGCTATACTTTGAATGTGGGATTTATAGTTGGTAGAAGTAGCCTGGATCACAGTCTGGGTGTGCTCAGTAACATTGTTTGACCATATTTGGTTCTCTTCTACTGAAAGGACCAGTCTCTGCTGGTAAAATTCTATATTTAGTTTCAAACCAATGATTTCATTTTTATAAATTGTTGCATCCAATAGAGAGGAAAAATCATTGCTATCGCTGCAGAAACACTTAGGCAAATACAAGTGTTCTTTTACAAAGTTAAAAGCAAAAATGTGTGAGTTTCCAATTCCCTCATACTGATAGAATCAGCAGAAAAATGACTCTGTTGTATTTTGTATAATGTACAGTGGAATGCCAATGAATACTTTTTTCAGTCTTACTGAATGATACCAGGCTGTTACCATCAATATGAACAAAACTACTTGCTTCTATTTCTTTGCTTGCTCAAAACTCTAAAATAAGAAAAATAATAGTTTACTTGAGATCTCTTGAATTTTCTGACCTACCCACCCATGTTTTAATCTAGAAAAGTACTATTCCCTGGAAAGTACTAATCAACAAAAGTATTTCCATTGCATGGGTTCATTCTCTACAGCATGACTATTCAAAACCCCATTCCATCTTTTAAAATTTATTTTTGGTTTTATAATTTATGCCATTACTCCTCCAAGTGGCACAGGCATCACTTCCCATCAAGTCATTCAGATCACAGAGATAACCTTTCTGTTTTCATCTTGTGCTCTAAATGTAATAAATCAAATCCTTGCCAAAAGCAAGTTCTGAATTTTATATCATGAAATTTGCATTTCATGCTTTGTTGCTTATTCACAGAAGCCATCCAATCTGAAAAGACAAATAATGCCACATGACTTGTGTAACTAATACAGACAAATGTTTCCAAGCAACTGCCTGAGCAATCTGAAGATCAAAAATTACTCATCTGAAAAACTTGCGTAAAATGGCAGATAATGTATTTGTTCACAGATTTCAGGGTCTACTAATGGACAGTTTGTAAACTGAAACAGGACCAAAAATGTATCAAATTAGGAATGCTGCAATTCATTAACTTGTCTCTATTAGATATCTCCAGCAAAATAAAGCTATTTTAGGCTAAGGAAGTCATACTGTGCTTCACTGCTCTGTGCAATGATCAGGCAAGACCTTCAAGCACAGCACTGAAGGTTTGCTTCTGGAGCTGGGATACCAAAGGGAATAGTGTGAAGAAAGTTGAATAATACAGAGTTGAATTCATTTCCTTGTGTTCCTTGGAAATCTGCTCTTTGTAGCAGCAGCATGCCTGCCTGTTCTGGTACACATGGTGGTCTCTGCTCACGTTTGGAGGTTTGAACTTGGCATGTGCAATGAGAACTGAAGAATCCACCTTACACATTCAGAAAGGCATTTCAATACAGTCCACTCGAGTTTCTTCTGGGGCTGGCTGCATGATGGATAATTATAAGGGGTAGAGAAACATTGCTGATTTAGCTCAAGCTGTGAGAAACCAGGTTTTCAGTTCTAGAATTGTCCTGTTTAAATTCCAACATATCAGTAGAGGCAGCAGAAAACACAGGTCTGGCTTTAATGACTTCAGTTACTTTGGGAGCAAGAAAATGCATACAGATGAAAATGGAAATGAACAAATATGAAATATGAGCAGAAAGGTAGAATGGAAATAAAGGGTTGGATAATCTCTTTTGGTCAGAGCCCAGGCTTTTAATGCATTTGAATGTATCATTTCTTCCTCAGAAACACTGGATTAGAAATCAAGGCCTGAGCATGGTTTTGAATGTGGAGTGCTGAAATAACAGTATCCACTGGAAGGTCTGTGGGAGCAATTATTAGAACAACACAAGCTATGTCTCCTCTGTCCCCTGTGAATGCTGTGCCTGCTGGGCTGGCTGTCCCTGCTCAGTCACTGGAGTTAACAAGGAGCACTGTGGGCTCCAGCCCTGCTCTGACAGCTTTGAGAGCATCATTTCCTTTTAATAATCTTGGATTCTGCTTCCCACTGCTCAGAAACACAGAGTGGGAAGCCCATGGCCAATGCCACAAAAACAAGTAGCACTGGAGTTGCCAGGCAAATGTCATTCAGGGAGCAAGTCTGGATCTGTCTTCTCTTGGCCAGGAAACTGTAATAAAACCTGTTTACTTGGTGTTTGTGTAGGTGGGGACTGTTCTCATACCATGGAGATGCTCAGTTAAAGGTCAGCAGGTGTGAGCTAAGGAATATAAATATTTCTGTGCTCCTCTGGCTGCAGGTTGTTAAGGCAAGATGCTCAGATTCAACCATATGAATTGGAATGATTTACAGTTGGGAGCTCTCATGTCACATTTCATGTACTGTAAAGTGTACTTGGCTTTAGTTTCAGTGGTTATAATCCAGAAAAAACATCTTCAAACCACTGTAAACTATGACTCCTGCCATTTTAGGCTCTTCTTCCTGAAGTATGTGGCAATTAATATTGTTAGCAGCTTGATGTTACAGCTCATGAATCATTGATCTCTTCCAGTACAGCAATTAATTTGCCTCTGATTCCTGACAGGTACACTCTTTGAATTTCCTGAAGCAGACTTAATTGCCAGCATGTGATTAAAGAGAAATGTGAGAATCCACAAAGATGTCCAAGCCTGGGTCTGGGTCTCCATCTTGCATGTTTCAGTTTTCTAGTGGAATATTCTACAAAAAAAAAGCTGTGCTTTGATTTCCCACTCTGAAACAGATACAGCAAAACCAAAACAATGTTGCTGTTTCTAGCCAGCATATTTTATAAATTCTGCAGAAATTAAATCTAGAAGTCAAATTTGAGTGAATGACTGGGCTTTTTCTTAATATTTTGGAATTAATACTTTTAAAAACTTGGTTTATTGTATGTGAATTTTTAGACACCTTTCACCTAAGTCAGAACTTGCACTGGGTGCTCACTTCTTTAGTAACACTATGTGGGTCTTCAAGACTGTCCAGACTAATGAAAGGTTTAGAACTAAGAGGCATTGTCCTGTGAATTTAATTGGGTCATGGTGATGGGAACAAATAACACAGGGCATGTTTAGGTCTTGTATTGTCACCTTTGCAAAAGGCAGCCCAAGTGCAGCAGGAAGCCCAGCAGCACTCAGTGATAATGAAATCTGTCCACAGGCACTGCAGCACTGCCTCTTCATTGTGCCACACAACAGAGTTAAGCTGCTGCTGATGGGCACTTTCTGCCTGCTAATTTGTGTTGAAGAGTAAAACTGCAGCCCAGATTGTGAAGTGGATTAATACACTATGATTTCAACTTTTTGGAGTCAGTTAATGCCTGTTAATTAATTTGTTCCGAGTAGCTGGACCAAGAAGTGAAGTGGATTAATGCACTAACATTTCCTCTTTCAACCAAATTCGAAATCCAGCCTGGTGACTGAGAAGCTTTGCTGAAGCCTGGATCTAAGTGGGCATTTTGTCTTCATCACAGACCACAGCTTCATTTGTCAGCCTGGCAGCTCCTGCATGGCAAAGCTCAGGAATGCAGCTCTGGAGAGCACCCTGCATGCATAGGCAGCTCTAATAGAATATACCCAGATTTTCTATTGTGATCTAAACATAATGCAGCCCTGCTCTGCAGTCTTGGGCTAAATTGTTTTTGCTAGAGTCAGCAGAGCAGGAAAGGAGAAAGGAAGTTGTGCAGGCACATGGCTGCAATATTAGAGATGCAAAAGAGTACCAGTTCTAATGGAAATTATTGGAAGTCCCTTCCAGTCAAACTCACCTTGATTGCTCCAACTAGAAACAGACTTTTGGGGTTTTGTTTTGTTTTGTGGCTTTTTTTTTGGTTGGTTGGTTTGTTTTGTGGTTTTTTTTTTTTTTTTTGTTTTGTTTTTTTGTTTGTTTTTTTTTTTTTTTTTTTTTTTGTTTTTTTTTTTTTGTTTTTTTTTTTGTTTGTTTGTTTGTGGTTTTTTTGGGGTGTGTGTGTTTTGTTTTGTTTTTTTTCCTTATTTTTCAGCATGAGGTAAATGGAAATTTATCCCTAACTGGGTCTCCTCTATGTGATTAATGCTGTGCAAAGAGCAGGATTCATCTGGAGGTGCCCAGCTGATGCAGCTGCACAGGTCAAGTGACCAAAATGTACAGGGGAAGAAATGTGTCTTATGTGTCCATTCAAACAGGGGCCTGGGACTGCAGCTGCTCAATCACAGAACAGCACACATGGCTTTAACATACTCTGTTTTTGCTTCAGGGTATCATGGAATTGCTTTTGTGCAGCACTGTTATATATGCAGTGAATTCCATAGTGTTTAAGCCCAGAATAAGGATATAAAATGTGTTAGTTTTCTGCACACAATTACAGCTGGCTGCCCTGCAGCAAGACATAGAAAGCTGGTTTTCCAAGGTAAAACAACTTCTGCTATGAATAATATTTATTTTACATAAGAAATAAACTTTATTAGAAATTGTCCTCATATTCCAGGAGGGAAACGTGGAACTGATTGTTCATGGCTGCTTGTTTTATTCCACATTTGGGGTTTTCATTTGTGTGCTGCTGATCTGCAGATTTTGAGGCTTCCCGTGGGTAATTGCCCCACCAAAAACTCTTCTTTAACCCATTTATCATGCCCTAGAACTGAGATTTGTGTTCTATGTGTTCTTTCTTCTTTTTGAGTGTTAAAAGGACTTTTGAATTTTGAGTTCCCCCAATACAAGCAGAGAAATGAATCCACTCAGTGGAATACTGAGAGCAGGAATATTGAGAGTAAGAAGTTTAGGCCTTGTGTCCATGCTGTGAAATGTATTTTCCATAAGGCTTTGGCTATGTCTCAAAAGAATCAGATTTTTGAAAGATTTTATTTGCTTCAGATTTCCACCGTGTTTCTATTTTCAGTAACAATTTGGTATCCATCCCTAAAACATATGATTTCATTAAATGAAAGAAAACCCAAACCAAAACCCTCTGTTTTTAATGTAGATTTTTATTACAGGACACTTTTCTTAAGGCTTTTATGCCTAGGCAATGGCATCAAAAAACGCTTTCCTTACTTCAGTTATATTTATTTGAGGTGCTGAAGGTTTTGGGATCTTTAGGAATTTTTCATTTCTCCTGGTGTGCTGTAAAAGCAGTTTGGTTCTGTTTGCTTTGCTACAAGTGTAAGCACAGCAGGGATGGAGAAAAGGGTATTTTTCCCCGTGGTAAGTGATGTGTTGCTAATGTATCCTGGTGAAGACAGAGGCATAAGGTCAGCCATTGTCTTTCTCCTCAAGCCTGTATTTCAGTGCTGTTTGACAGATGAGGCTGTCAGAGCATATTTGGTTGTTTGTGTATAGGGGACACCTCATTATATTTAATGAGCAGTGCTGAACCAATATGAGATTTCCAGTAAGAGGGGGTGATTCAAATATGCTTCAGGATGAGAAAAACATTCTCTAAATGGTGACAAAAAAAGCTTGAAATGTTAGTTTAAAAGAAGAGTTTATTATTCTCAGTGCAGGTAACTCCCATGGCTAAAGCAAAGTTAATGGTGCTTTGTTTTCATCTTAGAAAAACTTCTCCCTGTCACAAAACAAGGCAGGTGTGTAGATAAATGAAACTTATATTTCAATAGAAACAGGACTTTTCCATCACAAAATATACTGCAGAAGTTCAGGGTAGTAATTGAATGAATTATTTCACAAAGTAAAAAATTCAGATGTGCCTCAACCATAGTTTTGTCACCTATGTACCAAAACCACTCTAGAATATATTAGCATTTAAATGGCTCTGATTTACATGTGACCAAATGGTTTGAACAAGAATAACTTTTTTCACCTCTGTTCTTGATTCCTCTAAAGATACCAGGAGCCACCATCCTATAAAAATCCCTCTGGGCCAGGCAGATGGAGGGCCCAGGAGCAGAGCTGAGGCTGAGGTCACCAAGTGTCCCTGCAGCCAAAGGATAAATCAGAAACTGGGCAGTGGGAGGCTCTGCCTCTCCACTTACAGAACAATTATAGGAGCAGGAACACCCAGCGTAATTAAATCAAATTTCAGCAGCAATTTCCATTACCCAGATGTTGTAACTCACCATGCATCACCAGCTTGGAAGTTTTTTTCCTCTGAAATACCCATTTCCCCTTAGCCAGCTGTATTTTAGCTGGGTTTGCTCTTCCCAAGTTAACAAAGTGATTTTTAGGGTGACTTTTATTGACATTGAGGACAGATTACTTTTGAGCAGATGTTTGTGTGAATGCCATTGACCTTTACACTTCTTAAATTTATTCATTGAGTTCATTAGTTGTTTAAGCAGTTGTTCATTAACTTACAGTAAAGTTCTAGCACATTTCTTAGATTTTTTTTATATTGCTACCAACATGAGAAAATATTTGTCTGGTTTAAGCATATATTTTAGGAATAATTAACTTCAATGCTGCTGATGATAACAATATTCTGATGATAGTAATAACATAAATAAAGTAATTAAGTATTACAGCACGATTTAAAATCTCAACTGGGAATTATATAATTTTTTTTTCTTAATTCCACCTGCAAAGAGTTCTAGTTTTTTAGCATTTTTGTGATGTGATTTTTTATAGGAAGACCAATATACCTCAGATTACCACACTCCATTCCCTATATCAGATGAACTTTGCTTGCAACACCTGTCCAATTAATTTTCTTTTTTGTATTTAGTACTGACCATATTTTACTCCATCAACCTTAATATAAGACCAGCTAAATGACAGGAAAGTCAAGCACTTTTCTGGTCACCATAGTGGATTACAGATTGCCACTCCAGTGGTGTTTCCAACCCTTCTTGTGACAAATTGATACCAGAATTCAGTCACCCTATTCCCCTGACAAGTTCTAACGAAATTTCATTTGCCAAGAGAAATGGTTTGTGCCTCTGGAGAGTGACCAGGCCATTCATTCAAATATTCACTGCAAGAAGTCCTGGGAAAAAAAGGAAAAGAAAAACAAAACAAGGAGGAGACTCTTAAAGGATGTAGGGAAATTGCAACTTGCATGGTGTTGTAGTTTGGGCAGACTGGCATCTATCAATTCAAGTTTTGCCAAAATGCTGGGAGAATGAGGAGGTTGTGTTCAGTGCTTTTTTATTGGGAACAGGAAATCAAAATTTATTGCCAGTGAATCAGCTGAACTATGGCTGAGCTGATTCCATGTCTACAAGGGAAAATTAATGAAGTCAAAAAGGTTATTAAATGGTGGCAGTGAAATAATTGTTGGATTCTGATCATAATCCACTGTCCATTAAAAGTAGATGTCACTGATCATAACTACAGTGATCACAGATATGAAATTGTGGTTAGCAGTAAAAATAACAAACCTGATAAGATTTCTCTCTTGCCATTTTTGTTTAGAAAAACCCACCAAAACCAATCACAAATATTGAATTTTTTATTTTGGTGCACTTTTTTTTTTTTTTTTTTTTGTAAGTAGGCACATATTAACAATAATATTATATACATATTGAATTTTGCCTTTGTGTGGGTGTTTGTGGACAGACACTTTTATATTCCTGTATTTCATATGAGGCAGCACCTGTGGATGAAGCAGATGTCTGCCTGATATATTAAGAAAGTTTGAAGGAAAATTACCAACTCTACCTGGACTAATTTTATATTCTTTTTGAGTTGCTTCTCCAAGAATTTAAATAGGTGAAGCCAGTAAAAATTATTATATATATAATATATCCATCCATGAATGAATGTTATCAATGCTTTAACTGCTGAGTCAGGTGCTAAGTGCACATTTAATTCCTTAGCTTCTGCTTTTACACTGGGTGAGGATCAAACCTGCAGCTGCAGCTACTTGGAATTAAACAAAAAGTTTTTCCTTTTCCCTGTTCTTTAAAAATGGGGAAATCATTATGATAACCACAAACAGCAGCAGTGAATAATTCAGTGTGTTGGTGGAGTACTCTTGACCTTTTCTGCTTCTCTGCTTACCTGCATTCCCTAGTGGTGCTTTTGGCCACTCATTTAATCAGTCATTGCTGTTAGACCCTAGGGGATGATAAGAAAGAAATCATCACGAAGAAATCACTATTTAGAAAAACACTGTGAGATTTGAATATGAAACACACTCAGAGAAGTGCTTACATTTCTGTGCCTAATCTGCAGAACTTCCTTCTCCATGAAACAGAATGATTGTGTTAGAGAAAAAAGACAACAATCCTATATTTTTTATTTTGTTCTGAAGTTCTGCTCAGAAATCTGGCTTTAAAAGCCTTAAGTCTTACCACTCTACTGCTTCCCTTTAGAACATCACTTCTTTCTATTAATGACTCACTGCATATAATTTGGATTTTTCTTCCATTTGGGAATGTTTGGGAAAGAACAAGGATAACCTATCATGAGAAAGTAATGAGTTAATTGTTTATGGGTCTGTGGCTACCAAAATTGTGAGATCTAGATGTTGAACAATCTGGAAATTGTTTTTCCTACTCAAACTAGCACAGCAAGAAATGTGACATGCTCAAGGTTATGTTGGATGGAACTCTAAGGAAAGTGACCTGGTGGAAGCTGTCCCTGCTTATTGCAGGTGGCTTTTAAAGGTCCTTTCCAACAAAAACCTTTCCATGACACAAAGATAAGCAAATCTGAATGTCTTGTTCATTTGCAAAGACCTGGGAGCTCTGCCCTGCATCTCCCTGAGTTGAAGGAAAACCACAGCAGGAGGAGCAGGACTGAGAGCTGTGATCAGATAAATGTTATTTATCTGATCTAAAGAACTGAGCTAAAGAACTGGGATTTCCCTGGGGACAGCCTGGGGTCACTGCTGCTCCTCAGGGTCATCTCAGGCACATGTCAGCCCATCTGTGTTTACAGTGTAAGTGATTTTGGAAGCTTTACTGCTCTGTGCATTTGCCTTTGGAAAGGATTCAGCTCCTTTCATTTGACACTTCAACTGTTTGTGTCTTGAACTTTCTCATGAATTTTTATTAAGGACAATTCTCTTGGGGAGAGGAGTTGAAAGACAAAAATGGGGACCCGAGTGGCCTTGAGACTGAAAGATGAGAGAAAAATGGCAAAGCCTTTGGGAGAGCTGGGAACTCTACCAGAGGGAGCCTCGAGAATTGATGAAAATTGGCAACATTGTGAGAGGGATTCTCTGTGTGTTGACTTTATCATGACTAAAGCAAACTGGTGAAATCTTGAGTTTCCCTTGCTCCTGTTTGTTGTCAGATTGGAGGAATGATGCTAAAGGCAGGAGAGGCAGAGCAGAGTTTTGTGGTGAGAGGCTCTTAGACAGGAGGCATTGCCACAGATGGAGCAGCCTCTGGAGAACTTGGCTGATGGATCCAGGTTGTGCCACCTAGAAAACTCATTCAGCTTTGAAGTTTTATAAAAATACAGCCTAGGGCTGGAGCTTTCATTCTGTAATGAAGAATCAGTTAAAAAAACATCAACGTGGTTTCCAGAACTGACTGAAAACTTGGGAGTTTGGAGTTTCTGTATTAGGAGAGCAGTGTCATCTGTAGGATGTAGCTGCCTTATTTGGAATCAGACATTTAATTCAATTAGTGATGTTTTAATAAAACTGTCGTGACAACCTGAACAAAAAGTAGCGATTGAAATATTTGTTTCAGTTCCACAGTTCCCAGTATGCTACAAATCTGGACTTTTTTATTATTGTTAGGTTTTTGGTTGGTTTGTTTGATTTTGGTTTGTTTCATTTGTTTGTGGGTGTTTGCTTGTTTTGTGGGGTTTTTTGTTGTTTTTTCTTTTTCTAAAAAGGGTTTGGATCAAGGGAGAGCTTTGGGAGATGGGGAGAGGCTTTTTTTGCCTTTGTTAGTAATTGTGCTTGGAGAAGAGAGTTGCAGAGACTGAAGGAGGAAGCCAAGGAAGGAGAGTGGTCTCTGGGAAGCTGCAGCTCCTGCAGGGAGAGAGCTGAGCAGATCAGAGCAGAAGGGAAGAGAAAGCAAAGGTGTGGTGGGCAGAGTTTTCCAGGGCCAGAGGCCACTGTGGAGAGTTCACTGTAGCTCAGAAAGTGCTGAACTGCCTGAAGCTCAGATAGAAAGAAACCCTCCAGAAAAAAAAAGCAGCAAAAAAAGAGATCTTGTGTGCAAACCACTTTTATTTTTGTTCTTTCTGAGAGAATAGCATGAAACTTTCTCTCACAAGCACAAAACATCCAACACCAACAACCTACTAGCTCGTATTTTAAGTTACACCTGGAATTGGTGTCTAATTTGGAAGTTACAAGCTTTTGGTGTTTATTGAGAGTTCATTACCTGTGGGTGTGTTTGCAAATTCACTCTGTTCTGTTTGATGGAAAGCCTGGGCTGAGAAGTGACTGAGTATGGATGATCTCTATCACCATCTATATCTTTAGAGATATCATCATATATATCTTTAGAGAAAATTCTCTAAAGACAATTGAAGTGTGGCTTTTTACTGGTCTTGTGTTGAGGTAAACCAGACCTTTCTAAAACCTTATGATTTAAGCATTATTCAGTTTAGGATTATAGGCACCTGCACAGATTTATAACTTGTTTACATGAGTACAAAATGAATATGGGCTGTCTACTGCCACTGAAATAAGTGCAGTAACCTGAAGGATTAAATAGGTTCTTGATGTGTTATCACTAATTGCTGGAAAATATATAATGCTATATATATAAATAAATTTATAATATAAATATATATATATATAAAAATAATACTAAACTTAGAATCTGGTGGTTCCTGGTAATTTTGCCTAAAGGTGCAGGGAAAGGGAATAACAACTGAATATCTGGAAGTTTCATTAATATGTCTTTTTCTTTTTTAGGAAATCTTAAAACTAGAAGGCAGCCTTGGAATTCCAAGACAAAAAAGGGCTATTTTGGCAACTCCAATATTAATTCCTGAAAATCAAAGACCTCCATTCCCCAGATTAGTTGGCAAGGTAAGTCAACAAAACTGGATTAAATTTTGATATTAAATAATTGATCTGCTACTCTTTTAGTTTTGCAGTGCCTATCACATTGGTAGTAATATTCCTGATGTCTTCCTACCCTCTTCCATCCCATGTGGGAGAATCTGGCAGGTTCTTTTTCAAAGGCCCTGAGAAACCTGCCCTCAAGTAATATTTATACAATAGGAACTGCAAATGATCAGCACCTTGAAATATTTGGAACTGTCATAATTTTTACAATATTTAATGATGTGATTTTTGTCAGTATATCTCTAATTAAGGTATTCAGATAATTAATTTGACTGGAGTATATTGCAAACAGAAAGAGAAATGATGCATGTGGCAGGGGAGACAAACATTTTAAAGATACTTAAAATAATGGAATGACATATTCTAGGCCAACTGTAGTAATTTGCAACTGAATGCTGAACAAAGCATAAATAAAAAGATTTGGAGTCTCAGACATACTGGTTGTAGGTAAGAAATTCAGACAAAACTGATGCTGAGAAGAAAAGCAGTTATTTCAGGTCTTTTTGACTTGTCCCAGATCTTCATGAGATAGGCTGTGAGGTTTTGCTAACTACAGTGAATGTCTGTACTAACTCAGACTACTGGTTCCTGTGTCAGGTCCTGCACAAACTGGAGAAAAAGTTGTTCATCTCCCTCCCTTAAATTTAGATATTTATCATCAACTTTCCACAGCTTCATGAATTTCAGAAAATTCACTTAGTTGCCCACTTCTGTGTTTATTTCCTCTTCCAAAATATTTTGGGTCTCATCTCCAGGAGCCTTGCAGGGCACCACCTGGACTGATGGATCACAGTCTGATGCATCAATGCTGAGCTTTGCTTTATCCTGAACCTCAGCTTTGCCATCTCTGCTCTGCTGTAATCCCTGCAGAAGGACATTGCAGATTAGCTGTGGTTTCTATGGTGTTTTGGGGAAGCAGCAAAACATCCAGAGAATGAGTAATTTGCATTTTATAACAGAATTTCAAATGTGAGAAGGAATGTGAAGCTTTCCTGCCTGCATGAAATGGGTGATAGTGATAATTTCAGGCATGACTTGCTCTGTGTGTTACCACCATGTGACCCTGTCTGGATGTTCACATGGAAGTCAGGTTTCCAGTGGGTTATTTTCCCTTTCTTTCTTACTTTCCCTTCCTTTCTTCTGCTTTAGCAAATTACCAGCGTGGTTTATTAATGTATCCTGATTTCCTCCTGCTTTCCAGCCCATGCTGTGTTGGCTGGAACTGCACAAGGTTGTTTGGAAGTGATTGCAGCAGCCAACAGGTGAAATGCTGATTAGCACTT
Organism: Muscicapa striata striata; assembly: GCA_030060385.1. Classification (NCBI taxonomy): domain Eukaryota; kingdom Metazoa; phylum Chordata; class Aves; order Passeriformes; family Muscicapidae; genus Muscicapa; species Muscicapa striata. The sequence continues at coordinate 2,164,571 of JAREIS010000073.1, read as the reverse complement.
AGTGGGGAGCAGGGCAGATTGTGTGAAAAGAAGAGAGCAGGGGGAGAACAATTAATTGAGTTTTATTTCATAGTTAGGAAACAATACCATAAGGGGAAAAAAGGCATTTGAGAGGACTCTCTTCATGAAGTTTTGTTATATCTATATATATCAGGAAGGAGATACTGCACTGCACAGGTGAAAACAGTGTTTTGTTCAAATTAATTACAGAAATTCCAATTAGTGTTTAGCTTAACAAGGAAGTACACATGGCGAGTCTGTTACTGGCTCTCCAGTGTCCCCACTCAGGAATTGGATTATTGCCTTGCCATTTCCACACATTTCACTAGGGTAGCTCTTAATTAAATAACCATCCTGGACATGCTGTGTTTGTAGGTGAAGTCTCACCTTTTAGCAAGATTTAAGATTTTACATATCATGCTTCGTGCCTGAGGGAGAACACTGAAATTAAAACATTTTAATACAACCTTGGTAATGTGGGCCTTTGTGACCAGATGGCCCAGGCTACAACTCTTGACTGTTATTGATGTGTTTTGTTTAATCTTGCTGATAGGGCACTGGGATATGATATTGAATTTTTAGTCTCTCTCCATATGTTGCTTTTCAAGTTTATTTGTCCACATGAAGTCAAATGAAGTACAAAACAGTGGGATGCAGGATTATTTTGCACTTCCACTGGCAGGTGACTCTCCACTACCCCATGGAAATGTTTGCTAAGACTAGAGTGGTGTTTCTGTGCATCTACAAACCAATCTTTTGACACCCTTTAAGTGGTGATGGTGCTTTTTGAGGTTTAATCCTCACACTAATGCAGACCCCAAAGAGCACGAAGGGAATTGTGGAGATGCTCCCACAGCAAGTCCCACCTCTTTTTCCACACATCAGGAGAGAAGGACACCTGCAAAGTGAGACTGCATTTATCCAGGCTCAGAGGATTTGCTCTTCGTGTTATTGATGGGCAAATGGTGAATCAAGGATTCTGTTCTTCAGTTTAAAGGAATTGTCCTGCATAAGAACGAGTATTGCAATTGTTGGCATGTAAAATCTGGAAGCCATGAGTGGCCTGGTGAAAACTGGCAGGACATTTTATGCTCAGTGAAGGGCAGAACACAGAGAGAGGTACACAGGAGTCTTTGCAGGAAATTACTGAATAAATCAAAACCAAAACTTTATTTTTTCCCCATAAGAATTTTTTGTTGTTATTGTTATTTGTCTGTTTTGTCTTTTGGAAGGTGTTTGGGGGTGGACCAAGTATTTTGGATCAGAAACTTTCTATATTTGCTGCCTCTGATTTGGCTGTTAGCTGCAGTTACATGGCAGGACTGACCCCAGTAAAAGCTCAAGACTAGAAGTGGTCCAGGCTTGCAAACAGGATAAAAATCATTGAGATCTATGAGGAAGTGTTTTTTTTTTTTCCTCCTCTGAGATGTGAATTTAAAGCAAATACCAAATGCATCTTTTCTGTTAAAGCAGCAGTAGAAAAACACTTGAAGAGGGGAGGAAGCTGAAGAAAACTGGATGTAAAAAGCTTCTGGAAGCTGCTATTTTTGAGTGGCTATCTTAGTGCAACTATTTATATACATTAAATTACATGTTTTGCAGAAGAGAATTATCATGGACTAAAGAAGCAAATGTCAAACTTCAGGCAAAAAATTGAAGTGTCAAAAGAGATGGTCATGACCTCTCAGCCTGGGAAGAGAACCTAGAGGGAAGGTTTGTAGGTTAGAGGAAGATGATATGAGAAAGCTGAATTTAGAAAATTTTTGGTACCACTGGAAAATTGGGGAAAAAGTGAGAGGGAGTCTAAAGAGACCTGGAGGAGGAAAGGACCTGGCAAGGAAGGGTGTCAAAGCCAGGAAGATAATGGGGTGTGCTCACAGAGAAGGGAATGATGTGCAAGAACCTCAAAACCCTTCCAACACCCTGGGAGAGATCTGTGTGACTGCTTGTCAGCTGCTTAGTTGGGAAAATTCTGGATCCCCATTGACCTGAATCTTTGCTTCAATTACTAAAAATGATGTGGAAGCAAGAGAATGTATTTCTCATGATGGAACTAGAAATGGGGTCTACAGGAAAAATCTACTGGATTTTTAAAATTAATTTTTTTATTTCCAATCGCTTGTTTTCAAATCCTCACCACATCAAATGCAATGATTGTGCTGTGCCAGAGTATGGCTAGAAAACAGGAAATGGTCACCAACAAGAATTTTGACTTGTCCAGAAGACAAGAATGTTTTGGTGACAGTTGAAGAAATGGGTGAGGAACTTTTTCAGAGAGAAGATGGAATTACAGAGACACAAGGAATTCTGGTTCCTTGAATAAGTCTGATGGTGTATATGGAGAGCATTCTGCTAAAGTGTGTCAACAATTCCATGTGGGAAAGGCATATCCATAGATGAGGATATAGAAACAAGAAGCAAACAAGGTAGAAAAGTGTACAAGTGGAAAAGATTGTTATTTATGAATAGCACTTAGGCAATAAATAAAGCTCTTTGAAATCCATCAAGAAACAAAGATTGGGTTTAGAGAAAAAAATCAAGTTATGGTCTAGGATTGGGCAGAAATATATATGAGCTCAATTTGCTCGGCCTAGCAAGAGCATTTTCTGCAAATCCAGATGATTTAAATGAAAGGGATACACTGGTGTAATAACTAATGGATATAAATTTTGGCATAAGATTAAAGAAAAGTTTCTGGTACCCAGAGAAGAGGAATCAATTTCCAACAGCAGTGCTGAGGAGGGAACATAAAATTTGATAAATATGAGATCACAGTTGTACAACACAGCTGCTTCTGATCCTGACAGAACAGACACCTCGAGTTTTCCTGCTGCTCTGCTGTTCCTGAAAATGGGTGAACCCTGCTGAGCTGGGCCTGAATGGGTGGCTGCAGGTGTCAGGGTTTAACATCTGATTAAATTCATGGCTGGCATGGAGGATTGGCACACTCCTGACCTTCAGGGAAAAATACCAACCTAGCTCAGCAATGAAAGGAGCAGCACTCCATTAAATTAAAGGGCTTTCATTGCAAGTACATGAATTATTAAGCTACAGCATATTAATTCTCATTAAACAATATGTATTTGATGTCCTAACAAACCATTAAGTGAAAACAGCACTTCAGATTTTGTCTCTTTTTCTGAGAGGTGTCTCTTCAACCCTCTGTTTTTTTAAGAAAACTGACATTCACATCAACAATTCCAACAGAAGGCATTTGTTTTCTCTCAGCTAATAGAATTTTATTGGAAAAAATTGTTAAAATACCCTGTTTACTTTAGACTTTCAGAAGAATCACACATGAGTTGCAAATGCCTTGGAAAAGTAGAAAACAACAATTTACAATTATTTTTCAGTGTTTGGTGTTGCTAATAGGAATAAAAGAATTTTAAACGTTTGGGGAATAATTTCTAATCTAGTTACTATGGTTACAAGTTTGTTGGAGATAAAGCAGTTATATGGCAATGATGGAATCGAATTTTCTGAACAATATTGATAATATCCAGTACCTAATTTCCTGCTTCATAATAAATCATGTTAATGACCTGAAGGAAGGCAGCAAACAGAAAAGATTTTCTGCTCTAAAGCTGTTCAGCAAAGTATGCTGCAGTTTAACTGCCACACTGTTTATGTTAACTTTGATTTCAGAAGTTGATAATTTTAAACTGTGTTGCAAATTAAGGTAGAGGTGAGAAAAAAGTCTGTCCCTGCCAATAAATTGCCTATGAAAAGCAACTAAGATGAAATAAAACCCCAACAAGTCATTTTTCACTGGCACTCTGACTTAATTGTAGGGCCAGGTTGAAAATGTTTGGATTATTTTCAGACATAACAGCTATTTCATTAAATGGATAGGGATGGAGAATAAGAATTGTCACTCCCTAACCCCATTCCCTGTGGTTTTCATGAAACCAGACTGGGTTTTTTTTTGTTAACTTCCATCTTTACAGTCTGCCAAAATGACCCTATATCCTGAGCTGACTGATGGGAAGCTGCTGTTACCCACCTTGACTTTCTGTCTTGTTTTAATTCAGTTGCTTGGAATAACCACTCAATCTCTCCAGTTTCTAGAATCTATTTTCTTGTTGAATGTATAGTTATGAGCAAAAACTTAGTCTCTGCATTCTTAGTAGGGCCAAATTTTAAACTTAACAAGATTTAGAGCCTAATTCTGTAATCTTGGCAAAAGAGGATATTTGCATCCAGGATTTCTGTTTGCTTAGTCCCTTTAATTTGTAAAATTTCTTCCTACAAATCTACTTAGAGTAACACTTTATCTTAAGTAGGATGAGAGATGCAACAGACTTCTCCAGCTTTATTTAGCAGAGTGCTGTGTTCATATGTTACCAGTAAAAACATAAAAACTGCATCATATCAAAGTCAGGGGAGAGAACACCACCACAGAGCTTCCTTTAAATCAATTAAGATATTTATTGGATAGCTGTGAACTGATTCATACTGCTTCAAACCTGATTGTTTTCCTGTTCCATTCCAAATAATTCCTCTGGTTTCTTGTTATACAGTCAGTTGCTAGCAAGTTTATAATACAATATACAGCAATATCCAAATGAATGACATTTTAGGAACAAAATTAACTTATCCCTGCCAATTTGCAAACTAGATACTGTCATACTGTCAACCTTGGTGCTTTCATTAATGAAAGACTTTAATAAAGGCATTTTGCAGACTGGTCTGGCGACAAATTTGATATTACCAGCTATGGCTTGTTAGAATAGTACTAAAGAAAGATGGTTGGCAGAGCATTTCCAGAAGGAAAAATCATATATATTATATATGGCTCATCTGCAAGGTGGAGCAAATAGCTGTCACTCAGGGAACAGCAGTCATTTCCTTCCTCCTCTCTAACTGCTGATTCTCTTCAATGGTTAATCGAAGAGAATTTTAACCTTTTTTTGTTTTGCCCTTGCTTTTATCATATATGGATGATTCCTTTTATTTAATTTTTCTTTTTTTTTCCTTTTTTTTTTTTTTTTTTTTTTTTTTTTTTCCTTGTATTTTAGGGTGATGTATAGCAACAGATCAATTGGGTGAATAAAGGAGTATGATGCTATTATCCATAATGACAGCTGTGTTTTAGTTCAGGAAACATTTTCCCTTCTCATTCCCAAAACATCTGGTGCTTTTTTCCAGCTGCCCTTTTTTTAACCTTTCTGGTTTATCATCTTTATCACTTACTGTGCAACCCTGATGGCTGAATTCAGAAATGGAATAAGTGAGGTATGGTCTTTAGGGCAGAATCATGGAAAGTTGAGGTTGGAAAAGGTTTCTGGAATACCTAATTTCTAAGTTAATGTCATTCTTCTCTATTGACCTCTTTTTCTGTCAGGGTCAAATATATAAAAATGTAAATTATTTCATTGTAATCAATGCTCCACTGTTGACCTAAAATTTTCAATTACAAAAATCCCACATATTAAGCAATTTCCTTTTGCTTGTGTTTGAAAAAGAAGAGTTTAGTTTGACCACTCTACTTTCTCTAGAATGACTCACAAAGAGAAAAATCACTTTCTGCCACTGAAACTTTGCTTAAACAAAGACAAATTAAGAATTCAGAGAACTGTACTTTTTGGGATTAACCTGCTTTCCAAAGGTCTCTATTTAACTTTGTGAGAGTGTAGATTTTTGGTTTGGTCACAATATTCCTCAAATTTTCTCAGGCTGTTTATGAAGTCATGGTGATTATTGGAATTTACACATTTGGGGTTTAAACACAGGATTCATACCCTCCATGATTTATCTATCTATATCTATATCTATTTATATCTATATCTATATCTATCTATATCTATATCTATATCTATATCTATATCTATATCTATATCTAATCTATATCTAATCTATCTATCTATATCTATATCTATATCTATATCTATATCTATATCTATATCTATATCTAGATCTAGATCTAGATCTAGATCTATCTATATCTCTATAATCTATATATCTATATCATCTATATCATCTATATCTATATCTATCTATATCTATATCTATATCTATATCTAGATCTATATCTAGATCTAGATCTAGATCTAGATCTAGATCTAGATCTATCTATATCTCTATAATCTATATATCTATATCATCTATATCATCTATATCTATATCTATCTATATCTATATCTATATCTATATCTATATCTAGATCTAGATCTATATCTCCATAATCTATATATCTATATCATCTATATCTATCTATATCTATATCTATATCTATATCTAGATCTATATCTAGATCTAGATCTATATCTAGATCTATATCATCTATATCTATATATCTATCTATATATATACACACATATATATACACATAATATATATATATATGTACATTCCAAAGATGCACAACAATAAATGACTACAGGCTCATACAACATATGCAGATTTTCATGAACACTCTTCTTGGTCATGCTGTTGACTTTGTGGGTGTTTTTCTCCCACTTTAATCTGTAAATTGCTTCTGTGAGTTCTTCTCACTGTCAATGGAAAGTCTGTTTTTCTCTCCACAAATGTCCATTGCACTGCTGCTCTTCCATAATTTATTTCCCTGCCATGTTTCCACCTGTGTCATATTCCTGAAGGATGGGTGGATAACGTGGGATAAATCTTTATGCAAATTCTGTTTAAGAATTGAAGTGACTGTTGAAATATTTTCACATTTTGCTGGGGCAGTAGTTAAGAAATATTCTTTACCTTGAGCTGCAGTTTAAGCTGAGTCTTTTGAACTTGTGCTCATCCCTCAGCACTGCCATGGACTCTTGTAAGCACACTCTGAAACATTTCACTTTCCTGTATCCCTGCCTGACCCTGAGCATGTTGAAGCTGACTGAAATTCTCCCATCAAAGTGAGAAAGGAATTTTGTTAAGGCCAACCCTCCTGGGACATTGCAGTGGGAAAAAAGGACCCTTGAAGGAAGTGTGAGTTAAACTGATCATGTACATATCAAGTTGCTCTTTATTCAATAGGTTTTTAGGGAAAACTTTCAAAGTGTACTTGGAAAATAGGATTTTCATCAAGGTTCAAACAGCTTCAGAAGTTTTTCTTTTCATTTCTACAAAGCATGGATGAAACTATTAAGCTTACATTTTCAATTGAGCTTGAGAATGGATTTGATAATAGGAATCTGTTCAACAATAAAGTCCAGAAATTGAAAGTAGTAGTGATCCCTATAATCCAATAACATGTGTCTTAATATATTTTTTACTTATTGGAATTGAAAAAAAAAAAAAAAAAAAAAAGAGTGTAAATGTAGCTGAGCTTGGCCACAACTTGAATTCAGGGGCTATATTAATTTAACAGAATTCATGTTCAAGCCTGATTTACAATCTATTACAAGTGGTTCATGATAATAGAAGTGATGAAAGCTGGTTTGCTACAAATAATAGTTCCCTGCAACAAACCCAGATGACTGAGCACTTGAAACACAATGACCCTAAATAATCCCCTCAGCACCACTGGGGTTATTTTCTGCCTTCTGATATTTCAGACTGGGATTTCAAATTTTCAATATTGCAAGAGGAAGCAAGTCCTGGAGCTGCAGCTGACCTGATCAGGAAATGAATATACATGTGAAAAATGGAAATTCTTCTTTCCTTTCTGTCTCTGCAGGTGCCAAAAGATCTTTTCACTCTGCATTGTTCCAATTTTTGTGGAACTTTTAGGAACTTTGTATGTTGCATGTTTTTTTAATCAAATTTGGTCAAAACTAGCTAAAAGGCTTAAGTTGGATCAGCTAAGTGTTATGTTTTTCAGGAGATCAGACTAAAGAATCAGATGTCTAGCAAAACTGTCTTTCCTCAGTTGATCCTTTTCTGTTTGACAAAGAAGTCCCTAAATGTTCCTGAAGAAGGTGTTATAGGGTTGGAATAATGGTTAAATCAGGCACATGGAAAGAGCAATGTCTACAGTGGGCAGCTTGTTGATTATGTCAAAGATAAACTGTAAGGACCTGATTGAATTTCATGCAACAAAATGGGCAATGCAGAGCATCCTGGAAGTGTGTCAATAGGAAAACATAATGAATCAACTTCATCCAGTATTACTGTGCTGTTGGCAAACCTGAATTTGATAAGGGTCACTGGAACGTGCAAATTAACTTGAATTAATATAATTTATTTTTTTCAAACTCCTTTCTAACTCCTAATCTCCCATTTAACTTCTATCTAAGTAATCTCCTATCCAAACTCCTATACTGTCATTGCTGCATTAAGTCATTTTCTCATGAGAATCCTAATTGTTAATAAATCATATTCTTTCCTCTTAAAAAAAAACAAAAAAAAAAAAACAAAAATTCAACGCAATTATGATACAATAATGTTTTGAAAAAAAACAAACGTGTAATTATCTGTTAATGAGAAATCTTAAAAACCATGTATTGTTTCCTTTGGGGCATAACTGATGAAGGATATTCTTAGAAAGTATTAGAAAGTTACTTTTATAAGTAGAAAATTGATTGTATTCATTCCCCCAAGATTCCACAAAGATTGGTGATTCCAAACTGGAGATACAGATGTGGTTCAGAGTCACCTGCTATGTTGCTGCTGTTTGTACCCACCAGCTCCTTTTCTCATGTTCTAAAAAACAAGATTTGACCACGTTTTTCATGTTGGAACCCCTATCCTGAGCAGCCTTTTAATTCTGGGAACAAATGAAGCACATGTTCCCTGATAGTAACTGATGTGTATGCATAGATGCTTATCATTTATAGCAGATGGAGACAGGTACAACCCAGTCCAGTGCAGCAGAGCCAAGAACAAAAAGTAAATTCTTCTTCACGTGCTTTTCAAAAGAGCTACTTCCTAAAATTCTTATTGGACATCAGAGTTAATTAGATTTTTAGAATTAGACGGAAATTTTCCAATCAGCTTTTAAAATCAAAGTCTAGAGGCAAAATACAGCTCAGTTGTCATTTTTTGTCCTTGATTCTCTCAAGGAGGGGCTCCCTGTTGCTTGTGTAATGAACCATGTGGACCCTTATGCAATAGCATTCAAAGTAAGAAATTATTATATTGAAGAGAGAGAGAAATTATCTCATTGCACATAATTTAGGAACAGGGCTTGCCATTGGTTTCAGTCATTAATCTACAGTCAGGAGATTTTGAGTTTCACAGATCTGGGTGACAATCAAATACCTGGCAAACAGTTCATACAAACAGTTTTACTTCTATTGGAGGCTCAAAAAAACCAAAACTTTAAAATCTCCAATCAGTAAACATTTCAATTATTTTAGAAAGAAGGGAGGCTGTGCCACACTACAGATATTTTCTGTGGAGAGACAGGAGTATGAAGGAACATCTCAAAATGAAGCATCAAAAGAAATCAATTCAGAGCAAAAGAGAAAAAAAAAATAATATTATAAAATAGGAAGGAGCAAGTCTGGAGAGAGTTCTAACTGGGAATTAACTCCTGACTGTGGCACATAACTACTCCTGCAGCTTGGCTTCACTTGCTCTGCAATGTGGGGCTCACATTTTTTTAATTCTATAATTTAAAAAAAGCTCCCTAAAAAGCCTTGAGAAACATTAGGAACTAGAGCCCAGTGAATCCCATTCCTGCAGCAGGCAATCAGTCCAAGCCAAGATGCAGCAGTCACTGGAACAGATAAACTTTGGAATGATCATGAAGAGAACATGGATCTTTTTAAGGCAAATCATATTTCCTAAGTGTATTAAGACCTGTGGAGAAGCTGAAGGTGTAGATAAATCTGATCAATAAACCATCCTTGAGTTTCTCTACTGAGAGGAAATGCTTCCTTTGGCTAAAAATGATTGAAACATCAGTGTGGAAACAGATTTCCACAGGGAAGGTTTTACCAATAGATACTTTCAAGGATTTATACAGTGATTTGTGTTGTTTAATACAACAGAAATTATCTGGAAAAGGAGACATTGCAGTGACAGAGTTTGCAGATCATCCAAAATGAGTCATGAGACTGACAAGTAATAGAAAGATTAGAGTGTTGCAGAGCAATTTAACAGCACTGAAGGTTAGAACTGGTTGATAATTTTTTGTCAAACATTGTGATTTTCTGTGTGCTGTCACAAGATGTAGAGGCCAAAAGGGAAGGGTGTCCTTGCTGCTGTGCCTGGGGGTTTCTGATACATCTATATATCTATATATCATTGCAGGGAGAATCCAGGGGCAGATGTATCCAGGAATGACCTCCAGCCATTCCTGTGTAATTTTGGGTTCATCCTTGAATTATTTGTACTGCTCTTTGCAAAGAAAACACACTGCAGAAACAGTTCAGGGTGGCTGCACAAATAGTTATTTGCTGCTCTGTAGTTCCACAAACCATGTTTAGTTTAAGCTCTTACTTCTTCTAAATACAATTTCTAGCATTCAAATGCATCTGGAAAGCAGAGAAGGGGTGAGGAATGTCTGACTCATTATTTGTCTTCATATATTACTTTATTATTTATAGAGTTGTTCTGCATTTCAAAAGCATGTAGGCAATGGTAGAAACAAAAAACATTTTCTGAAAGCAGTGAGATATAAGTCACCAAGGCCCACATTTTCAGGGGAATTTAGGTGCCTCATTTCCTTCATCTGGATGGTGTGTGTAATCTGCAGTTAAAATGGAATTAAATTTACTTCTGGCACTTCTGATGTTTTGTGCATCTCCAGTTCTCCTGTAGTGTGAAAGGAGATATTATAATATTTACTCCTGGATTTAGTTGGGTTCCTTGCTGCTGTCCCCCCAGGATGCTGGGCTGACACATCCCTTTATTTGTCCTGAGCTGTTCAATGTACAGGAGTTGTCCTGGAGCTTGGGGTCATTTGAACTTTGTGTTTTTAACTGGGTGGTTTCAGGCTTTCTCTCCAAGATGCTGCAGAAGGGCTAAATTTAGCCACTAAATTTTCTAATATAAATTTCTCCATTATTTATTTTTCTGTAGGTTTAGTTTAATGCTGATATACTGCGCTGTCAATTGAAAATTCCCAAGATAGGTCAAAGTGACAAATGCAGAGAAGCAGTTCTAATTGATGAGAGATCTGTTTTCTTGCCCATTGATTTCTCTGGCTGAAATTGAAATGAATGATTTGCAGTTGAAATGACTTGACTATTTTTTCTAAAGATCAATTTCAAAGCCATCTCTGCTCTTCATATTAGCTGGGAAATCCTGGGACTGTTTTAAGATCTTTCTGTATTCTAAACACATTAAGTGTAACCATAGAAACATACATATTAAGGTGATTTTAATTATTAATAAACTTGGTAGACGTTGCTAAATTATTTTTGTACCTCCACAATGGGTTGTTGACTAATTTACATTTAAAAAAAAATATTAATACCATTAAATATTTTTTTACTTCTATTTGAGAATTGTGATCATACGCCTGCAGCCTCAACTTCTGGTAAAAATTAAACAACAGTACCTGATCCTGGGGAAATGAACTTGCTTCATTAATCTAAAAGGTTCTTTTTGCCTCATTAATTATTGCTGCAGTTTTACCTGCATTTCCCTTATATTAGAAGAGAAAAATACATTTTTTAAGTTTATTGCTTAATTCTTTGTGAGGATGGGTGCACTCTTGTGCCTTCATCTTTATAGGTGGCAGGATATTATTTGATGATCTCCATACATTTCTATTTTCATATGAGATTCACTAATATTTTAGAGAAGTCTAGTCCTTTTTATCTGAAAATATGAAGTAAATTTGTAGTAAAACAGGTTCAGTAGTATATGTAATATACTATTTGTTATCTTGGATGCTTTAGTCATAACTGCAGTTAAATATAGGGAGACAGCAATTAATTAATTACATCAGAAAGAGCTATTAATACTTTCATTTGTTCTGAGTGGTGGAACTACAATAATGATCTGAGCCTGTATGAACTGGTGAGAATGGATTGGGCTGCTTGCTAACACTGAGCTGAAGCAATGTCTGAAAACCAGGTGTGTTTTGGATCCACACCGATGTAATTGAAGTCAAATATGGCCAGGGTGATTATGGATTATCACTTAATGATGCCACTATGTGTAAGGAGTGGTTAGCATGAAGTGTGAGCAGCCATGGAGTGAAATGCTGCTGTGTTTTCTGGGGGTGCCTTCTCTTTCCCCTTCATTAGCAGAGTGCCAGTGCCTGCTTAGGGCTGGAAATCCAAGGCCCCAGTGTTGCCTGGGGCTGCTCCAGAGCTGTGGCTGCAATGCTGGTGCACAATCCAGCTGGATCCCCTTCTGCACACTAAAGTGGAGCAGGGACTGGCTGGATGTTTATATTTTGCCAGTTTTAAATGGCACTGGAGAGCTGTGCTTCTGTTTGACTCCAGTTTTAATTCTATCATTACAGGATAGATGACATGTTTGTTAAGCACCATGGGATAAAGCCCTGAGAACACTGAATTAAGGGACACACCACTCCCAGGATGCTCTGGCACCAGGATCACTGCTGGGGTGAATCCACCTCCCAGACTCTGTTCCAGAGCACAGATCAATGGGGTTTTATCACTTGGAGTCCAATATGTCCCTTAGAATAGCAGGACTAGATTATGTCAGGTTCATTCCCATTAAACAGCACCAAACTGTTCTTTTCAAGTCAGGTTCAAGTTGTTTAAGCTTGTTCTGGTAGATGGAACAGAACCTCCCCAACTCCTCAGCTCATTTAAATCAAAATCTCATTGTTATAAAACAGGGAATTTCTTTCTAACATTTAGAATACCTTATAAAAATATCCTCCTTTTCCTTTTTTGCTCTGGTTTATTCAGTGTGAATTTTACTTCTTGAATGTCTTTCTTTATCCTTTATTTTTCTTCAATCTCAGCCAAAGTATTAAAATGGTTTTTTCCACACTATTAGCTACATTTACATTCTGCAAGATAAAGAATGCCATAGCCATTATCCACCAATCCTATGTATGTAACACTTTAGTAATTTAACAGCTCAAACTTTCACAAAATCTTACTATTAGCTTTAAATAGTATTTTTTGACTTTGAACAGTGTTATGGCAAAGCAATTGTATGTGACTGGAAAGCATCTAATTTTATCAGAGTTACAAAAGATAAAGCTGCTAGAGGTAGTGGAAAAATATCTTGTATTTAGCCACAAGTGGATTTAAAAGCTCTGAATTTTTTCTTGTTTTAATTCTATAATAATTGTAATTAAGATTTAAGTAATGATAAATGACAAATTCAGAGGCTGATACTAACTTGAAAGTTTATGAAATGCAGTCTTAAATAAAAATAAAAGAAAAGAATCCATTATTTCTATTGCCTAAAATTTTTTCTTGGCCTCAGGCCACTATTGGGCAAAATCAAACCTTGTGTGGATTTACCCTCCTGTTCCTTCCTTTAAAAGGTAAATTTTACTCAGTTAATTCCAGAACAGAATTTCTGTTCTTTGTATATTATATGGATCCTTGAATGTTAATATTTTAATTGTTAATGGTTAGTGATGAAAGCCTAACAATACTTTTATTACATTCATGGATTGCAATAGGGATTTTTTTTTCCCTGAAGTCTTAGATGTCATGAAATACTGTTTTTTTAAAGGTACAGTTGTTATGAAAAGACAGAAGTTAGACATTGATGGACTAGGTTCCACAGAACACTGGAAAACACAACTTCATATGGGATAAAAACAGAAGTGAACAAGATGATTTTTTTTTTTTTTTGAAACTGCATTTAAAAATTTTCTTTATTTACCTATTTATTTATTTATTTATTTAGCTGGTGCTGTGTATGATAACAGTACCACATTTTAGGCAGCTTGGAAAGTTATTTTCTAAAAAGAATGCAGTACAGATTTTTATGTTAATGGTTTCAGTCTAGAGCTTCCTATAAAGGTCATCTTTGGAAATGTTTTGTATTTTAAAAGAGCATTTATATTTTAAGCCCATATTTCATAATTGGTTAAAACATCCAAAGGTTGTCACATGTAATCTTTATAGAACCTGTTTACTGAATCTTTAACTAGTTTACATTCCCAGCTTTAATTTTTATTTTTTTTTGTTGGAACCTTTCACAAAAGTGAGCAATGTTGGTTGTGAGAATCATTGCTCCACATTATTACACTGTAGTTTTTTGCTCAGTGAAAGTGGAGGAAAAGATCTGTATTTATCAATGCGCTTTGAAAAACTGGGAAAATATTTTGAAGAATATTTTTGTGTTGCCTGACTTGAAGGCATTTTTTCTGATGATGGTCAATAAGACATTGGTTTGGCTGAATTCTGGAATAAAGCTTCTCAAAAGAGATTACTTCAAACTTTAAACACAGTGTAATTGATCACTCAACATTCTGTGGATTATTTGTTATTTATTCTCAGAGATACCAGTAAATCTTACTTATATTCTTAAAATAATCTGTTTGAGCTGAAAGCAAGCAGCTGTGCACTTCTTTCCAATACCCTTGTAATCCCCTCAACATTTCAGATTATTTCTGTAGGAGATTTTTGTGGAGTTTTTTATTCTAAATGAGAAGTTAGATTAAATCAGGTTGACATTTGTTTGCCAGCAGAGAAAATCAGTGGCAACAGGTTCACTTGAGATAACACGTGCTAAGGACTGTGAGAGTTCTCACTGGGTAGAAAGGGTAAAGTATTTCCTGTTCCAAATTTGGCCTTCTCCAAATTTCTCCAGGTATAGATGCCAATCTCTGCATGCAAATGCAAATGTTTAGGCAGAAATATTGATATAAATATCTGAGTCAACAGGATATGAGACTAAAACAAAGAGAACCTCACTTGGAACAATGACAACTTTTGGCTTGCTGAGTCACAAAATTAAGATGCTTTTGCATTTAAATTTTATGGCTCAGCTTCCAGTTTTTTGAGGAAGGAAATTATAAAATTTCCATGAATTATCACACTAACCTAGAGCAGCTATTTTCTGCATAAATTCAGGTTGGGTAATTGGTGTTGCTGCAAAATTGAATTAAATTTTGCAAGTGCAGAATTAGGTATCCAGAATTATCTTGATGTGACTAAACAGGAATAATTTCTTACTGTCTACATTTTAATTGGAGAGTGTTATAAAGGCACAAACAGGGGCAGGTCTGTTCACAGTGGATACACAAAGTGAATCTTTGGGGGGCAGCAGTGACAAAACCACCCTGATCTCATCACCTACCAGCACTCTGTGATCACACCTGATCCCTTTCTGTGTTTTTAGAAATGCAGCAGTAGTTTGAAAAGTTCCCTCCAAAGACCTCCTGTGGTTTTGTGGAGTACCTGGGAAGGAGCAGATGCTCTGTGCTTTGGGTCTCCCCAAACCCCTCAAATTACTGCAGGTTTAGCAAGTTGTGTCTTGGGGTACACTCATATTCAAATTACCATTTTTAAATAAAACTGCCCTAGAACAAATGGCAAAACCTGCAGTGAAAATAGCATCAGAGATCCACCCTTCATTTTCTTCCACTCAAATAATGATTCCACTTTATGAACTGAGTGCTTGGCTTTGCTAAAACCAAGCAGGAGTCACTCTGTAAATGCTTCTTTGTTGTTTTTTAAATCTCTTTTCAGTTTTAGTATGATTAGGATTTTTATTAATACAGTAGATTAATATAATATTATTAAAATTGTCTGGTTTTAGAATTTTAAAAAAAAGCATTTAGTAAATATAGGCTGCTTTTCTTTCAAATTGGAAGCAGTCAAATTTATCAAGGTGTAATTAAAACTTTCATCTGAGAAACATTATCAGAGACTTCTGCCATGTAGTCCATGTTAGATCTTCAAACACAGTCACTCATGGAATTGCTAACAAAAGGTTTTTGAAGCATGTGGGTAAAATTTTTGATCAGGTTTGTGATAACATTGATAATTTAAGAGCCAATATGAAGAAAATACAAATTATATTTACCATTCATAACTTTAAGTTACATTTCTGCTCCCAGTTTTTAAGGAGTTGTGACTACTCACAGATGTTTTGACTTGACCTCTGATGGTTTTAGATGAAAAGTGAGGTAGAGCCACTGATAAAAATCAAAGTATAGAGAACCAAAATTAAAATCTTAATTAAAAAAAATGTTAAAAGCAATAACTAATGGAAGTATTCAGTGCTTCATCATACTGAAATGTTTAAAAGTTTTAAATATCCCAGATAACTGTGAAACACAGCTGCCATCTGCCCTTGGCACAAACACCAGCATCTGCTGAGATGTAGACCTGTGACCTCTAGATAAGTTTCTATACAGAGAAAAATATTTATCTTCCTCCTATGACCTTCCATGAACAAGACATGAGCCATGGATTTGTTTCCTAGGGAACTAGTGGCTGAGGAAAAATCTATAATTAGATCTGTGGGTTGTTTGCTTCAAGTGGGAATTGGGTGCTAAGCAGGTTCTTAAAGTATCTAGAAGTATTAGACAGACTCATGTAATCGAACCAAATTTAGAAAAAAAATACTCTTCATCATGATATTCCTTTTTTAATATCTTCAATTATAAAAATTAAGTACTTTTGATAGGGTACTTATTCCTCTAAGTTCATTTTAATTGCAAAATATTTTCACATTCAAGACTCCTCAGGTTGCTAGCTAAAGCAAAAATAAAATTAGGCAAAATCTTCCAAGAAATTTCTTCAGCTTCAATAGAGTCTTAATTTTGAAGAGCATTTTAGGTGAATCATTCTCATGAGCTCTCGTTTCTCACTTTACTGCTCCTGTTCAGTTCCTCAGGTCGTCTCTGTAACTTCAGTGTTTTATTCTGCAATTCCAATTACTCTGCCCAGCTGCAGGGTCCCACTTAATCCAGATCTTGGTTCCTTCCTTGCTGCATGAATGGATCTAAAGATAACACTTGGAGCTGAGTGCCAGGGGCAGTAAATGCAGGGAGAGGAAGCAGCCAGGGTTTTGTGCTCCCCAGAGGATCCAGGGCAGAGCTCTCCAGACCTCACCAGCAGATGATTCCTGCTCACATCTGCCCTCACTCCCAGCCAGGACCACATCAGTGCCTTGAGCTTGTCTGGATGCTGCACAAAAGGCCCTCAGAAATAAATTAAGACTTTGATCTTATTCAGAATAATCAGCCCTGTGAAATACCTGGGAAGAGGTGCTGTAAGTTGGGTCTGCTCTCCTCTTTTCTCCCATTTCTTCCAGATTCAGTTACACCTGTGATTACACATTGTGTATTCTGCCCTAATTCCTGAGTTGCTGCAATTCCAAATCATCAAATGTGACAATGTTGCCTCTTAATTTCTGCCTTTTTAGACCTGTGAAAAGCTTTCAGTAAAGCTCCTCTATAAATCCAAATAATCCCCTGGTTTGTTTGTTTTTAAGGGGATCTTTTGAGTTCTGCTTTTAATATTGTCAATCACAGTCAGATTTTTCCTAACAGACCCCAGCTTTGGAACTGCTCCCTGTCTGGCTGCCACTCAGCAGAGAGTGCTGCTCCAATTCCTTCAAGTGACAGGGTTTGCAAGCCACTTAAGTAGCAAATAAAATATAGTGCTTAAATGGTTGCTGAAAGGCCAGGCCAGCCAGTGGAACAGCCAAGCCTCCTGTGACAAGGAACATTTCTCAGCCCTCTCCCTCTGAGATCACCAAAACCTGAGTTTGTAAACTCTGTGCTGTCAGGAGGGAGGTGGTGCTGTGTACAGAATCCTGAGTCTGCAGATTTATTTGTGAAATAGACTTCTAGGAACAGGGAAAGGGAAAATTGTTAGTAATGAATCTTCTTGCTCTTTATAAATGAGGAGTAAAAGGAAGCTGAGGAATTACCTGCTACCAAAGCTAATGCACATCTTGATGTGTTTATTGAATTACTTTGCTTCGATCTCTGAGCAAATGCTCACTGTTAGCTATTTATATTGGTTAAATCCTCAAATTTAAATCCCTGCAACTGCTGCAAAGGGTCCTTCAGGGAGAATTCTTGCATTTGTGTGCAACTACGATAATGAACCTGGGGCTGAAGGGATCCACCAGTGCCCAGGGCTCCCACATGCATAAATTCATTTTGCTTCACTTGAGCACCTGTGCATCCCACTGCAAAGTTGATCTGAATTTTGTAAACATTTATGCGTAATTATGATAAAAAAACCTATTATGTTTAGAAGATATTTTTTAGTTGAATATCAAATACCCTATTTGTTTTGATTATTCTAAAAAGACCTGGAAAAAGGAGACCTGGTGGTGAAACAACTTCACTGTTTCTGATATATTGTGTTTTCAGACATTGAGATACTTTGTTGAAATATTTGCCTATGGAATTTATAAACCTTGTCAAATTTCAGATTTCCAGTTGTTTCTACTTAGTAAAACATTGTGTTTGCACTGATGTAACAAAAGAATAGCTGGTATAGTGCATTTTACAGGAAGTCCAAAAACATCCTTCAGTGTTTCACCTGCTCTTTGAGCAGTGTGAGTTCTATTTCCTTCGTGTACATCAAGTCCTCAATGTGGTGCTTGATCAGAGCATTCACAGTTTTGTGTGAATGCCTCCAGGCGAGGAGCATTGGTACCATTTGCAGCCCCTAATCAGTCTTGCAAAGATACATGCAAAATATGCTGAAACCATGTGTTTTAATTCTGCCAACCTTGTTCCTAAATCTGACACTTCCTGAAATGTTTTGCATGACAAAGCTCGGAGTTAAAATGCTAAAAAGGATCCCCTTGAGAATATCAGTGTATGTTTTTTCATTTTTGCAATTCATTTCATATCCATGCCTGATTTTTTTAATTCCCATGTTCCTTCTCTGAAAGTCGGTATAAAAGTTCTCATGTTCAAAGTATTAGCATACCCAGAACTGAATATTTCAGAAATTTTATACAGATATTAAAACACTTCAGTTTACAGAGACACTATTATAATAATACACATGTTCCCTTTTGTTTCTGTAATTCATAAGGGTCTTAAGAGAACAAGTGCAAAAGAATGTGACTAAGAAGTAATTGCTACTCTTGTAATAAGAATTTTGCCCAGTGCCACTGAGGTTTAAATGTGTAAGACTAAATAACAAATAATCCACAGAAGTAAACACAGAATACAAACTTTGTTAAAGGATCAATTACCTTGTGACCTTGTGTTTAAAATTTTAAGTAATCTCTTTGATTGAAAAGCATCCTGCAATAATCCAAATGTGTATCTTAAAATGCAAAATTCAGATATTTTGTAGTCATGTGTTTCACCCAGGATCTGAAACAGCAAATAGATCCTTAAAGTTTAAAATAACTGAATTATGGCTTTCTTTGCTGGATTAAATCCAGTCTATGCACATTTATTTTCTCTGGGAGATCTGTAGATATGGGTTGTTGTTTGGACTGTCAACAGCACCAAGAAAAATGTTAGGAGCTGATGGCACAGGAAGAGTGTCTGAGGTACTAAATTTGTTTTTCCCAGCTCTGCTTCCCCCAGAACCCAAACTCTTGCAAGTTTGTGTTCTCTTGCCCTGGCTGTCACAGAGGTGGGTTCTGTGTTGTACATTCCCATTGCTGGTGATGCACAGATAGCAGGATTTTTTTTTTTTTTTTTTTTTTTTTTTTTTTTGTCTGGTTTTAGGTTTTTAGGAAAGCTGTTGGAGATTTGGAGATGGACACAGCCTCTTCCATAGATTGGAGGTTGAAAACTGGCTTGGAAATGGTTTGAAATTTAGGACTGTGATATCCCCTGTGCTCTTGCCTTCCACAAACACCCTTAATTGCTGAAGTTTTGTTTTGCTCTTTACTTGAATTTCTCGAATTTTCCTCGTTCTTATTTCCATTAACTTGCTTTGGATGTTTTGGATAACTTGAGAACATCCTGAAAGGGCACCTGCCCAGATGTGCTTTGACTGATAATAGAGTGGAGTTAATAGCCCATTATGTGAACAGTGAGAAAGTGGTGCCTGAGAAATATCCTGTGCTGGGTTTATCTCTAATTATCACCAATAAGGGAGCAGTCACTTAGAGAAACTTTATAATTCCTGTTGCCATTATGGGAATGAATCCCCTGGATTTTCTGGCCTGTCACCTGTATATGAGTGAATCTGGAGAAATCTCTAATCACAGAGAAAGCCAAGGTCAGGTTTGGCCAATATCTGCCTTCATCAAAAGAGCACAATTCATCTCCCATGCTCAGCCACTTTATCTGACTTTTCATTAAAGAAGCTAGAGGTATTAATTTTTAGATAATAAATTATTAAACTCAGCAAATTATATAAATTCCTTTCTAGCCATGGGTTTTGTATGTTTAGCTTACTCTAATGAAGCAGTTTCTGTTGGTTAATGCTTTTGAATAACGATGGGAATATTTTGCATTTGTTTTGGTTGAAAGAGTATTTGAGTCAGCATGGAGCAGATGGAGCCTGTGACTGTAAAGAGTAATTTTCAGTATGGCAGGACAGGAAGTGTCTGTTTATTTATACAATATCTAAACAATGGGCCTAAAACATTGTTTTGCTCTTGTTGAGCACAGTGATTTGAGGAAAAAATAGTTCACCTCTAAATATTCCATGAACCAAGCAACCCTACAAAAAAATAAAATAAAATAAGATTTTAAAAAAAAAAAATCACAAGGGAGACAATGTAATGTTCTGCAATGAAAAGAAGTGGGGCATGAACCAAATATTCCTGTCTGGGGTGGGATTTCTTTTCTAATTAAAAAGTGAAACTACTATGACACATCTGCAATTCACCTGGCATCAAGAAGTGATAAATCAGGGGAGTGGTTGAGGCAAACACTTTTAAGGAATGAAACTGGTAGCTGAGGATGGTCTGTTTAGGACAGATTTGCTGCCACTGCAGAACTGTGAATTCTCTCTCTCGGGGCAGTGTGGGGTTTTTGTGCTTCTATTTCTCTTCTCTTGGGAGCACTCTGATTTACTTTTGTGATAAAGCTGTGACAACGGGGGGATCACAGTGCTGGAATGAGTTTAGCTGCAGGGGAAGCACAATGGCAGCTGAGGAACAGCACTGGGGAAATCATTTTGGCCATGGTTCAGCAGGAAGCAGCTCCTGTCAGCTCCGTGATGCTCTGTTTGCTCACAAGTGTCTGTCAGGATCCCAGAGCCTTTTGCTGGGCTGCCCTGGGTGCTGTGCCTGTGGGGTGGAGCACTTCAATTCCCAGTTATTCCTTGAGATTGGAAAGTGGGAGATGGCAGAGTGTCCATGCAGTGCTGTCCTTGTGTCCTGGGTGAGGGACAGCCTCCAACAGCCCAGGCTATTGTGGGATGCTCAGCTGGTGTCTATTCTGAGCCATCTGCCCACAGAGAGTCCCCTCTGACCTGTGACATCACAACAAGGGAGAATGAAACAGGTAGAAATTGGGATGCTGGATAAAATATTCCTGTCTTATCCATATTCCCAGTGGGTGGGTGGTGGGGTCCTGGGCTGCCTTATTTCCTAAGAATGCAGAGCCTTTATATGCAACATATAGCCACTGCCATATGGTGCAGACTTTTTCAGCATTAGAACCTGCACTGAAGTTCCTGAAGCTGTGAAAAAATTATGGAAATATCTGCCTCTGACTGGGCTTCAGGTACAAGTGACTGTGGGATTTCATTTATGTATTTTAGAAAAGTAAAAATGAAATCCCAAAGTAAACATTGCAGCAGAAATAGTCTGGCCATGTTTTATCTCCGCCAGGATTTTGGGAAAACATTGTTTGCAACTGCATTGTGAGCTAGGAAAATTTCCTGTGAACAATGCTGTGTTTGTGCCAGTGCTCCAAATCTCAGCCTTGCCAGAGGAGATGTCAGACAATCCTCCTGTTTTCTTCCCTGCTCTTGCTGAAACACCAAACCATATGGCAAATTAAACCCGATTTTTATTAAACTTTTCATTGTACTGAGCTCCGTGTGAACTGGGAAATGCACTTTCTTTGAACTATGCAGCCATTATATAAGCATCTTAATTAGGAGATGGTAATGTTCTCCCTGGCATTCCTGGCAGTTCGCGGCTCCCTCTTGTGGCTAATTAAGCGTTTTAAGGAACCTTCTGAAAATGGCTTTTTGTGAGCAGCCCGCAGCTCCTGGGCAGGCTCTGCCCTGGTGGCCCAGCAGCTCAGAGCTGGCGCTGGGTCACAACTGCAGTGTGCGGCACCTGGAGGCACGGACAGGTGATTGATGGAAGGAAAAGGGCTGCAAAGGTTTGCACCGTGGATGTGGTGGCTCCCTGAGCTCTTCAAAGAGATGGGATGTGGGATGTGTCAGCTCCAAGGGGCACTGACCTTTCAGGCACCACATTGGGATGTCTCACCACCTAATCCAAGGTGTTGATCTTTGCCAGGTTCGATGCTAAGAAGAAATTTTCCCACTGGTTTGGTTTGCAGGGACCTCTATTGCTACTACTACCACTACTACTACTATTATCATTATCATTACTACTACTCCATTCTTGCTTTTCTATCTAGTGTGGAGAAAAATTTCCATATAAATATCTGGATTTTTCTTTTACAAATTCCCTTTCAGAGGAGTCCCTTCCCAATATTTTTCTTTCTTATTGTGGGTTGTTACAGCTGGGACATTATGTTCATACTGTGTCTTAAATTTGTCACAAACAGGTAATGTCTGGTGGAAATGGCTGTAGTATAAACATCTCTGAGTTAGACTTTTGTGCTGATCTGGGCTGATTTCAGGCCTTTCAAAGCACTGTTCTTATATGGGAAGGTGCACTTGCCTCATCTCAGTCTCAGACATCAGGGCAGAAAAGGATCAATCCATCTTTTCCCTAGAAAAATGAGCAATGGTCATGACATTGCAAAATAGCAAGCACGGTTTTCTGTTAAAGAAAACATGTATTTTTAGGCTTGACATAAAATACCAAAATTGGCCCAAAAATGACCTGAACAGCAGGTAACTTTTCAGTAGGAGCCATTAAGATCAAGGTTCATCACCAAAACCAGAAGTCTCAAAGTGATTTTGCCCTTTTGTCACCTGCAGTATTGTCTGCCTCTATGTTTTGGCATGACTCACTCAAAAATACACAAGAAAGAAACTTTGACCATTAGAGCTTCTGAGTGTTGGAAAGAGGGAGAAAAAACGAGGTGAAACAGGTTTTTACTTTGAAATGTCTCCCTTCCCCAAAGGGGAAGCATAATTTTATCTGTAAAAATGCTGATTTCCTGTTTCATAACTCGTGGCAATTTTTTCTCAATTAAAATAAAGGAATAATGATTATGGAGTTAAGTCAAAATCTCCCTGCCCAGTAATCTGCAAACCAGCGTTTGCTCAACCCACAGCAATAGGGCAGCAAACATTTATTTCCTCAGGGATATTATTAAACACTCTGCATATTTATTATCTCAAAGTTGGAGAAGGTCCAGATTTCTAAGGCCACTTTCTCCCTTCCTCTTCCTGAACTGTAATTCAGACCAGAATATAAATTTTTGACTCAGTGTTTCTGCAGAAATCAGCGCTATGAAATTGCTAGAAACAAAAGAAAGCAGAGGGAAGAAATGGCTTGGCAAGACTGTCAGCCTTAAAGGGCAAGATTAATTTATAATCCCTCACATTCTGGTGTACAAATACCAATTTGCAAAGTGTGTATCTTATAACTGACGTTGTGTGGCTCTGCAGGTTGGTAAATGTTACTGTCTCTAATGTGAGGCTGCCATGAAATCGGATTTTTAGGGATTTTGTTCTCATGGGAAAATAAGGTGAGAGTAACAAGGAGCTGCCATACACTCATGGGTGTGTGTGTGTGTGTACACAAGTAGAAATTGGGGAAGTGGATTAATTCCAACTGTGTGACTCAAGAGTATTTTGGGCAGGACATTCTGATATTTTCATGCAGAGATTTTTGCCCTTGATTTAAAATCCTGGGAAAGCACGAATTTGAAAGAGAATTGGGGAAAAAATCCAACCTGAAAGTGCTGTGTAATGACTTCACAATGACATATAAAATATTGTGGGATGGCTCTCTGGTATGCTAAGGGTTGTTGTGAAGTAAGAGTGCTTCTTGACAATCAATAGAATATTCTTTTTTTTTAGCTGTTCTATCAATTCAACTAAAAAGAAGAAATAGCAATAAATGAAATGTCAAATTCTAGACATAGAATGAATTCAGTGATGGAATAACAGAAGCTTAAAGTAGTGAAACTGAAGACACTAAAGATAAGATAGGAACCAGCCAAGAACATGAGCAGCTTTCCCAGGGTTTAACACAAAAATTCGCACAGTGTCTTGTGAATGATTGAAATCATATTTTATAGTTACATTATATTGGCAGGGAACAGAGCTCAACATTAGCTAAAAGACTGAAATGACTTATGCGGTTTTAGGATGAGTTTAAAAGATTTTACAGTGTGACCATCACTTGTTTCCTACCATGCAGGTCATCAGAAGTGAAGGGACTGAGGGAGTGAAATTTCGGCTCTCTGGGAAGGGAGTAGATCAAGACCCAAAAGGAATTTTTAGGATCAATGAGATGAACGGGGATGTCTCAGTGACCCGAACCCTTGATCGAGAAGCAATTGCCAATTACGAGGTGAGTACTCAGAGTGATAACATCTCTGCCTCTGTGCTGATTGTGGGCATTTGCTATTTGCTCCTGGAACATCTGCAGTTAAATTGAACACTCAATTGCAGCCACTGTCCTATGAAATTTCAAGAGGATCTGTAGGAAATGGTAAATGTGTTTGTTTTTCACACAATTGAAATTTTTCTGCTTTCTGCATGGAATTTCTGTCATTTATCTTCAGTGGAAATGCTGTCTGAACACTGTTTATGCATTTGATTTCTGAATAGAAAATTCTGTTTGGACAAAGGAAGATCTTTTGGGGGAGTTGTCATTATGGTACTACACAATTATACATTTTTATTGTCAAATGGTCAATGAAAAGTGCTATTGAACATTTTAGTAATGGGTGTCTTTAATAGAGGAAAAGAAGGTTCTGATGATATGAAATTGTTACATATGAAATGTACATCACCTACAAAGCTCTTACTAAAGATTCCTTTCCTTGTCAAAAAAATATTTCTCTCCACTGAATATCCAACAAATGATCTCTGAAATTTGCAGAACAACTGCCCCATAACGCCCCAAAATATAAAAAATTAACAGAGGACCTGTCAATTCCTGTTTTCCATCCAGCTCTGGGCATGTGCACTCCCATGACTTGTCCCTGGCCACGCTGATCCAGAGGAGCAGCAGAATTCCAAGTGCTCAGTGGTTGGTGCACGTTGCCTTTTTGGGATAGCCTCCCACCCTCTGGCCCCTGTGGGACACAGGCTTGGGGACAGTCCTGGCTGCCACCCCTGACCCCTCAGTTTTGTCTCCTGCAGTGTAATAACCAACACTTGTACCTCCAGTGCTGTTTCCTTCCTCCTCTGGGAGAGTTTCCCAGTTTGATGATGGGTCCTACTGCTCAAACAGCACTGCTAAAATTTACCATATGCTGGTTTCCAACACTTAAACATCTCCTTCATATCTGGGTCTGCACTGAAATGTGTGTTAAGCACTTGCACAGGATTTATGGGAGTTGCTGACGTCCTTCTTGCAAGAAAAACATCACAGTTTCTCTTTTTAACTCTGTTCCTTGTCTTCATTTGCCAGCTGTTCCTTATTTTATCAGTGCCTTTCCACCTTAATGCGCTGAGTATAAACTTTAGATATTTTTTCCTCCTGGAAAATCATAGTAGACTTTTCAACTTAATGCAGCAAACCACAAATAGCCCTCACATCTCATCTGGCAAAAGACACACTTAAATTAAGACAAACCCATTTCCCTAGAGGAGGCTTTTTGAAGCAAGGCAAGTTATGCAGAAGAGATGTCATATAGCAGGTGATGCAGAGCAGTGCACATGCACAGCCTGAGAGGCTGTGGTGCTTCCTGAGCTGTTATCCAGCACTCTGCTCAGCAGCTCACCCCCATCCTGAAGCAAAAAATGGGGCTGGAATGTTCTGAAGGAGAAACCTCAACTCGATTACTCTGTCTCAAATGCAGCCCATTATTTTCCAATAAAGATGTGTCATGGTATCAGGAATTCAACAGGATTTTCTCCCTGATCTCCTTGGTACACTGAAAGGTGAATAACCTGAAATATCCTCGAATTTCTCTCAATAAAAGTGTTTTCTGGTTTTGTTTGAGCTTCTCCCTGCCCAGAACTATGGTTCTGAAAGGGAAAATTCAAAGCAAAATGCCAACAAGTAAAGAAGAAATCATTGTAGAAAAAATACAAGTTCTTTGCAAGCTATCAGAATATCAAGTTTATATTTAGAGGTGGGGGAAGGATGAAAAGATAAAATCTATTTGAATCCTACAGGATACAGCTACACCCATTGAAAATGTCAATAGGGCACAAAACAGAGCTTTGATGATCACAATATTTCATAGAATTTTGCAGATTTTACCTCCTCAGAATGTTTTAAATTTGCTAAGAATGTTTAATCTGTTAAAATAATTGTTGTTTTTTTACACTGAATGTTTGAAAATCCTGTTTTTGCTGCCCTCTTTCTCCTGGAGGAATACTGAAAACTTGTAGTTTTTCTCTAAATTCATAACTAGAGAACATGATTAAATTACAGAGTATCAAAATATACATAGACAACTTTGTTCGTTGTTTGTGTTAATCCCTTCTTTCCGCAGTTTAAGAATTTTATTTCTAGTAAAAGTTGGAATCTATTTTAAATCAGAGAAAAAAACATCTGTCTGAGAGTCAGGGCCTGCCAGTCTTCTCAGTGGGGCCAATTTGTGTGGAAGTTGTCTTTTCAGATGAGTTTAAAATTTGGTTTTTAACAAAGGAACACA
Organism: Muscicapa striata striata; assembly: GCA_030060385.1. Classification (NCBI taxonomy): domain Eukaryota; kingdom Metazoa; phylum Chordata; class Aves; order Passeriformes; family Muscicapidae; genus Muscicapa; species Muscicapa striata. The sequence goes on along the minus strand of JAREIS010000073.1, from coordinate 2,137,954 downwards.
AACTGGCAAAAGGAATGTAAGGCAGCTTGTATTAATGACACCACCCTCACCCTCTGAAATAAACTTATTAATCCACTTGGTTTATGAGTTTATTTCTTATAAAACTTTGTGGTTTGTGTTCTGAAAGTCTAAGGAATGTCAGTCAGCTTCATTTTTAAGTGAAAGCTGCTTGTGGATAAAAACAGGAGGACTCAGGGATGATGTTGTGCCCAGCAAAGACAGTGCTAGAAAATTGTGCAGCAGCTCCTTTTTCCTCCTCAGGAGGTTTGTTAAAGAGCATCCTGATAGGAATTCTGCAGGTCAGGGTACACTGGTGCATTTACATGGAATGGTTTTACTTTGGGGCTTGCTGGAGCTTGTTGACAAAAGTGCTGAATGATGCTCTGAAGAGGGGGCTTAGGGCACGTTGTGGAATTGCTTCTGGGCTGGTGAGATAAGAGCTAGCCCAGAGCCCCTATTTACTGGGACTAAAAGGGGCTGCATTGTACAAATATGCTCTCAAGCATATTTGGTTTTCTCTCGAGATTGGAATAAATCAGACTAAGTCAGAAATTTCAGACAATGGCGAATAGTTGTTTATTTATTTGCTATTGGGAAGTGCAGATGTGAAAAAAAAAAAAACAGATGAGGGAGATTGGTGGGGAGATTTAAGATGGATTTTCTAGCCCAAATCTGTGAGGTGCACCACATCCAAAACCTGTCCATAATTTATGCAGTTCAGAATCCACTTCAGACCCGGAGTCTTTTCTGATTCTAGCAAAGCAGGAATATTAGTGACTTTTCAGCCCTTTCCTTGAGAGAAAAAAAAAAAAAAAAAAAAAAAAATCAAGTGCTTCTCTAAAGAGAGGTGATAACACAGCAAGAGGATTCCAGTGAAGCTGGAAGGCTACTTGTGCTCAGTGTTGATAAAACCCCAATGAATTGGGAAACAAAGGGTCAAATAGAAGGCCAGTGAAAATAGAAGTCTGAAAATCAGTGATTATGGGGTAATCTGCTATTTAAAACCCCTGGGCTCATTTTCAAAACCTCACATTTACCTGGATAATGTATTTGTAGGCAGAATGCAAGAAAAAGCAGGAAGAGTTACAGAGGTTGATTGCCACTGCCAAGTTGACAAAAAGTTTTTAAGTTACAAGAATTCTATCGTGTTCTTTACTCCAAGTTAGGTGGTAGAAGAATTGCAAAAATATTCTATTTTTTTTTTTACTGTTCATGTATGAGCTTTGGGGTTAGGTGGCAAAGTGCCACTGGGGTGTTCCAAGGGAGACTGAAGCTTTTAAAGGGTGTTGCCATCGTTGAAAGGCAACAAATGTGTGTGGAAAGGAAATAATCAGAAAGCAATCCTCTGCAAGCATGAAATGAAGCAGCTTGATAAAACTACGTGCAAATTAGAGCTGTGACCAAATTTACCTAGGCAATTTGGACTGCTAATGAAGAGTTAGTTTTAATTATTTTTTAAGTAAAGAGCTTTATTTGCTTTAAAAAATACTTAACAAGCAGAGGTGTGAAATCAGCCCTCAGCTTTTTTCATAATGGCAGATCACACTTCTGTGAAAGGATGCCTTGCAACTGGTAGTGACAGACTGAGATATTTAGAAAACTTATGTTAACAGAACTGAAAAGCAAACTGGGAGTGTGCAGTTCTATGAAGAATTGTTTCTATATGTTGGCTAACAAGGCTGAGAGGAGGGTGAGGATTTCAGATCCGTCAGCAGCTCTCTGCTATGAACTGCCTCACCTGAGCTACATGGGCTGAGTCAAATGTGGAGAGTGAGCCCTAATGGGCTCAATTTCCCTGTTTAATAAGGAACAAATAATGGAAATGCTTCACAATGATGAGGAAAACCAGCTTGCTCAGGTGCTGAGGTGCATTTTCTGGGGAAGATTTGTAAGTGCTTTAATGCATTTTTGCAGATAAGGGAAGTGTTACTTGTAGCAAAACCCAGGAAGTGAATGGCTGTAATTTATCGTGTGCAGGAGAAGGAATTTGTTGTCTGTGTAAGTCCATTTTAGTGCAGCCACATCCTTTTTGGAATGATTTATGATCCCCTGATACTGAATCTCTGTTCATGCTGGCTATGGGCAGCACACAGAAACATGCTGCTCCTTCAAAAGGAAGATCACAAGTTTGCTTCTAACTTCAAGAATGGTCTAAAATGTGTTTTAATCCTGGTTATCTGCACTGGAAGATTTGTCTGGAGTGTAACTGATCTGTTTTGAGCTGAAACCAGTTGATGGGGAATGTCAGATCCCAGTCATATCCTACTAATATAATAAAAAAAAAAAAGAGAAGGCACTCACTCAGTCTTTCATGGCAACAAGTTTGGTGTTGTAGAGATATAAATTGCAGTAAAATATTCTTATTTTAATTAAAGAATCATTAATACACAGAGCAAGCCTGTTAAAATACTGGTGATTTCAAATTGCATCTGTTGCATCAAAAAATGATAGAGTAATGGCAGAGTTCAAAGTTTCAGGGAAGAATCCTTACTATTGAGCAAGGGGAAATGAAAGCAAATTTTACTGTAAAAAAAAAAAGTTCTTGTGGAAGTATAAAATATATTTATTAATCAGATAGAGAATTATTTATATACATGAGCTGCAGTCAGATCAACTGAAATACAGCTGAAAATTCTGACAGGGACAAAGATCTCTGTAGCTTGTGTTGCAATGTCATGTGTAGGGAGTGCAGGAAATGGATTTTTTTTTTCCTTCATATTGCTGAATTTACATGTATATTCATTAATGTGCTCACATAATGGGGCTCCTGCTAAATTCAGAGAGGACTCTTCAAAACCTGGAGGCAGAAACAAACTCAGCAGAAGCAAAGCCTGGATCATTCAATGAAAACCATATGGGCAGACTCCTGAATTCTTGGGAAACTGTGTGGCATTGATTGTTTACCAGGGTCAAAGCCAAGCTGATCACCAGAACTGTGGGCATAAATCAAATAGTTGAGCATATAAATTTTAAGTGGAGTCACATTTCTTAAAACTGTGGTTTAAAGAATTGCTTGCACAGCTGGGATGGAAATGGGATTTCCAGCTACTGGAAATATTTCTCTCCCAAAATTGGTTTATGGGATAAAGAGAAAATCTGACAAGAAGTGATGCTAAAATTCATGTCATCCTTATGTGCTTTGTCTCTAGGGAACTAAATATTCTATATGAGCTCTCTAATTTACCATACTTGTTCATTTTTACTGGCAATAGCCTGTTCAATAAATACTGTATGCAAATCAATACCTCCTAATGTCATGAGATATCAGCAGGGAGCTGTGATTCCTTTCAGAAAGCAGTAACATCCTCATTTGATTTCTGGGGAAAGCCTGCAAAAGTCAACAGTTGGTTTTGTTAGAGGGCATTTGCTTTATTCTGAGCTCGTGTGGCTTTGCCATCCCTGCTGTTCAACAGCACTGGTGTGTCATTTCTAGCAGGAATAGAGAGAAATTTTGTAAAAACCAGCAAAGCTTTGTTAATAACCTGTAACTGTTAAGGCAGTGGGCTTGGATTTCCATCCTAAAAATAACACCCTCCAAACACCAGGAAAAATTAGTATTTTCTTATTGAGGAGTGGAAGAGTGGAAAAGCAGAGCAGTAGCAGCTATGGGAAAATGTGAGTTTATTGAGACAATAATGAGTGACATAACATTTGTTTGCATGGTGGTTTAGTTTTGTAGGTTTTTTTGTCTATTCTTTTGGATTATTTAAAATTATTTTCTAATAGAACACTCCCAGAAAGAGTAATGATGTGTTCAGTAAAACACAAGGAGACTAATAACATTTTTTGTCATATTATGTTAATTGCCTATGAAACCACTTCTGTTATTATATATTAATTGCATTTTAAGGCATTTAAAAGTCATCATGATGTTTCTTTGCTGCTTAGCATGATTGGTTTGTTTGTTTCTTTTCCCAGTTTGTGTCATAATAACCCTCAAAATACATTGCTGAGGCCTCACTGTTCTGGGTGCAACAACAATACCCTGGAAGACACTTTGCCCTTTCCTCAGAATTTGTGTTTTCCTGCAGGAAAGGAAGGAATCTTAGGAGTTCAGGGGAAAGATGGGAACATCTCTTTTTTTTTTTTCTGCTTGGTGTGAGTCAAACTACTTGGGTAGGGAATCTTTATCTGCTCATAAACTTTTCTTAAACCAACCTGACACTCAACCAACCACAGGTTAAATAGAAACTATTCTTGTCTTTATGAAAGACAAGGAGGATCTTTTTTTCATCTCTTATTAAGTGTAAATTTTTGTTGGTTTGCTTTTCTGGAAAACAGCACAAGTTCTGAGTTTCCTGATCCTTTGCTAGAGAGTTCAGAAATGTTGCAGTGGGAATTTTGACACAGAGTACCTGTCCTGTGGCTCAAGACAAAGTCTTGAAGGTCTGGCCTTACTTGCTAATTTAATAATAAGTTTTTTGTCATCCATCAATAACCTTCAGAATGTAATACAGACATTTTTGAAGTTTGGCTGCTCAAACCTCCATATCTCTTGTTCCTCACAGTACAGCAAGAATTCTGTCTTATTTAGACATTTATTTGAAAGTCAGAATCTTAATGTTCTAATTGCTGCAAAGACCTTGATTTCTATGTCCTGAACCTGGCAATGTGGGTCCATGACTATCTATAGTTCCTGTTTCTAAACAAGACAGGTATGGTCTGTAATAAGTTTATTTTTTCTTTTTCTTATTTTTTTTAAGAACTGACAGAATGAATTAATTATATTTTTGTCAATAATTCCCTGCCTGCAGGAAGAGGAGCTGCTGCCTCCTTTCTGACCTCTGCTTCTTTATGGACCTGAATAAAACCACATTACCTGTCTTATCCTTCCCTGCCATCTTCTTTTCATTTTTCACCTTCTTGATCTTTTTCCTCTGCACTTTAACTTCATTCCACAACATTTTACTCCCCCTGTCTTTCTTGATGCTTTATGTCATTCACGTCCACTTTTCCTACACTCTCTGCATTTCCTTGCTCAGACACTGACCTGTTTTCTGCTCCTCATAAATCATGTTGCAAGGGGAACACACAACCATCATCTGAGCATAAATTTGTTTGGTTGCTGTGTAGAACCTTTCCACTCTCTTTGCAAAAGCTGTGCAGCTTTATCCATTCTGATCAGCTGTGTCCATAAATAAATCCCTTTAGGAGCCTGTGTTCTGGAAACCTTTGCCTTCACATTGCTTACTACAGGACTCTACCATGTCTGCAATTTTTGTGAAATAGCCCAGGTTGTAGATATTGATGCTAAGAAAATTTCAGTGGAAAATTGAACTTTGTTCCCATGTTAGTGCCTTTCAGTCTGTATATGCCCTCCATCAACTTATGGATATTAATTTGAGAAGTGTATGATTATCTGGAAATTGCTAGCATTTGGTTTATTCCAGTAATTCTAATACCTAGTTCTGTCAGCCCTGGAATTGTGGTCTGCTCAAAAGTGAGCATAGAACACCTGATACAATAATTAGTTCTGTGGCTTCAGAACTGTGAGTTTAATGCTTCATCTCTGTAAAATTATTGTGGGATAATGGGTCATAATTTTAAGATGTATTTGCATGTGTTTGGGGAAAAGCACTAAACAGGTTTTTAATTTCAATTGAGATGTAAATTCTAATTAATACAATATTTATGCAAAATTTGTGGAAAGAATCAAGAAATAGGGATGCTTCAAGCATTCAGTTTGTGGTCTCAGTGAGTTACTGTAACATTATTAGAGGGAATTAGGCTACAATTGAGAAAATTTTAATATCTTTGCCCAGTTGAATGTGCAGTCTCTTGATATTTGTTCATTTTTACACAAAGCTTTAGGAGTCCTTCTGTAATGCAGTAGTTTCATAGGACCCCAAACACAGCCTGCTCATTGTTATATATTTTTAAAATGTCCCTAAGACACTGGAAGGAAAATGACACTATGGACCATGGGATCTCCATTATTAAAATGATGAAAAATTTATTGTGTGCTGGAAAAAGAAATTAAAAAAAGACAGAAGGCCAGGTGACCTTCCAAGTTTTTGACTGCTGTATTTTAAGTCCACTGCAGAGAATCATCTGTATCCCTGCCCATGTGTGAGGCAGATGACCACCTGTGGGTGGGTGATAGGAACATTTCATATTTTGATCTGTGGAAATGAAATTAGAGCCCTTTGTGGGTTGTCTCTGCCACATCCCAGAATATATCAGCTGTTACCACTCTGCTGGCAATTAATGGAGCTCAGTGCCTCAGGGGCAGCCACAGCTGCCCACTGGGACCTGCAGCTGCACAAACTCTGCAGGAGCAGAAATAAAACCCATTTTCCTGTGGCATCACAGGTGAACAAGTGTCTGCAAGAAATAAAAGGATTTTTTAATATAGTTCTGACTGATGCATTTACCAAGCCAGCAGTAAGAGATTAACTTACATAGTTTTTCATTTTAAGAAAATATAGCTGCACATCACTCTGCTGCACATGTGTGTGTCCAGGCTGCTTTTTTGCTATTCTTTGACTAAACACCTCAAAATACGCCCAAAATATATGTCACTGCACAAACACAAATGTATGATTTCATAAACCCTAAGTGAATCCATTTAACCTGGTTTCTGGGGGGAATTTTTGATCAACAACATCTGAACTCTGGAATTCTTTTTGGCAGTTAGGTATTCAATTCTTTAAAATGAAAATAGGACAAGATTTGATAAGTGGAAGTACAGAAAAACCACTAACTCTGATGAAACTCATAAAAAATATGAGATTGCAACACTGCACACTGCAAGCAGAGCAGTGAGAATTCCCTTTTTTTTTTATTAGTTGTTTTTGATGGAAACATCCATGGAAACAGGTGATTCTTCTGTTCACCTTTTTCTTTCTTTAGATCTGTTGCCCTGCATAAGAGCAAATAAGTGAGAGAGGTTGAGGGAACTAAAGTTATAAACATTTAGAGAGCATCACATGAAGAGACTTCTAATATTATGAAAATTTTACTTTGGCATGATTTTATTAGCATGTAAATGATAAAAGTCTTGCTGTATTTATCCCAGTTTACTCAGGTCATAACTAATTATTTCTTAATTAAACTAATTCCCTAAAATTAAGCTACATTTATGAAAGTGTCTTGGTTTATTTTTCCTCTTCTAGTAGCTCATTAACAAGAGACATGGCTTTAGTTTACGAATTTTCAAGAGATAATTTTCTGATATGAGCTCATATAAAACACCATATGTTTAGACTTATGTGATGGATCCTTTTGTTTTGAGGGGTTTTGCACTTTTCCTGTAGAGAATAGAGGAGGTTCCAGCAGCTGCTGGCAAAACCTCTTGAGCAGGAGTGAGACTGCAAGGTTGCAAGGACAGGCACTGGGATCCTTTGAGGTTACCCCATGAGGGCTTTTTTTTTTTTTCCCTCTGATTTTTGTAATCTTCAAAACATTTTGTCCAAACTTGTTTGCCTGCCAGGGCTGGGAAATGCTCTGTTTCAAGCTCTTCTCAAGTTCATCACTAAAACATAAAGGAACATCAAACAGTCCAGTTGGGACTGAAGGCTCCTGAGTGGGAAAGTGGGGCAAATATTGGAGAAGGTGGTGTGGAGCCAGAAAACTTCCATCTGAAATGGTTCTGTGTATGGGAAATTTGGAGAAATACAAATAATTTCTTCCAGTTTTGTCATTAACAAGTATGATGTGCTGTACCTTGCTCTGCAGCTGCATTTGCAACTTAAATTTGCAAAGCAGTTCATCTTTGCAGAAATCTTCACAATCTCTGCTTTTGACATTATTCTTAATATTTATATTACACAGTGGCAATTTAGATATCTGAATGTAAGGAATTGAAAATACCTATTATCTATTTAAAGCTCTGTTATTATATATATTTCTTAAATGTATTATGTATCCATAAAACAGGTTATCTGTGTTCATATACAGAGCACAGATTTTATTTGTGGATGGGAACAAATAAAGCAATGCACTATAGTTACATTTCTGTTAAATTCAGAAGATTTAATAGAGTAATAATAAAAAATAGCAGGATTATGATTTACCATTTAGAAATTACTAAGAGGGAGGAAAATCACAACAGTTTTAAACTACCAATTTTTCTTGTTGTCTAAAACAACCTGTAAAAAACTTCCATTTTTTTCCCTTGCTGCTAAGGAAACATATTGAGAGGACAAAAAAGAGGTAAAGAAATTGTTCTAAAAATAACATATATTGCCCAAATGCTATGAAATTTTATTGTATTTCATATTTTCCTCTCTAAAGAGGACATTTGCTGTGGCAGAATGGTTTACTCTCTTTCCCAGTTCCCATGAGCTTCTAGTTTCCTGTGATCAGTGTGATTTCTCCATCAGGGAGGGCAGGGATTTTCCTCAGGGATTCTCAGGTGTGAAAGCCTTATTCCCAAAACTGGAGCTTTTCCTTCAGGAAAAAAAAAAAAAAAAAAAAAAATGCAGTCTTTGTCCAGCCAAAAATTCAGAGCTTCCAACAGGAACTTGGAGAAAAACCAGTGATGTTGGTACTTGTTTGGCTTGAAGTGTTCCTAAGGGGATGTCTTGGGATGCTCAGAGCTGTGCTGAATGTCCAGTGGCAATGACCTGAGGAACTGTGGGTGTGCTGTTGTCCTGGTTTGAAGGGCAGGAGTCTGCCAATAATGGCAGAAGCTTCTCTTTGAAATGGAGAATGTAAACCCCCTCCCTCCAAATTATTATAATTTTGAAATTAAGGGGCTCTCAGGCAAAAATATGGGAATTAAGAATAACAGTTCTTTACTGGGAAAATTAAAATAGAAATACAGTATTACAAAGAACAATCTCAACCCTGCCAGAGTCAGAATCCAAGCTGACACCCGTCAGTCAGTCAGGGTGTTGGCACAGCCCCATTCCATGGTGGCTGCATCCTCCTGCAGTGGCAGATGTGGTTCAGCTGGAGCAGTGCTCCTGGGAAGGTGCAGTTTCCTCTGAAGGTGCAGGGATGATGTGGAAAGGTCTGGCTTTCCTCTGGAATCCAGTGGAAAGAAGGTTCCTTGGTGTCCAAATGTCAGTTTTTCTCTGGGTAGGAAAGGCTTGGCTCCTCCCCTGGCTGGAGCATCTCCCATGGGATGATGGAATTTTATCAGCCATGCCCTGGGACTCAATGGCCATGAACAGGAGATCTCTCCTGGAGGGAGGATGGGCTGTGGGAAAGATAAAGATGATTGTCCCAGCTGGTTTAAAGCTGCCCATGAGCAGATAATGTGTGCCAGGAGATCAGGATCACTGTCCCACCTGGTTTAACAGATGGTGACAGAATACACATTTCTGGTCACATCCTGGATTGCAACCCAAGACAGCTGTATACAAACCCAGCAATGCCAGCACAGCTTATACTGTTTTTGGCTTAGGGGAGGGACCAGGCTCTCCAAACCTGTCACTCCCTTGTCCCCCAGCCTGGCAGGACATAGAGGTGGCACTGCACACCTGGGAGACTCTAACTCATTTAACATCTCCACAGTGCCTCAGTTTGAAAGACACCTGCATTCTGCCAGGTGCCAAATTGCAAAATTAACAGCCACTATTAATTTCCAGCTACTGAGTCACCCAACAGTACCAATCTCCAGCTCCAGTTCAGCCTGCTTGCAATTGATATGTGCAGTGTATTTATTTATTAGAGATTTGCTTTAAAGGAATGCAGGTGTTTGAGGATGTGCATTTAATTTCATTTCTTCCCTGGGAGCTTTGATCAATGCTGTGCTCACTATCTCTGCCATGTGCTTTGAACTTGTAGATGCAAGTGTATAAATAATTTCCCATCTCAATTCATGCCTCATCTGCCCAGGCTGATATAAGGAGGGGAAGTTGTCTCCTAAATTCTGGTCAGTGGGATTAGTGAATTGATTAGTTGAATTCTGAATTAAAATTACAATTAAAGGCAAAATTGGATCTCTTAGGCTTCAAGACATTTGGTTAAAGTGTAGCAGTCCGATTACAGATTTTTGACCAGGTTTGTATTATGAATAAAACTGTTTTCAATAACCTCTTCTTTTTTTTATCTGTTTGTAAATCAGTCTCTTAGATTATCAGCAATTACTAAACAAAAAAAAAAAAACATTCTTTTTTCTGCCTTTTTTTTTTTTTTTTCAGTTTTACAGTTTAAAGGGGAAATTCAATTGATTTTTGAAAATACTGAAGATACGATTCAGGGAACATAATCACTTACAAATGCTATCAGTAACTTATAATGATTTTTTTCCCAATACATTCAGCTCAAAATATTTAAAATTGCAATATGGGCATTGTATATTAAACTGCAGTTAGTATTTACAGGTTATTGATATATATATTTGCTATAACAGACTCAGGACATACTTCAAGCATGAACCTTTGCACTTGGGTCTGAGCCAGAAGCTTTCCCAGGGGAAAATAAATTCCTTCCTTCCTTCCTTCCTTCCTTCCTTCCTTCCTTCCTTCCTTCCTTCCTTCCTTCCTTCCTTCCTTCCTTCCTTCCTTCCTTCCTTCCTTCCTTCCTTCCTTCCTTCCTTCCTTCCTTCCTTCCTTCCTTCCTTCCTTCCTTCCTTCCTTCCTTCCTTCCTTCCTTCCTTCCTTCCTTCCTTCCTTCCTTCCTTCCTTCCTTCCTTCCTTCCTTCCTTCCTTCCTTCCTTCCTTCCTTCCTTCCTTCCTTCCTTCCTTCCTTCCTTCCTTCCTTCCTTCCTTCCTTCCTTCCTTCCTTCCTTCCTTCCTTCCTTCCTTCCTTCCTTCCTTCCATCCTTCTCCATCATCCAGCCTTCTCAATCTGGCTGTGAGATTGTCCCATGTTATGGGAAATGAGCACAGAACATATTTGCAGCCCTACAGAAAATCTGTATTTTGCTCACCTCACCCCATGGCCCTGCAGGGCACATCCTAAACCCCACAGAAGCAGTTTGAGTGATTTAGAAGCTGCTGCTCCCCACACAGCATCAGCAGTGACTCGAGCTGCAGCTCTGCTGAAGGATCCTTTGCTCCTGCTGATATTTTCATCTTGGTTAACTGAGAAGCAAATGTCCTGCTAGGAGTTACTTGGGCTTAATTTTTGCTATTCACCACCATAAATTACAGTATTTTATGGCCACTGTAAAAGGTGTGATTTGAACCAATTATGCATTCTGCTCTAAATCCCCAAACTTTGGAGAAGCATGTAATTATGGAAAGTAATTTCCACCGGGTCAATTCTCTTTTATCTGTTCACAGAGAACACCAGGACATGTGTATGAAGTTTATAAGCATAATTTTAAACTAGACTTATTAAAGCAGCTTATTAATGAGCATGTTTTCCTTTTCAGAGCTCAAAACTTGCCATGTATGAGTAGCATGGAGAATTTACCAGCTTCTGCACAAGCTCTTTGCTTTATTCTGAACAAGGATGAAATGGAGGTGTTAGGACAGAAAGAAAGAAGCAGAAGTTTGATAGAACTTGGAGATTAAATGTATAATTTTCAAAAATACCCACAAACAACCAACTCAACATTTATGTAACTCTACTGCCCATTGGTTTCAGTGTTAGATGCTTAGGATCTCTTGATACAAGATTTAGCTCCTTAAAAGATGTGGTAGATTGTTACCCAACTTTCTGTATTTTTACATGTAATTTTAAAAATTATTTAGTGTAATTTAGTATAATTTTTTTCTACATATTTTTTTAGGGTTAAATATGCAGGGAACCAAATGCTCATTTTCCTTGTGAAGCCAGAGTTTGAATTTAAGTCAGATTTGGTTGTAACTTTTTTCTAAGAGTTAGGGAACCCAGAGGATTTGAATAACCATTTTCCTAAAGGTGTTAGGACCAGATTTCTTTCTTTCCTTATTCTGTCACCCTCAATCTCTCAGATTTGCTGCTTAAGGCAGGGTACCAGTGCACTCAGCAGTAGTAAATGTTGATTAGCTCCCTGAGTAATGAGAAGTGGTGTCACACACAACGTGGTGAGTTGGCAATGAACTGATGGGTGGTGGTGTCTTAATATCTGTCTTTGGAGCTGCATAACTACATCAGCACCCAAAACTGAGCTAAATTGTTGTCTAACTGCTTCCCATTGAGACTGTGATGGATTAGGCTGAACCCTTATACTTTCAGGATTGTTCATAATCACGACTGAACTTCTGACATGTAAAAGGACAGACAAAATTGATGATTCAAGCTGAACTCTGCTAAAAAGCAGTTTATTCCATTAAACAAGGGGCTGGCTAATGGATGCAATTTCTTTTTCTATGTGTGTGATGGGATTTTTAACTAATAATTTTCGTTGTTGACAAGCAATTGAAGAGAAAACCGAATGTAGCATTTGGGATTAAAAAAACCAGACAGAATGCCCAATTTTTTTAAGAGCTTTTCTATATGGGAAATAATTACGGAATGTACAGTGCAGTAAAGAATTTGGCTGGTTGCATTTGGGATCTGTGTAGCTGAGACAAGCAGAGTTGTTCAGGAAGCAAAGGTCTGGTGTTGTGTCTGAGATACACACAACACACGAGGTGCCAGGTCCAATTAACAGTCTGATGGTGGCAAATCCATTATCCTTGGAAAGAGAGGCCACCACCAGGAGACATTAATTCAATGTGACACCAACTGGGGTGTTTATATACAGCTAATTGCAATGTCAGACATTCTGCTCTAATTGAGTTTAATTGTGGCAAAATTGGAGTTAATTAAAAGTTAATGGTATAGAGCACATTGTGTTATTATAAACTATGGGTTCTTGTTTCATATCCTTATTATTGTTGTTTAAATGGTGCTTTCAATTACTGTGCCTTGTATTGGCACTTTGGAAATGGGCTGTAATTGTTCTGACATCACTGAAAGTTATTGTTCTGAGGAGGCCTGGAGAAATGTGTTTGTTTTAAAAGGCTTGACAAAGTTTAGGTTGGTTCATTATATCACATTAAAAATGTCTCATGTGCTGTTTGTACCCACCTTGCTAAGGAAAGGGTGGAGAGTGCTGGTAAAACAGGAGAAGGAAATTCTAGTTCAGCCTAAGAGAATGATGGTATTTTTGGCATTGTCCATCATAATTTGGTAAGGAAAACTCAATTTCCTCAATATTTTATGAATTCACCTTTTGCTAATTGTGTCTGTGAGCATCTCTGATGAATCTCCTGTCTGTGGGATTTTCCCTGGGTTCTCTTTTCTTTCTTCTTTCCCTGCACCCTTTGTTTGCTCCTGCCATACATTATATTCTATTTATTCCAATTATTTATCCACTGGCAGCTCCATCTCTATCCAGACCTCTCTCTTGATGAAGTTTCATATCAAAACCTTTCTGCTTGACATGTCCTCCTGGATGCCTTGCTGCCAATTCAGAAATAATCATTACATTTTCCCAATTTTCTGTAAATTTAAGCAGCCCAACCATCCTCAGCCCAACACCAGGCTGATTTTCTTGGTTTCCTCACATAGTTTTCCTTCATGTGCTTGTTTGGAACTGCCCAAATATAAAAAATGCAATGATGTGAAATGCCTCTTTCCAAGAATTGTGGCTCCATGTACAACCCTGGTTTGTACAAACCAGGTAAAACCTGTTCTAAACATATTGATGAACAGAAAATGCTGTATTTGAAATGGCTCCTTATATGGGGAAAGTGATGCAGTAAAATTACTGATTTTCTCTAGTGGGCCAGCAGTTTCCTCAGCCCTTTGTTCTGTAAAGCTCAATAGGCTGAGAAAGGCAGAATGTTTCAGTAACAGCAGTGTCACTTTATTCCAAAAAGAGGAAATTAGGTTCTGGTGCTGCCTAACAGAATTTTTTTCTTTCTGAAATAATCTTTATTAATCTTTTTGTTAAAGTAAACTTCTATCCCTGTGGAAAATAATTAGCCCTTTATCAGGATTTGTCATTTTCAGAAAACACCAGTGAGATACACTCCTGTTTGACTGGACTCTATCACACAGGAGGGCAAAAATCTAAAATAAGCAACAGGGGGAAAAGAAAAACACAAACTGAATATATTTGCCAATTTTCCTAAAGATTAAAGTCCTTTTGTTGCTTAATATTAAAAACTGACTCAAAGAAGTGAGTAAAGACTAAGGTGAAAACACTGTCATGGTTCAGAAAGCACAGTGAGCTTCTTCCTGAGGAGTAAAACTGGACAGAGTGGGTGTGGAACAGATCTGTATTCAAACATTTTTATTTAATTTATCACCAGCAGCAGGTCTGGGTTTCTTTATTTAAAGAAAGATGTTTTGCTAGGTCATAGGTGTATCTAATAAAAGGAATTTCTGTCAATGGCAGTAAAATAGATGTTGCAAATATCTTGCACCAGGAGCATGGAACACACCAAAAAGTGTTGGAATTAAGCTTGTAAGAGACTTAAGAAAAATGAGAGTGATGATTTCTGGAATCTAGTGGTGCTTTAAAATCTGCAGATTTGAATTAATACTGAGGTGGATTATACTGCACTACCTCATCCAGTTTTTCAGGGAAAAAGTAATTATTAATGTTTTTGTTTATGTACCTGGTAGGGGATAAATATCTAAGATATTAAAGGCACAAAGAGCTGATCCAATTTTATGCTCAGGCAATATGGTGTATGCTCTAGACTTTCTTTCCCTACTCCAAAATTTAGTTCAGCTTTGACTTAAATACTAAGTCATTACAGAAAAATATGCTTTTAACAAGCCATTTTCAAGAAAATATCAAGGAGTCTGAATAGACAGAAAGGCATTCAGAGCTTTGGAGTGGTGTTGGAAATAGAATATCTCTTGTTAGAGAAAAGAAAATGCTTGATACTTTAATGTTCATTACAACATTGGGGAATATTAACATGACTCTGTACATTGTGAATGGAAGTAGCTGTCAAAAAGATAGAGTAATGAATCACCAAAAAATGTAACACTGTGAACTAGGCCATTGTGCTTTTATTGATCAAGAAGTGGAGATACCTGATAATCCTTGCAGTGGAATTCTACTGTATTAACAGGTACTTATTTTCCCTCTTTACTTCTCCTCTCACCCTCAAAACTGCTTGAAACTTGTATTTTTCATGGTTATGGGGAAAAAAAAATTATAATATTTCTTCTCAGAAAATATTTTACGAGTATAATTCTCTTTTGCAGCGAAATAGATATGAACATGCTCCTCATTTCTGTATATTTCAGAATATTCATTTATTGCATTTTTCTGGCTTTTACTTCTGCCCGAGTGTGATTGTTACCAGAATAGTTTCTAGCGAGGAGGAAACAAGAATGGAAGCAGATGGGATGTGAAATATACTTAGCTGCTAGGGGCTCAGAAAAAAAAAAAAAAAACCCAAAAAACAAACTTTAAAAAGTTTCATAAATTAAATCCCCAGCTCCTTGATGTTAAGATTAAACCAGGTGGTTTACAACAAGCTTGCAGTAATATCCAAGCTGCCAATAAATCCCGTATGGGAAGATCTCCAGTGAACTTCAAGAGAATGAGGCAATTTCTTGGCTCCCATCTGATGGAGCAGGGTGCTGCAAGAGGAGGATGCTGAGAAGTTCCCATGTTTTGCCATCTGCTTCCACCAAGCTCTAAAAGTTTCCATTTTGCTGCATTTTGGGACCCTGTGAAGTCCTGAGGCTTTTCAGCTCCCCTGGCTCTACCTTCCTTTTTCAGAGAATGTAACACCAAAAAAAAAAAAAAAAAAAAAAAAAACTTAACTTGGAATTTGGTTTGGTTTTGTTTCTCTGGTTTAGTAACTTGTGTTTTGATTGGGTGGGGATGCAATGGGCTCTCTTATGGATCATTTATGTCTCAGGTTGAGAGAGAGTAATGGGCTCAGTGACACAGAGTGGCTCCTGCTGTGCCAGCCAAGCAGCAGGATCCTGTGGCTTGGGAAATTGTCCTTTTGCTCTAATTTGTTGGCTTTTGCAATTCTCATTTAGTTGTAGCCTCAGCTACAGCAACCCTCTCCTTGAAATCTTGCATATTATTATTACTTGCTCAGAAGAACAAGCAGGAAAACAAAACTGTCTTTTTGAAATAAATTTGGATTGATTTGTTTTATTCTTTTTTTTTTTGGTCCTACCCTTTCCAAGTATATAAGATATTAGTAATACACACATTAATCCTTGAACTGAACTTACTACTTTTTTTTTCTTTTTTGTTGTCTGTGTTTCTCAAAGGAGAAGCAATTAAAAAGAGATGAAAGAATTTGCTGGAGTATACATTATGTTGGTTTTGCATAGCCATGCCAAACCTAGCATTGGTTTTTTTCTGAACTCTACTCTCTTCTACTTCTGTGTTCGAATTAATTACAAAAAAACAAAAACAAAAACAAAACAAAACAAAAAAACTCTCTGGAATCAAAGAACCCTACTTTTTATCCAAACAGTTTAAATTAAATTGTCCTCAGGGATTTGTGAGGTAGGAATAGGCAGTAAATACCTGAACAGTCTTTTCTCTTTTTGGCTAAATAGTCAGAAAAATTTTAAAGAAAACCCAACCCTCTACCCTGCCCAACACCCCCCTCAAACAACAAAAGAAAACCCCAAACAAATTAAAAACTCCAGCTTTTCTAAGGGCCCAGTTTTTCACCCTTGGGGAACTGAATTTCCATGTCATTTGAAGATAGAAATGCATTTCCCTCTTCAAAGTTGTTTTCTGAGTGTCCTGACCTTCAGTTTAATCTGAATTAATGCCATAATATCATTAATAGAAGATGTCTCAGCTGTGGCAGGGAATTGTTGTCAGTGTGGCAGGGTGGTCTGCAGAACATCAGATATTCTTAAAAGAAAATGCATTCTTTGGCCAGAGAAGATGAACTGATGTCTTCTTAATGACAAGTTTCAATGAAAACCCAAACTTGTAAAATGCACTGTCTGAAAAACTATTCTGTCCAGGAAATTCATAGGATTGTTTAAATTAAGTTCAGTCCATTTGAAATGTTGGAGGCAAGGATTAAAAATCTGTGAAGATCCAGTTCAGCTTGTTCTTACAAATTTTTTTAAAAATTCCTTTTTTATTGTGTCCTAAAGCAATCTAAGTAATTTCCTTAATAATTTGTCTTTGTTATCTTTCATAGACTTGTAGTTCTGTTTTGAGTTTAATCTGTCAAAAAAAAAAAAAAAAAAATTTCAAAATTCCCTGACCTGCTACAGCAGAGAGCCTCTCTCTCTGCTCCGTTTTGGTTTTTTATCACCTACAACAGCAAATGTATGTTTTTACCTTTGGAGTGGGATTCTACAATGGCAAGTCTCAAACTAAGGCATCACATTTTTGTTTGGCCTGCAGCCTGTGGGGGAGCTGGAGACTGACATCCCAACATTTCCACCACTGCTGAAATCTCAGGTTACAACTCTGCAGCTTGTAAGAACATAGACTTTGACAGTTATCAGCTTATTCTTTCAGCTTGGAGGTTGTTTTTTTTGGTTTTTTTTTGTTTTTTTTTTGGTGTAGAAGTCCTGGTGAGCTCTCTTCCTGTCTTAATCTATAATTTATTTTTTTCATCTTGAAAACAAACCATCCTGTGATATGAAATCACTTATTTTGTGCTTGTGCTAAGATGTGTCTCAGCCAGGCTGATCCTTTGGACCAAAGCTAACAGTTCTAAGCTCATTAAGAACCTCATTAACATGCTGAGCTTGGTGGAAGCTGCACACTGGATATCTTTCACTGGAAGGGAATGTGGTTCAAATGTAAATAAAGGGTGACTAAAGAGACTTCCACGTGTTTTTGGAAGGATGGTTGTACCTTAGGAGAAGTGAATCAAAGTTTAAGGTGTGGATTAAGTCACTGACATAAAAACCTGTGTGTTCTTATAAAATGGGTAGAGATAAGAAGTCAAAACAAGTAATTTATTTTTAGAACAACATTTTTAATTCAAATTTTTCTAATGGAAAATCATAAAAGCTGCATTTACAGGATCCAGACTAAATTCCTTTGTTAGGACTCTCTTCATGTCCTAATATTTTCTTTGTATTTTTAAGCAGACAACAATGTGAGAATTTCCTGTGGGTTCTGCTTTTTCACTTTTTGTAATCTTATCAACTCATTTGAAAGCATTTGAAGTTTGGCACTTTGAGTGATTTTTCTTCATTTTCTTTTGAACAGTTCCCTTTTTTATTTTGTTGCTGATCACTACCACATATTTGCATCAAAAATATACATACATATGTATATAGTTGTATAAGCATGTACATATTTTAAAATGGAAATTAAATAAGAAATTGCAAACTTTATTTTTTTTTGTGGTCCTGTATCACATCAGCAAGGATAGCAAGGATTTTGATACACTCCATAACTTGAAATGAAACCCCTGCATGTGACAGGCTTAATGTTAATGATTCCTAAAGTGTCTTAATTATGTTCATGACTTCTTCTATTTCACTTCTTATCCCAAATCTGCTTTAGAAAGTCACCAATGTAAGACAGAAACAGAACCAAAGTTTCATGAGAAAAGACTCAGGAATTGCTCTGCATCAAAAATTTGTTTTTTTTTCTCTTAATATTTGCTCACGTCAACCCATTCTTGCTCAATTTCCTTCTACTGTTATCATTCTTCAGACCATTAATTTGTTCAAACTCCCATTAATTGAAGTCAGAGGATCACAGAAGATGTTGTGTCCAACAGTGCCAGTGGATGTTTCTGATTTAAACAAAAAGTGTGCAACCTCCAGACCTTATTGGGGTCTCCAGTTAATCTTCTTGAATTACCAAGTCATCACTGGCTCACGAGGGCAGCAATTCTGCCCTAATTAATTAGAGGTAATGAGCTGAATAACTTTCCATTGGAAAAGGCTTTTGTAAATGCTGTTGCCTCAGGAGCAGCCATGATATGGGAAATTGTGGTTGTTGAACTTCTAAATTTTGTTATAAAAGGAAAAATAGATTTAATAATCTGTATGAGGATGAATACCCTTGTAAAAATTTTAAGGGGATTCAATGGAACTGGAGAGGTGGCAGCCTTAATTCCCAATTGTTTTTGGCAATTTAGTGCATTGTTAAAAAAATATTCATCTTATGTGTCGTTTTAAGGTTTATTTGTTTCTTCCTAATTTTTTTGCTGTTTATCACTACAGTTAATGTACTGGCAAAGAATGATCTTATCAAAGCAGGAAATACAAAATAACCTGAAAATCTTAGGTCAGGAGACTTAGTCAGGAGACACTTTCCAGATGTCATGGATTTTTGTATTAAATTATTTACTGATATACACTTAGGAGAAATAATTTCCTTTTAACAAACTTTGCTTTAACTCCTTTTCCTCTAATGGTCATCTGGGGTTATTTTGCCTATTTTCTTTACCCATAAAGGGTGAAAGCTGGAGGAGAGAGGAGGTGTGAAGCTTTAAATTATTTGTCTTTAGGAGCAACATTATGGTCTTGTTGAAATAATTTTCTCCAGTGAGGAAAATATCACAGACACAGACACAGAAATGAGATGTACTCACATTTATGTCATGGGCATGTATCAGCTCCATGTTTAGTCAGATAATGAGGACTCCAAGTTTCAGGTTCTTGCTCAATGGGAATAAACATCTTTTACAACAAAGGCTGAATTTAATTGGTACAATGCATTTTTGAGCTGTTTTAGCACAATGCCAGCAGCTAAAGGGGAGTTGCACAGTTTAAAATGCTTTAATCAGGGCACATGGCTGGTATTGTGGAACACTGAAAGAAAAAATACCTCCCTCAGCCTGTTTCCCTGGCTGTCAATCTAGCAACATATTTATTTCACAAAGAAAAGCAGCACCTTTTCATAATATATATTTCAAATATAAGTGAGTGCTGTTTCTTAGCAACAGGAGCTCAGGGGCTGGTGATCCTGAGATGAGCCACAACACAAATGGGTTTGTGAGCCACAGGGCTGCCACTGGCAGGCAGCTCACAGAGGAAACAAAGGCTTTCTGATGGCTAATTCCTTCAATAATTCTTCTTTCTTTTACTTGGGAGAGTGAAGGACCACTTGTCCCATCCCTAAAAAGTACTGGCAAAAAAAAAAAAAAAAAACAAAAACAACTTTTCTGTCTCATTGAATAGACTAAATCAACTTGAAGTGCACACAAAATCACGTGGGATAAATGTGACCTGACTATAAAACAGATGTGTTTTATGAATAGAACCTTGAGAAGTAATTACTTACAGCTTGTTTTAGAGACCTACTTTCCTTCACTCTGAAAAGAAAATGTGCTTATGTGTCATGTTGGAACAATAGCTTCAAGTGCTGCTGATACTAAAGAAATTTAAAGAAAGTTGAGCACTTTCTGACAAGGAGTTTTTCACAGACTCCTGATTTTGCTCTGTGGCTAATAATGGAAAAGCAGTGTTGGGGAGGAAAAAAGCACTGATAAAGAGAAACTAGCCCAGTCTTATGGCTCTCCCCATGCAGAAATTTCCATCCTGGATCTAGATTTCACTATCTTTTTTTCCTCTTGAAGTGTTCCTTACTGTTTGAATCATCAGTGGTGTTCATTTCATATCAATATATACCAAGCCTACATAAAAGGCATCAGGAAATTAAATATAAATCATACAAGGTTCTTTCCACAGGGATTTTTTTACAGAACAGAGGGATAAATGAAATTATGTGAAATATCTGTTTAGATCAATTGATTTTTGCGTGTCCAAAATGCCATGGGAGGGGTGATAAAAATCTCAAATTTGTACCTAGAGTACAAATGTGCCTGGTTCCAGTTCCTGTGGCAAGACTCTACAGGTAAAACACATCCCTGGCATATTCCCATGTTTTCAATGGAGTTTAGATTAGCAAACAGCTTAGAAAAAGAATACAAAAGGAAAAAGGGAGACTTTTTTTGAGTTTTCTTGACTTTTCTGATCTTTGGATTATGTTCCAACATGTGACTCTTAGCTGAGAGATGAACCCATGGATGGTTAATATTAAGAGATATGAATATTGTTGTTAATTTTGAGTTTCATTCCCTCAATTCATGTCAAAATCTTTAAGATTCAGAAAACCAATTTTTGAACAGAAAATTATTTAATGTCTTTCAAGTCAACCAAAAGGGAGAAGTTAGCAGAATCAGGCAGTGATTTGCTCCTTTACTGCCCAATTACTTGTGGCTGGATAGACTGTCAGCTTTGCTCGAGCTGAATTTGCTGAGCACAAATATATGATATAAAAACTCAACTAGTTCATTTAAAATGCTATCTATTAATATTTTATAAATAATAGCTCTTCATTAATTCGACAATAGTACTTGATATGGTGGTTCTGAGCACAAATATATGCTTTAAAAATTCAACTAGTTCATTTAACATGCTATCTATTAAATTTTGTAAATAATAGCTCTTCATTAATTGGACAATAATACTTGATATGGTGGTTAATGCAAGATAACAGGATCCATTTGTAATTAAAAGTGAGAGCACTAAACAAGCAAAGGGTCAACAACCAAATGTTTACAAGTAGTGCATTACACATTATAGCTATTACAGCATAATTACCATTCAGTGATACATTTATAATGTTAAAAGTGTATTCACCAAAGGCATTCTTTATTGAAAACTCACAGAATTAATGGAGACAGGGAATATCTGTTTTATATTCTTGTTTTGTTGTTTTTTTTTTTTTAATCCTTATTTTCTGCTCTTCTGTTGCATGAACTAAACTTGTGCTCATGTTTCCCTGATGTATTTCATTGCAAGATGCAAAGTGCTGTCTAATGTGAGTTTTGTTTATTTGTGCAAAGCCTGTAACTGCAAAGGGCAGTGCCATGAAATATTAAGAGCCTTGCCATCTGTTTGTGAGGAGATGTGAGGTGTGGCTGTAGTCAAGGCTGAGTGCTCTGGAGTAGGAGGGAAGTTTTATATTTACATTCCATATGGTGCAAGCAAAATATGGCAAACAGAACATTTTCAGATGGCACCCACAAGGTAAAATCCTGGCTGTCCTGCAGTCCAAGCCAGACTCTGTTCTGCTTCCAGTGATGGAATTGTCAGCTTGTAGTCTCAGCTATTGATTTCTCTTAATTTTTGGAAAGACTTACAACATTTCCATTTTAGCTCCCATTATCACCTTCAACAAATTCTCTGAATTTGCAAAATCCCATCAATAGGTCGGAAATTCAAGATTGTCAGAAGTAAAAAAGAGCAGAAGTGACAAGAGATATGACTCAGAAACTTTCACTGGGCACAGTGATCAGAATATAGTGAAAAGTTGTTGGTTTATTTCTACAAATGCCACATGAATGAAACCATGTCATTTTTATTAATGAACTGGAGAACAATGCCACTTTTTTTGCTGTTTCAACACGAAGGGAAGAGAAAGCACAGAAAGAATGAGAACACCACCAGAATGATCATAACTTAGGGAAGGATCTGAGTGGGGACTTCTTGTGTTGCTATCTTCCCACCTTTAATTATTGTTTTGCTTCCATGATGCCAAATCAGTGAATCCCATAGGATTTTTCTAGGTTATCATGAGATTTGGAATGTTGTGCTGACTTTGACTCTGAAGCTGTGGTAGAGTGATGTGACCTCCAAGTTTTCCTCAGCTCTCTCAGTAATTGATCACCTCTAAGACTGTTATTGCCTTCAGAGCTTCCTGCAGGGATGAAGAAACACCTGAGTGAGGATCTATCAAGATCCAGGAAAATCTATCCATGAGTTTTTCACAGGACTCAATTGACAGAATCAAAACTTTATCATTCACTCTTCCCAGCTTAATTCACGGCACAGTGTCCAGGCAGTGCAGCATAAGTTGATTCTGAGAGGTTACTCCAAAGTTAGGCCCAGAGATTGTTACCTTAATTTGAAATAAAAAAAAACTGTTATGCCTTATTGTAGCCACAAGAGTATTTTTAAATTCAGATTTTGTGCATATTGGAGCAAGGTCTGTCTCTAACCATGTAGCTTAGTTTACAAGCTCCTCAGTTCAGTAAGGATCCTGATTTATTCCCACTATTACAATAATAGAAATTATAAGAGCAATAAGGTGAAATAATGTGAAAATAAGAAGCAGAGGTTTTAGTTAGCAGTCTTTAAAAATGATGTTTTTCACATTTTTAAATTCTGTGCTGACAGTTTACCGAAGGATTGAGGGCAATTTACATTTCAAAGCTTAGTTTACAAAGTTGGTTTGGCTCATTAGAAACTTATAGTTGGGTTTAAAAAATTTGTCCCTCCTCCCTGCCTATTCCTCTCTCTGTCCTATTCATTTTTAATCTCTGCACATATGCATGGCATTTCTATGCCAATAGCAGAGAAAACTGCTCTTAAACTCCTCATTACATCTGTATCTTGACACAATCTTATCCTGCAACCTGTGGAAGAGATTTCAGTGATTTTAGACTTATTTGTCAGTGTCCATTACCAAGCAACCTACAGGACTGCAGCTGCAGACAAATCAAATTTATACCCACTTCATTTTCCAACAGCATAATTGAGAATTCCATTTAATCTCAGTGTATTCGGCACTGACTTTTACATCTTCCTGAAGCTTCCATTCTCATCAAAGATTTACATGGTGTGTTACCTGCTTTTCCTCTCACTTTTTTTTTTTTTTTTTTTTTTTTTTGTCAGCTAATGGCTAATCATAATGCACATTTTATATGAAAAATTGTTCCATTATTATCCTTTTCTCCTGGACAGTTTGAAAAACAGGAAGGCAAAATGAACATTAAAAGCCTGAATTCTGACTTGCCCGGAGATAAAGCTCAGTGTTTAGATTCTTCTGTGGGCTGCTTTCATTCCAGCTTGTATAGGGAGGCATAAATTAAACCCTCTCTGCATAACAGCCCATTTTCAATTCAGGTTTCATCTTCACCAAGGACAAACAGCTTTATGTGTGAGGTTTCCTGCAAAGCTGCTGTTCAGAGAGGATGCAAACATTCCACACCACAGGCTCACCTCATCCTGAGGGGAAGCAGGGTCAGCAACAGGCACCATCCAGAACTGATTTTGGAGCTGCAGCTGGTGATGAGTTGCAGGAGGCTTTGAGGGCAGCTGGGACAGTGGATTTCACCTGAGGTGCCTCTTTAGCTCTTAGTTTGGAGTGGGAGGGAGCTTTAGAAATGAATTCTCCAGTCTCTCCTGACGGTGTTTTGGTTCAGATTGTGCAATGGGCTCGGGGGTGATGACCTGAGCTCATCTGAATGGAAGCAAACTGCCAGCCATGCCCAGGTGTTGCTGTACGAGGGGTTATGGATCAGTGAAGGAACACAGCAACAAGGCACTCTCTTACTTGGTGCAAGAAAGAACAGTTTATTGAAGGAAGCCATGGCTTTAAATAAGATAGATCGTGAAAAACAAAATACAGGCAGTTCATTGGGCAGAGAGAGAGACACCTCTTGTCCCTGGTTTTCCCATGGATGCAGCAGGTGTTTATCTTTGTTATAATTCCTTTCTGTTTTTCCCAAATACTATCACCCTGGGAAAGGCTCAGGCCAGAGCTGAGAAACTGTCTCAGCCTGGGAAAAGGTTTCCCAGCATGAGAAAGAGACAAAGAGCTCAGAGCCTGAGAAAGGCCTTGCAATTTCTGCCTGGGCCTGTCCACACCCAGGAGCTCACCTTTCATCATCAGAGGGGGCAGGAGCAGAGTGCAGGGGTCAGGTCCCCCTCTCTGGATCTCCTGCGTGCCCATCCACCTCTCTGAGCTGCTTGAATCCTAACACCATGGATCACACCTCTGGGAACCATTGTTCTCTTATTAAGGATGTATTCTAGCTAGCAAGCATGGATTCCTTTCATATTATTGAAGGGTTCCATAAAATGCATTAAAAATTCCCTTAGGTCTGCAAAACTGTGCGTGAAGTTTTTCTACAATTATGCAAAAGCTGCTAAGGTGATGACCATCTGTGCAGTAATTCAGCCTTTTGAAAAGTATTAAATAGAGCATTCATCTCTTCTGAGTTTCAGAGGCAGCCTGTTTTCAAGAGAGAGATTTTTCTTCTGATATTAAAAGGGTCATACTTTATCCAAAGCAGAAAGTAAACACTTAATGTATTGCTGTTTATGTTCTTTTTATGTGTGTGTGCGAATATTTGTGTTGCTCTCCCTAATAGGAAGTCAAGAAAGTTGTTTGGGCATATAGGTTTCCTGTCAAATATAAAAGACAAGTGATCATCAGAAAATAAGGCAAAACAGAGTATAAAAATGAACAAGCAGTAAAATATGGGGTTTTGTTAGTCAGAAACCTTGCAATGCATGAAAATAATTTCACTGAATGTCCGAGTCCTCCTTTCTTTCCACTTTCCCATTTTTCATTGTGTTGTTAGATTGATCTACAGTAACTCAGATGAAGGTAGTGGATGGAATTTAGGCACTGAGAGGTTATAAAAGAAAGCTTTCAGGATTTATTTTATTTGACAATATGATGAGCTTCTGCACTTGCTGTTGAAAACAGAGTGTAACAGCTGGGATTCTCCAGTTGTCAGTAGCTCTGTCAGCAGTAGGATTGTTTCTGATGGCAATGTGGTTTGCCAATCTTGAAACGAGGGTGATGAAGCACCAAACATGTCCCTGCACCTCTGGCCTTTGCTGCTGTGCTCCACACTGGTAGGAGCCTGCATGGGGCAGAGCAGAGCTCTCCTTCTGTCTCTGCAGAGTTCTTTGGCACTTGCAAGTCTCCACAATAATTTTAAATTCAGACCCTCCAATGAAATGTTCAGCTGGCAGAAATCAATGCATGATGCCACTGAATCCTAGGAATCAAAAGCTAATTTGTTTCCAATTTTGCACTCTGGTGTGATTTCCCTGCCTTCTAACAGCTGCATACAAGGGTCCATATCCTTTCTTGAAGTATGTGCACTAACATCTCTCATCTTCATAAGAAATCATAGTTTTCTAAGCTTAGAAGGTTAAAAATTTGGAAACTGAGTGAAGAAATAGGCATTGATTTTTGCCATCAGATTTTACTGTATTGTTAAAAATAAAGATGGAGTTTTAGAGCTGAGTTTTTAACACTGGGTTTACTCATGGGCTGTAGGAAGTGGTAAAGTGGTTCCATATGATGATCAATTGTTTAAGTAGCTTGAATTTCAACAGCACTTAAAACTTGTACTCACATGATTGACACTAATGATTCTGAAAGAGACACTATATTCTGTCGAGTGAGTAATTTGTTTTTTTAAGAATTGCTTGAATACCTGTTTATGCTGTAGATTAACAATGATGGTGACATTATGATGATACAGCCAATAAATAGGATGGTTATGGTTTGTTTTTTTTTTTTTTAAGATTTGCCAACAAAATCTGTCATGCTGGCTGTGAGGAAATGGATATTCATGTGCCTGTGAAATTTTGTTAAGTCAAAGTCATGGTTTTGGTCTAGCTGTCTCCAGCTTTTAATGATCAAAGTTGTTAGTACCTTAAATATTGCAGTGAGATAAGCTTCAGTGAACAAGAGATCAGAGTATTATCGTATATATCTTCTATAATATTTGCTTCATTTCATGAAAAGTGACTTCTTAATGAACTGTTGGCTGACCTGAGTGCATTTGGAACTTGTGGGAGTTTAAGCAAGGGAGCATTGGCCAGTATGGTTGGCAGCATTTTGTCTTGGATATGTTACTCCTCTTTGGAATTTTACTCTAGATTACTCTGAATAGTACAGAGTGGTCACTACTGGGGTACAGTCCCATGTGGGGATATGTAATACATAATATTAGGGAGTAGTGCAGTCTTGACTTCCCATTCCTGAATCACAGGAGCTTTTCATGGCAGAAAACACCAGCACTGTGTGATGGATTCCTGTGGAATTTGGTTCCGGGGGCTGAATGCTGTCACCCAGGGCAGCTGCCCAGCCTCTGCCATTTCCAAATTCCCTTTCCTTTTCCCTGGAGACTTTCTATGAGCTGGTGTGGACCCAGAGCCTGCAAACACTGGATGTCCCTCTGTTCTGCATGGTTAATCTTGCAAGGCTGTCAAATCTCTGCTGCTGCCAAGGACTTTGCACCCTGTAGGACTGTAGGATTTTGTGTTTCTGCAGAACATCACCAGCAGGAATCTGCTGCCAGCATGAGGCAGAGACAGCTGAGGCTGCCAGAGGTTTGGGGTGATGCAGAAATATTGGACCACCTCAGCTTGCCCCTGTCTTTCACAGGATTTGTGTCCCAGCTCAGACCTTGCTGCCCTTAGTGAGAGCTCTGCAGGCTCATCAGGGAAAGCCTGTGCCCTCTGGAGTTTTCAGTGTTCCATGAATTGCACATGGCACACCAAGGGCACCAGTGGTTCTTTATGCAGCTCCTTGCTGCTAGCTGTTCCCATAATTTAATTAATGAAAGGAATAAAGAGAGAGAAGTTACATAAGGCCCTTACTTGGGATTAAGAATGTTGAGTGCTTCTTTCTTAGACATAAACTGCAGGCTCTGCTCAAGCCATGGTGCATCAGAAAACCAGATTTGATAAGATTACAGCAACTTCAAGCATCTGCTACTGGTTGAAGTTTTTCAATTTCTGAGTAGTAATCTTTTGTTTAATGTTCTTCGTGTATTAAATCTCCTTAATCCCAGAAACCTTTAATCTGTGTATGTAATAAGACATTGCTGTTGAAGTGCCAAATGCTTTGTTTGCACATTTTTAAGTTTCAGGAATCTGTAAAAAATACCAGAATGTCCTTTGTAGAAGATTATTTAGATCACAGGCTCTATTGACTGGTGAAATTGTGTTTATCTTCACAATGAGAAAAAAAAGGACTTCTAAAGGAGAAGAAAGAAAACCACTGAAAAGGAGGCTCCTTCCAGTCCAATTTCATTTGTTGAAAGAAAATGTATATTAATTAAAAATTTAGACACTTCATTTCTGTTGCAAGGCTCCTTGCAAAAGACGAATTATTTTATACATCTAGTATGTGTTGGAACTGACAGATGAGATTAATATGCTTCTTAAATTACCATTACCAAGGGTCAATTAATAAGTGAGCTAACCTTGTGAAAGTCATTCTGAAAGACTAGTTACAGATCTGTAATAGTCCCTGTCAAATTACACAGAATTGAGAAAATGAGAAATCTGTCAAATAAATACGATACCTACTAATTGCATTCTGCATAAGGTAAATGAGCTTTGGTGGTTGTTGGTGGAAGGAAAAAGAAATAAGCCTAAGGAATGTTGTCATTAATAATATACAAATTTGGAGTAAAATTTACTTGAGGGAACATGAATGCACAGAAACCTCCCTGGGTAACAGAAAAGTGAAGTTTCTTGGCAGGCAAAGAATAGGGGGATGAAGGTTGAATGATCATTACAGAAATATTTCTTAGGCTATTATGTCATTTATTACCTTGGTAATTACTGCATTTACCTGTTTTTTCATTCTTTGATGCAATTGTTAGTTGTCGTCCGGATCTTTAGAGGTTAACTTATACAAATTAATGTTTCATTATGGAAAGAATTAAACCAACCATATTTGCTGTGTGATGGCAAAAAAAAGAACTCTGGTTCCAAGTCTCTCTCTAAAAAATACCCAGCTCCAAATCTGCAGGCTGACCAAGCATCACTTTAGTCACTAATCTTATTTTCTGTGATCAGGTTATACAACTGCAACAGGTATAAAAGCAAGATCAGAGAAAGCCAGTTTGCATTCTTCCAGGAAACACTAAAGATTTAAGACCATTAAATCAATAAAATCAACCACTTTTGGGTAAATTTGGGTGTCCACAGCTATTGGGAACTGCCAACAGGATTTTTGCACTGTAGGTTTCAACATGAGCCCATCTCTGGGTTACTGGGTTCTGTCTGTTAAATCCTCCAGCTACATCTATTGATGAATAAATATTTTATACAAATATTAAATACCATGAAAAAGCAGAAATTAGCTGTATGATGTGAACCTTGAAAAAGCAACAAGTCTAACATTTATTTGTGCAGCAAACCCCAGGTTTGCTGTGATGGCAGAAGTGGCTGTTTGTGCATGTAACAGCATGAGTTTAAGAAATTTGGATATTTATAGAATTAAAATAGCAGCCATGCTATTGGATAGGATAAGCACACCAGCATGTGCTACCATGAGGCTTTGAGCTGGAAATTCCATATTCCTGCCCTGGAAATGTTTATAAGGCAGGTCAGAGGGTACCAGCAATGCCATGTGACTGGAGGGATCAGCCAGCACAGCCACTCTGGGCTCAGAAGCAAAAGGCTGAAATGTGCTCAATTGCAGCCTTTGATGGGTAATTCTAAAAGATAAATGTGGTTCTGAAATGGACCTTGTTCAGAGAAAAAGATTTAAAAAAAGATGTTTCCATATATTTATTCAGTTCTGCTCTC
The DNA here is from genome assembly GCA_030060385.1 of Muscicapa striata striata. Lineage (NCBI taxonomy): Eukaryota > Metazoa > Chordata > Aves > Passeriformes > Muscicapidae > Muscicapa > Muscicapa striata. The sequence continues at coordinate 2,108,854 of JAREIS010000073.1, read as the reverse complement.
TATGATCTTTTGCTGGGTAAAGCAAAACATAAAGCAGAAAAATAAACTTAATGTCAGATTCCTTGTCTGTTGTTTTGTTAGTGATAGAACATTTTTATAACATTGAAAATCCTGTATAGAGGAAGATTTTTTTTTTTGTGAACAATTTCATTTTAGTTAAACTCTTACATGGTATAATTTACCTGCTGTCAAACCCAGTTAAGTGACATAGTTTGGTGCTATCATATTCCAGAACATGTCAGGATTTGATGAGCTATGAATGTTGTGTTTAGCAGCATACATTTTTTAAAGGTTTTTTTCCCAACATTCTACTGAGCACTCACTGAGTCCTACTCTGAATGTCTTTTTTTTTTTTTTTTTTTTTTTTTTTTAATTCAGGAAAACGTTCCTGTTATACAATTTTTGTTCCTTCCTGAAGAGACAATCCATATTCATGCTTGATTTTTGACCTCTTAGTGAGAGATGAAGGTCTGATCACTTAAAATGCATTTCTTACAAGCATATTTTTTTTGTGGTTAAAACTTCCAATTTCTCTGAATTGTTCAGTATGAACAATTTATCTCCTGTTAAAAACCAATTTTTTCTAAGTAGTGTCTGTAGTAAAATCAGGGCACTTGAGTAAACCCAGAGCAGTGTCTGTCTCCATGTGTGAGAGCTGCTGGCAGAACACAGAGTGCCATCTATTGAACACTCCTGTGAGCCAGCAGCCCTGCCTTGGGAAGGAGGGGACACACAACCATGTGAATAAAACATTTAACCTCCAGAAAAATGATCTCCCCACTCCAGGTTTTACTGCGTTTCCTTTTGTTCCCATTTCCTTCTTTGGCATAAAATGAAATAAACACAGAAGTTCTAAAATAACTCTTAGTTATTGAGAGAAGATTTGGAGATCTTCCTGCCTTCCTAATAGACCTAATAATTTTAAGTTGGTTTTTTTTTTTTTTTTTTTGCAGTTGGTTTTGCTTTCCTTATAGAATCATGGAATCATCCACATCCCTTCTAAACATGAGTTTAGGAGCTTTTTGTTATTCCCATGGCAGGAGACTTCCTTGGTGCCATAATAGCAAACCTTTAGCTCTACAAAAGACCTCAATTAAAACTAGAATAGTTTACACTTTTTTGAGAGGTTCCATGGGGTTGATGGATTGTTACTGGTTTCAGCTCCAAAATCAAGCTCTTGGGATAGATTGTTCTGAGTTTCTCTGTGTGTTCTGCATTGACCCAGCAAGTTGCTTAATAGTGATAGATTTATAAATAGATTACTCCAAATAAAAGAAATTATTTTATGTTTGAACCAGCAATATATTGATGAGAAATCACCTTGCCAGGCCAAAGGAGAAGAACCTGTTTTGGTGATGAAGCAGAACTTAGTGAGGAGCCCTTATGCAATTTGCCATGAATTGTTGTTTAATTGAACAGTAAAGTCCCATTTGCTGGGCCTGTCATCTTAAAAACAAGAAGGTGACAGGAACAATGGCATAGAGGCAGGACTATGTCTATTCACAGAGCAGAATTTGATGAATAAATCTGAATATATCTCTTTTTAGACACTGACTAAAGTGTCTAAATAAGATGCTGTGTGTACTCCAAGGGACTGTTGCAGTTACATTGGCAGAAATAATGACACACCAAGCTGTAATTAAATAGATTTTAAAACAGATCATGTTGTCCTGTTGAAATGGCTCCCTAGTGCTTTAAAAAAAAAAAAAAATTCAGATTTTTAACACACACCTGTTATTTTTAGAAAAGATCTGTACTGGGACGTTAAATCTCTCAGTTGACATAGGGGAGTGCACTCCTCAAGGGAAGTGGGATGGAGTAAAATACCACAGGGTGATTTTCCATCCCCTTGTGACTTCAATGCCACTTTGGGAATAAATGCACCAAGGTTTAGGAGTCTGGCCTGTGCAAGAAGTCCCTGTGCTACTTTGGAGCATCAGCTTCAAAAGTCTCTTCAAGGACTTTCTCTTCTAGAACATTTCAAATTTTAAAAAACTGCTGCACCCCAGTAGATTTTAACAGCTCAAAACTGCAAGATTTCTCTTCCTTTGTGTATTTGTTTCTACTGTCTGTTTAATTCTCCAGTCTTGCCACAGCAAAACTTTTTCTTGACATTTAATTCCTGTTTGTACTAGGACATATTTTTATTTCTATTCTGCCTTTAACTGACCCTGGTACTCTGTTAGTGATTATCTTTGTGGGTCCCAAAGATCCCTTTCTTGGGTTTTTTGAGTTAGAGTTTTGCAACAGGAGAAGCAAATGTTCCTGCAATACTCACTGGGATGAATTCTGGAATTTACTCCTTTTGTGATCATTTGGTTTGTGGGAGCATAAAAAAGGGTCTTGCTGATTGCTGTAATTCCAAAAGTTGTTTTCACTTGCAATTTTTGGTGCTAAGAGTGCTTAATTAATTTTTTGACTGACTATATCCAGGCTTTAGTTTTTGCTGTAATAACTGACTTCCAATTCTCCCTTTGCCAAATACAATATTCCACATAGGATTTTTCCCCCAGTTGATACAACTGATGCAGCTTGATGCAAGCAGTGAAAAAATACACATCTACAATGTAATCCTTATTTAAAAAGTTTTAATTGTATTTTTGAACTCAAAATCATGCCTATTAGTATTTGTGAATAGTAAAAGGGTTTGAAAAGGGTAAAATAAAAGACAAAAGATGACATTGTGGGTCCTGGAATTAAAAAAATTGCTCAGATAAGGTTGTCATAATTTGGAGTTTAGGAGATGCATGAAGGAGAGAAAAAGAGAAATCTTTATCTCCAGAAACAAAGTAGATGTGGAAATGTGGCGTGGATAAAGTCCTGAAAGTTAGTGACAAATCAGTAAGTCAGAAGTCTGTGGATTTGGTTTGAGATCTGATTTTGTGAAAGTGCAGCACAGGAATTGTTGGGTGTTATAAAACATCTTGTAAGATCTTAGAATTAAGGGGAAGTGGTGGTGGAGCATAAAATTTACTGAGGAAGTGTCTTCCTAACATGTTAAAATGAAGTAAATTAAGGTTGACTGAAATATTTAAAAATAAATAAATAAATTCAGTGAGGCATGCTAGAATTGCAAATTACACCTTAAGATTAATAGTTTTAACAGGTAATGTTGTCATGAGAGCTGAAGACCAGTGAAGCATTTCAGAAAGTTCCTGGGTGAAATGTAAGCAAGGAAAAGAAAAGAACATGAAATAAATTCTGTCCTTCCATGTGTCACTACACAGCAGATGCTTGTTGATCCTTCAGGAATTACATTAAAGCTATTTGACTACTCAGAAAAGACTTTTACTGTGTTAATTCACCTAATTTGAGACTCATTGACTAAATCTTCCTTTCTTCACAATTAATGTAGAGAGATGATCCAACATGTTAGCAGTGACAAAGACTCAGTTGAGACAGAAGAGGTAATTTGAAATGACATTTTATTTTGGATCAGGTGCTTTTGGAATATCTTTCCACTACATCCATGTCTGCAAACTACTTTTCTGTTATAATCATGTGGAAACTGTTCAGATAATTTCTTTTTTCTATGAATGAAATATAGATCTAATTGAAAAAAAGAACCTCTACAATGCTGGACTGAAACAGAGAAACTGCTCAGTGATCTGGGATCTGGGATGTGCTGATCTGTTTAGCTGCTCTTACCAGGAAGATCAGCTGTCTGAATTATAAAAATTCCTGCCACAAACACCCTTTTGGAAAAAAAAAAAAAAAAAAAAAACAACTGGGCATAATATGAAATTCAATAAAGCTGACTGTAGACAAAATCAGCAAAAACTCCTTTAATTAGGAATGGCAGGGCAGGATAAGGAGAATTTGTTACCTCCAGTGCTTGCACATCATCACAGGAGCTGAGGGTGTGGAGTGCAGCAGGACAGGGAAAGCCAAGCTCTAACTCTGATTAATTCTGGGGTATATTTGATATATTTACCCACACATGTCAAAATTCTTCATACAACAGCTTCCAGGCTCTGATACTATTGAGGGAGATCGATGAGCTCACTTTTTCTGCCGAGTGTAACCAAACACACAGCAGGGACCAGTCCTGGAGATGATGCTTCCCACACCTTTTATCATCAGCATCAAAATGTGTCAGCAAACAGGCAGCCAAGTGCCAAATGATTCCCAGGCAGGGATGTGAGCAGGAAGGAGAGGGGTGTTCCAAGGCAGGAATGGGTCAAACATGCAGCTTCCAGCTGGTAAAGTGGGTGCACTGAGTGGAGGAGAGGCTGCCAGGGCTTGGCAAAGGAGCTGGAAGGAGGTTTAGCAGGAATAAAAATAAAGAGCAAATAGATAAAATCCTAAATAAATAAGTGAGAAAGGGACTATGTAGATATACAAACAGAGCACTTAATAGGTTATCATCCCATCTTATGTGCTGGAAAAGGGGCAAGGCAGACACCTTGTACCACAGCCCAATCCTTCACAGCATCCTTCCCTGATGGGAGCTCTGCATCTCTGAAATCTTCATGGGCTTTGTAACACACAGCCCTTAGGATTTGCAGCATGGTCATCTCAGTCCTGTAAGCAGAGACAAATAAATCTCATCCAGTTCTCTTTTCTTGGCTTCTGGAGATGTACCTTCCAAAAGGTGAAGTTTAGGAATGCTAGAGAAATACATCTTATGACACTGTAAGTACAAATATACAAATGTAGTGTATAAGATACGGTGATATCATTTCAAATTTTGAATAGCAGAGCAATTTCATTTATAGGAAAAGCAAATTTTTCAGGAACTCCACCAGTAAAACACTTGTCTCTGAAGTGTTTTCTTCAGTGACACTTGGATTCCAAGCACTCTTCTTTAGCTCTTGGATGGGCTTTGAAGGAGTCCTGGCTGCAGCTGTCCACAGGAGCACAGGGTAAAGAGGATGAGCTGTCACCCCAGGAGTCTGACAGGGCTGGAAACTGGGGCTGCCAGGCAGCAGTGACCTGCAGGCCCTGCAGTGCAGCCTACAAACTCTTCTGTACAAGTGCTTTTGAAATTGCTTGTTTTGTTCCTCAAAAACAGGGAGACCTGATCTGTAACCCCTGTTCTAGCCTGGCATCAGCCTGAGTGATCCTTGACTTCAAAGACCTTTTCCTACTCATTTGCAGGAACAGATATTTTAAGCAATGATAACAAAGCCAAATATATGTACGTGTGATATATCCCTGGCATTTGCACTGACCTTTATTTCATATGCCTAAAGAAGTCAGTTTACTTGTCACTGGTACATTTGAGATCTTGCATTTTAGTTCTTGGTCTGATTAACTACTGGCTCTCTCTGACCCTGCTGCTTCTTGCATCCTTCCACAAGTTGAAATCTGTTAAATTCTTGCCACTTCCTCCACTTTTGGAGTTATTTTTAAGCAGCCAAAATGGTGAGCAGTGTCAAATAATGCCAGGAGCTATTTAAAAGTGCAGAGCTATTTAAAAATGCAAAACTATTTTTTCAATTTTTCTTCTGCGAGTGTCTTTGTTGCTTTTGCAATGCAGCACAGAGTCTAAAAATTCTGGCACAGCTTATGTCTTAATCCTTTATTTCAGTCCTACTTTGTCTCTTTTTGATTTCTTGAATATTTTTGTGGTGATTAGACTTGATTGCTTTGGTGAATCCTGACACCTCCTCTCTCTCCCACACCCCCGCTCCCTTTTTGAGGGGATCAACATGTGCTCTCTTGTGATATGGGAAGATTTTAATTAATATTTACATGATCATTTTTAATACTTCTGCTCTGTGTGAAGTGCATGTGGCTCCTTGAAGAGCTGTGCTGCTCCACAGATTTGAGGGATGCTCCTCTCATTTGTTCACTGAGGTTATTTTTGGAGTGGGCATTCTCATTTCAACTCCTAGATAATACTTTAACAGGGTGTATGCTTCAGAAGTTATTTTAATTCGATTTTTGTAGCTCTATGAGAGATTCTTTGAGGTTTTCTGTTATGAGGATACATAGAATTATTTTCACCCATATTTTTATGTCTTTACAGATGTAGAATAGCGTGTAATGGGGGAGAAAAATAATGTACTAAGAGGGCAACTGGATTTTCAAAGATCTTTCAAAGGTGTTTTGATTTTAATAGGATATATTATCCAGTCTCATAAGGCACTTTGAAAAATCACACTGTGCACATGTTGGTAGCTTAATAATCTTTGTAAATCTAATTTTACATTACTTGCTCAGCAAGAGATGGAATATCACTATCAGTCTTGTGTGCAGAGATCAAAAACCCAGATTCAAGCTTGATTTAAATTTTGTCTGGTCTGTGGCTTTGGTGAAGTCATTTCATCTCTGTCTCCCACCCCTTGCCCATCTTATTTCTGTGACAGATTCTCTTTTGAAACACTCTGAGCCTGTTGGTCCCATCAGTTTTATCATAATTAATCAGGATGATCAGAGTTTGAGCACCTCACACTTTATGCCCATCCTAAAATGGGGATTTGGGGACGTTTGCAGGGTTTGCAGATGCACCCAGAGCCTGGGGAAGCTCAGTGGGGGTGGCAGGACCCTGGAGCAGCTCTGCCCAGCCACCATCCCCAGAGAGAGGATTTTGGGATAATGGCACAGCCTTCCCTCCTCTGCTCCCAATTCCTTTGTTCCCTGTCACTTTTTGCATAACTCACCATTAAACCCAGTTTAATGCAACCTGACTGTTTGTGTCCTGGAAAGTGACATTTCTCAGAGAAATTGGAATTCACAGGGATACATCTGAGGCAAAAGATCGACCAAAGCTTTGGAAAATTGCTGGTTATTAATGTTGGCTGTTATATAAAACCTTAAATGTTCTGTGAATATCAACAGGAATCTTTGCAAAGAGCTATTTATTGCAAATATTTAAACTTAAAAATAAATAGTCACAACAATAGTAATAACAGTAACAACAGTAACAACAATAATAACAATAACAATAATAATAATAAATAATAGACACAAGAACTCACAAGTAAATCTTGTCTGCTCCAAACTGACTTAAAACCACCCTGAAAATTCCAATCACTGCTTGCTGACCCCTTTGTTTTTATACCTTAAAACCAACCTCAGGAATAGGTGGTAAAATATATGAGATTAAGTTCTACATTTTGTGGTTATATTTTTTCAGCTGACAAAAAATTGCTACAAAATTCCAAACGGTTCATTTTATAGTTTTGGAATTGGGTTTAGTGTACAGAAAAGTCAGAGTTCATTTTGGTATAAGCTTTTTATGAGTATGTAATTAATGTATTTTTTCTGCAGTTTATGCCACCATTCTCTACAATTTTGGGGTTTTTATGGTCCTCTTCTGTGATTTTTTTTCATGGGGAAAAAAACATTTTATGGCTTAGAACAGAGAAAAATTTTCAGGCTTTAAGCTGTACAAGATAACAACAATTTTTAAACAATATTGTGATTCACAGACACAGCTGGGGAAGAAAATGCATTTCCTGTGACACTAATGGTGGCACAGAATATACATTCAATTAGATAATGAATTCATAATTGCTTGGTTTTGAGGAAAAAATATTAGATGTATAGCACAGTAGCTTCATTCTGCAGCAATGAGCATATTGCACTCCTGGCATTTTCTAGGAATATCGTGGCTTTCCTGGATTGCCAGAGCCAGGTTTTCCAGAGGAAAAGAGTTCCTGATGTTGTCTCAAGGCAACAGGAGCTGCAGGTCCAAGGAGCTTTTGGGGCTGGTCTGTACTGATGGCAAAAGTGGCCAAGAAAATGTTCTTGTGCTTCATCCTTCGAGGGAAGGATGAACAATAGAGAGATTTAAGGCACAAAAAAGAAAGTGGAAAATGGCAGAAAGTTGTTATTTAATTAAATTTATTTAAGGCTCTAAGAGTTTTTTGACTTGGGCTGGTTTAGTTTAAGGAAAAAACAGTTGAAATAACATGGGAATGCTGATTTGACAGACACAGATAAACCCCCTTGTTGACAGGTTCAGATGCAGCTTTAGCTTTGGAAAGGTAAAAGGTTCTTTTTAGTTCTAAAGTTTATATACTTGGCAGAACTTGCTCTGTTATGCTTCACAAATTAAAATAAGATATAGACCATGACCTTTCAGTCTATTGATGTGACTAATTACTAAAATATTAAGCCCACTGCCTTAAAAGCCAGAGATAAAAGCACATATTTGACTGATTATAATATTTAATTCCTCTTTCTTTTCTTAAAATTTCTGTTAAAGTGTCTACAAACTTTTGCATCTGAAGTGATCAAAGAAGATGAAGTGACTCTTACTGAAGAATTCATACCTTGTCACTTTGGAGGGATAGAAGTCTTGGGCTTTAAAAAAAAATTGTTTAATTAATGCACACAGTTAAGAGATAGTTGTGCTAAGAAAACAGGAACTATGTCATAATTAATTGTGAGATGGATGCAGCAGCAAGATAAAGCCTGTGGAAGATACTCCTGGAGTACTTACATGGCTAATTAATCCCTTCCCACCTTGGCTCTAACTCTGAGTGCCAGGTGAAATTCTCTAAGTGCAGGTAATGCTGCTGCTTTTTACTAGAATTATGATAATAGATAATAGAATTATGTTTGCTTCCAAGAAACTGGGAATTTTTGTTTTGCATCTTCTCCCTCCATCTCTTATGGAGCAATATTAGCTCATGTTTTATTCATTCTCTTAAATCAGTAAAAATTACTTGGAATTAGTTTCTCTTTGTCTGAATTATTGTCTTCTCTAAGTTGTGTTAGGTAATTGCATGAAGTTTTTGCTGCAACCTTTCACTATAAAGAGAATTTCTTTACTACATTTCATGACCTAGAGGTGGTCAAATTTTCTTTTCTTACCAGGAAATTGCCTGGATAAGAGATCCATAAATCCATTGCCTTTCCTTACTGACAATCCACACTCAGAAACTGATGATAAATAAACCTAATAAGTATTCTCAAAAATTAATCTGATCAATAAATAAATCCAGCAGTGATTGGAATAACTCAGGTGGGGCAGGTGGTGGTGTTGCAGTTTTTTGGATGGTGCAGTGCTCCTGTGAACTTGGGGTGAGGAACAGAAAAAACATCTGTTGAAACAAATGGAAAACTTCCTTGAGAAACATTCCTGTGGGCAACAAATTGGAAATTAAAATTAGATGGCAGGTAATGACTAAATAACCTGTCTTAGGCTTTGAAGATAATTAAGCTCTAAAAGATATTCCAGATTTACTTATTAAAATCTCCAAATTTATGATGTAATTTTATGTGGGCCATTGGCTGGCTGGCTGCAAAGTGAAAATAGACATTTATATGCAGAGAAGGAAGGTGACTCTCCAGAATCATTTCACCAAAAGCAATAAATGAATGAAAACAACCCTTCTGTGAAGAGAAACCTTTGAAATTACTTGAAGTAATGGTAAGAACGAGACTGGTTATCTTTTCATGTAAATGTTATTGCTGACTGCAGAGTAGAAAGGATTCAAGACTGTTTAAAATAAAGCAGAAAGCTTAAAATGAGCAACTTTGAATAAGCTTAACTTCTGATGAGATCATTATATTTGGGGTGATGAAAGATCCTTGCTTTGCATATGCTGAGGGAAATTGGATGGGAAGTCTGGAAATAACCCATTTTGGGAAGGGAGTTTGCCAGATAGGATAAAGTCTATTGCTGTCTGCAGTTTGGGGTTGATATTTATTTCCCTGTTCCACTGCTGTGCCTAATTTGATCAGTGTTTCTGAGCTATATCAGAGGCACCAGCCAAAGTCTGATTTGTATCTGGTCCTGGACTTTTGTGCTGAGAGGTGTAAAATTTCTCCTAAAGCCTCCATTATCCATTGTCGTTTGTGTCAAAAATTAAATTGGGATTTAGCCTCAAGAATTCCTGAAAATCACAGGTTAGATTATGATGAACATAACTTCATCATTATCATCGAGTCATGGAATGGTTTGGGTTGGAAGGGACCATCTAGTTTCCACCCCCATGAACATAATTCCATTATTTTAAGTGGGAAAGCATCAATTTTTCACAAAATAAACAGCTGCAGAGCTCTGCAGGTTGGTTCTTTTTCCAGTTTGGTGAAATCTGTCTTTATGCTTAGCACATGTCCTTGGAGCTGCATTGCTATGACCACATAGGACCTTAAACCCTTTCTGAACGTGCCATTATAATTTCCTGTTATCAAAAGAATAATTCAGTATCTTTCATACATCAGTCAAGTTTTGCATTAAAACCAGATAGGCTTTCTTGCCTTCTGCATTGAAAGACTGAAATCTCACAGTTCTGTTAGTTAAGACAATCTAATTTTCCACCTGGTTTTATTTACAGTCTGTTCAAAGTGCCAATCTTTTCTTTTATTTGAATGTTTTTCTCCCTTGCACGTGTTAGGTTTTTGGAAATAACAATATACTTCTGTTGTTATTTTGTGAGCAGATTTTGTGAATTTGTTTTTGTTTTAATTTGGGGTGATTTTGTTGGTATTTTTTATGGGGAAGCTGGATAAGATATCAGACAGCTTCTTTTACAAACTGGCCATATAAAGAATGGTGGCCATAACTTCAGTGCTGCAGGCTTTTATTCTGAAAACATTGTTGAATTGGCTTAAAAGGAGCTGGTGAGTTAATTCTTAGGACAGGCTTGAAAATTATTGTACAAAGATTAATAAAATAAAGTCCTCTGTCATCTTAATAAAATGAAGAAGATATGTAACTGTTCCCACAGACCTATCATGCCAAATTTTTCGGACAGTTGCTCTCAGATGCAGTGGACTTGGCAAAGATAAAGTAAATCTATTTCAGTCATTAATGAGAATCTCCTATTCTTTTCCTTAATCTGTGCAAGTCTGAGAAAAACCCCAGAAACTTGTGTTAGATCAGCCTTTGTTTTAAATGAGTTACAATTTTGATAAAGCAGCTGAAGTAGTTTTTTAAATTTAGCAAAGTCTTTGTTCTTTCTAGTGAACAGCTCAGTCACTTGATACTGAGAGATAGATTAAGAGCAAATTATCTTGAATTTGAAAATTAATTTGCTGGAATTTCACAGAGAAATATTGCTATTCTTTCACTTCCCAAAGCAATTAACGTAGTTTTGATGAGTCAGTTTTACTATCATAAAGTGTCCAGCTCTGGAGCCTTCAGCACAGAAATGACATGGATATGTGTGTCCAGAGGAGGCCACAAAAATGAGCAGAGGACTGGAACATTTCTTCTATAAGGAAAAGCTCAGAGATTTGGGATGTTCAGCCCAGAGAAGAAGAGGGAAGGGGATCCTTAGAGCCCCTTGCAGGGGATTATGAGAAGGTTGGGGACAAACACTTAGCAGGGCCTCTTTGATAAGACAAAAAAATGATTTTCAACAAGAAGATGAAATTAGATTTTAACTAGATATAAGGAGAGGGAAATTACAACAAGAGTGGTAAAACACTGTCATGGGTTGCCCAGAGATGTGGTGGATGTTCCATCCCTGGAAAACCTTCAAGGCCAGGCTGGATGGGACTTGGAGCAGCCTGGTCCAGTGAAAGGTTTCCCTGCCCATGGCAGGGGGTGGAAATAGATGAACTTTAAAGGTCCCTTCCAAGCCAAATTATTCTATGATTCATTTTGTCAGCAGTTTCCAGCTGCAGCTAAAACTGTATCTGACTTTAATGTAGTTCAGGAATGGAATTGCTTGTCCCTTCCCAGTCCCCATCACATCCCACAGCAGAGATTCCTGCATTGACTTTGGAGCTCAGAGTTGAACAAGCCCAGAAGTTAAAGGGAAGAACTCCCAGAAATCTTCAGCTGTGTCAAAGCTGCAGGAACCATTCCAATCAGAATATTTGTCTTCTTTTAAGCTGTCAAGCCATATAATAAAAATAAGGTTTGGGAAAGGCAGAACAATCCCTAGACAAGTGAGGATAAGCAGTGAGTAGATGTTAAAATGGACTATGACACTATTTACAAACAGTGCCTGTAAGGAGGTGTTTCACTCATAGCAAATACTCCTACTCACACCCAACACATTGAATTAAAAAAGTGGAAAGTATTTATAAGCATAACAAAACCCAGAGAAAGGTGATAATAAGCCATCCATTTTAATAAGGAATTAGGATTCTGACCTATTTCTTTCCCAGCAGGATTTATCACTAAGTTATAAATAACTTACAGGTATAAGACAGGGCAATGAGGAATAAATTAACAGTATAAACAAAATGCTCAGAGACTTCCAGCCCCTGCTGGCACCACTTTCCCAGGGAAAGACTGGGAGAGAGTGATACCAATGTGAGCTCAGGTTCATTTTCTGACTGGCTTAACTGCATTAAAGAGTTGAGTGTGGGGATGGGAAGGGCAGGTGAGAATGATAGGGGTGTCTCAGACCTGTTTATTGCTGTATTTTATTGATTTCTTGTGAGGGGAGAGAACTGCAGGTACAACACACAGTTGCAATCTAAATTGATTTCCCTGCTGTTTAAGAAGTTTTGGTGTGGTTTGCCCTGGTGACTCATTGGGACTTTGCACTTCACGTGGTTCAGGGGGTTGAGATGTACAACAGGATCTTTCTCTCCAGTTTTTTGGAAGTAAAGAAAGTCCAAACAGATCTTCAGCTTGTGAATCTACCCACTTGATTGAGACTGCAGGTGTTCTTTCATTCTTGCACACCTGATTAGAAAACCCAGAGAACTCCTAAAATGGCCTAAAAACACTTAATGCCATCACCATTGAGAAAATGTCTCAATGTCTACAGCATTCCTACTTTTTTTTTTTTTTTTGTTGTTTTCTAATAGTTTTTAAGAAGGCTTTTGAGTGAGCATTAATGTCAATTACACCATGAAAATTCTATCCATGTCCACTGGAGGTGTGCTTGATAAAAGTAAAGAAACAAATTCTAACCAAATCTTCACATGATTAGGATCAAATTTTCAAGCAGTCTCAGGTTTTTTGGACTTTTTAAAGCTCTAGTTTATTAATTCTTTGAGCAATATGGCATTTTCAAGCTGTCAGAGGGGTATCTCAGTTTGAATATGCATCTGTCTCTTGCTTAAAGGAGAAATCTGCTCTGAACCTGGTCCAAAAGAATGGGCTGAAGTGGCATCTTTGGCAGGGTGTGGCTACACCAACACTCACTAGACCTCTTTCCTTTTCCTTTTCCTTTTCCTTTTCCTTTTCCTTTTCCTTTTCCTTTTCCTTTTCCTTTTCCTTTTCCTTTTCCTTTTCCTTTTCCTTTTCCTTTTCCTTTTCCTTTTCCTTTTCCTTTTCCTTCTCCTTTTCCTTCTCCTTTTCCTTTTCCTTCTCCTTTTCCTTTTCCTTTTCCTTTTCTTTTTCTCCTTTTCCTCCTTTTCTCCTTTTCTCTCCTTCTCCTTTTCTCCTTTTCTCCTTTTCCTCCTTCTCCTTCTCCTTCTCCTTCTCCTTCTCCTTCTCCTTCTCCTTCTCCTTCTCCTTCTCCTCCTTCTCCTTCTCCTTTTCTCCTTCTCCTTCTCCTTCTCCTTCTCCTTCTCCTTCTCCTTCTCTCCTTCTTCTCCTTCTCCTTCTCCTTCTCTCTCCTTCTCCTTCTCCTTCTCCTTCTCCTTCTCCTTCTCCTTCTCCTTCTCCTTCTCCTTCTTCTCCTTCCTCTCTCCTCACTGTGACAATGAACTCATGGCTTTGCTCCTTTTTCTGTCCACACAGCTGAAAGTCGAGGTGGTGGACATGAATGGCAAAACCCTGGATGGCCCAGTCCGCCTGGACATCGTGGTCATCGACCAGAACGACAACAGACCCATGTTCAAAGAGGGGCCCTACGTTGGGCACGTCATGGAGGGATCTGCCACAGGTGAGTCTGTGCCTCTCACAGCTCAGTAAATTGTGCCTGGACAAATTCTCTGTTGGTCAAGGGGTTGTTTTCACATTGTACAAGTTTTCTTGCTGATTTTGTGGCTCGCCGGGTTCCTCCTCCTCAAAAACGAGTGGGAGCGGTGCAACTTTAGGACAACAGGTCATGGGTTTTGAAAAAGAAGTCTTGGCAGTAAAAAACAAAAGAAGGAAAAGGAAGAAAACCCAGAAATCAGTTGGAAGTAGGATTTAGGTTCTTTGCTTTAGGTTCTTTGTTTTTATTCATCTCTGGAATCAACAAGGACAACCCCTAGGATATGATTAAGATTCAAACCAAATACCATGAGCAATTTCTGTGCAGAGTAGGAATTTCACATTTTTTCCTGTAAGTTTAGGTACTGGAAGGGTTATTTTTATTTGTTTATGTAGAATGAGTCAAGTAAATAACACAAATAAATGGAAAGCACACCATGAAAAACCTAATGTTTTAGGGCATATTGAAATACTGAACAGTGCTGATAAACGGATGTTGTAAATGCAGGTACAACAGTTGTAACAAAACAAAAACACATTGATAATTAAAGTTACTAAGGAAAATGTTCTGATTAAATTTCTTGTTGATTTTGTCTGATCAGGAAATTCTAGAAAGGGTAAGATATTGTTCCAAGTTTCAATGTAGGTACAACCATCCAAGTTAAGCTCTTCCCTTATATTATGTGAGCTTTCTGGTGAACTGTGCATTTTCAAATAGAGTTCTTCATATCTAAAAACCTGTGGGTATGAAATGCATTACAAGCTGCTCCTTCAACAGATTAAAATTTTGAGGTAAATGTTTATTTACCTCACTTGTGACAAGCATGTAATGAAGATATTGATGATCTTTTCAGCCAAATAGGAAATGTTTCATAATTGAGAGTATGGCTGCCAGTGGAGCACTCTTTTCTGTTGTTGGTCTCTAGTACATTTTTAAACTGTCAATTCTCTATTTTTATTATCCATAAACTCTCCTTGCTTTTCCTTTTTTCCCAACTCCTTATATTGAAGTTTACACTTCTGATTCAGTAGAGATGTTTCTCAGCCCAACTTCCAGTGAATTCTTCTGTAATAGTTTCATCCATTTTCTCCTACTGCTGCTTTGTATAGACTCAGGTATCATTTACCATTTTGATTGTCTTTCTCATTGGCCAAAGTTTGAATAATTTTTCTCAACTTTCCTTTCCTTACCCTCCCTCCCTTCCCTCCAGGTATTCATCACATTAAACTTCATAACCTCATTTGCCTGGTGTCAAGAGCACCAATGCTTGCAAAATTATTTTGTGCACAGCAGGACCTGTGGAATCAGGGTTGGCTGGAATCAGTCACAGCTCTCTATGCAGATGGCACCCACTTAGCCAAGGTTTCCTGGTGTTTACATCTGTTTTCCATAGTTCTTCACAACTTGTGGCACATATATTCAAATTATTCATCAGGCTCTGCTATTTTATCACAGAATATCAGAGAATATTCCGGGCTGGAAGGGCCCCACCAGCTGTCGTGCTGTTCCAAATCAAAGGTTACAGCACTGCACAGCTGGATAGAAATCCTGATGTGCTTGCATGTCAGATTCCTGAGTCCTTCCCTTTGGATTGCAATTGTGCTGTATTTCATTTTTGAAGCTGCAAAAGGAAGGCTTTGCATTGGATGTATAACCTTATTTTTTATCACAGCCACCTGCAGCTTCGTTCAAGCTCTGAATCAAACCCACTCACAGAAATTCTGCTAAAAATAAAAAAATGCTCAAGTAGATATCTTGGATTTGTCTTGACGTTCCCTGGACCAAAGTGTAAATGTCCATGGATACCAATAACTCCATGAGAGATGCACAATTATGTAGAGAAAGATGCAAATATAGTGTGAAACTCATCTGAAGGATTTGGGGCCTTTTAAAACTGTTCAGATGATATTATTGTTATCTTACTTTAAATTATCCACTGCAGGGTTCCTGTGTGTTTTCCTGTTAGGCCACAATTTTATCAGTCACAAAACCAATGGAATTCTCTAGAGATTTTCCCCTAATTCATTGACTCTACA
The DNA here is from genome assembly GCA_030060385.1 of Muscicapa striata striata. Taxonomy (NCBI): domain Eukaryota; kingdom Metazoa; phylum Chordata; class Aves; order Passeriformes; family Muscicapidae; genus Muscicapa; species Muscicapa striata. The sequence goes on along the minus strand of JAREIS010000073.1, from coordinate 2,093,088 downwards.
CTTGAACTTAAGTGTTGTCTATTCATCAGGAATATCAGAGAATTATTGATAAATAAATCTTGGAGAGAGTTAGCATCAATAACTTTAATTTGTAAACCTTGATTTTAAAAATCAAGTGAATATTCATACTAGACTTCCCCAGTGTTCCTGTAAGACACATTTTTCAGCTTTTTATTGTTTTACAAAGTAACTTTTTTCCTTAATGATTTGAAAGTTGATTCCTTAATTAGGAACAACACAGAAATTACAGTGAAAAGTTGTGCCAAACCCCTCTTAAGAATCTTGTTTTCTCTTCTATTTGAGATAGATATAAATCCACCAAAATTGAAGAAAACATGGAAGCAAGTGTGTGATTTTTGTATTCATTTAATCTGTCTATGAATAAGTAAAGAGCCTTTTGAGCACAGTCCCAGTGAGGATGGTTTGCATGGTGATTAAATAGCTTTTTTTATGTCACTAAGGCCATTCACATTTTTGTGTGTGTGATTTTTAAACTCACAGTAAACACCAATGGTTATTTGGACACCTACAATTTATGTGCCATCTCATTTCTGGAGAGGCAAATACCTGCCTGTAATTACTGAGAATATAAACTGCATTACAATGAGTATTCATCTGAATTTCAAGCTAGAGCTTGCCAGATCTTATAATTAATGCTAAAGATATGTGGCTGCTAGGTGATACTTCTACAGATTTATTTCTTGATATATCATTCCTACGGAAATTTAATAATATAGTTAGTTACAGTAAATTAGCTCTTTTCAGAGAAAATTGTCGTGGTTCTGAAAATAGCCCAGAGTCATATCCTAACAAAGTACACTCAAATGTGTGCTTAAAGTGACCACAGATGTGCTGAGATATCTATTAGGTCTTTTCCTGGAGGAACTGCAAACTTGGAGGCTATTTATCATAAATACATAAATTAGAAGACCAGTAGAAACTGTTTGAAGACAGAAGAACCAGTTTGATTTGTTGTTTTTTATTTATACCAGCTCCCATTTCTGAGGGAAGTTGCAGTCAGCATATATGTACCAGGAAAATAATGGCTGAGCCTGATTCAGTAACACTGATGGCAATTTTTGGACTGACTGTAATGGGTTTTGTGTTCGCTGTACTGCTGATTTCTCATGTTTTTGTTTTCTGAGTTATGACCCAGTTTATTTCCTGTAGACCTCTGATTTTTCCAGCTGCCAGCTCAAGGGTTGAGGATCTGTGCCTTGCAGCAGTCTCACCTCAGCACATTAATGAGGGTGACTCCAATCCCATGGATTCCACAGGCAGGCAGGAACATTTGGATATCTCACTTTTAAAGGTTGGAAAGTGCAGGAGGGTCAAATGACCCTGGCAGCCAACTCATTTCTCTTGCTGGAGGCACTTAACAGAAATTATTTTAAACACATTTGACATTATGTGTCTTACAACAATATGGTGCAAACCCAGTGGGGTTAAATATTAACTGCAGTGGTTTAGCAAAATTGCTTGAGAATTGCATTTAGAGAAAGTGCCTTGTTTTCTGTGCTGCACAATAGCCTGGATCCATTGCATTCCAGCCAAGGAGCCTGGACTGACAGATGTCTATAAATAATTGCTGGAAATAAAGGGACACTTGGAGACATTTAGAGAGGAAACAGAAGGAATTAAGAAGAATAGCCTAGAGGCTTCTGTAGTATCATAAAATAGTAATTTGTAGAGATGGATAAAACATGAGGAAGGGGCTGAGCATCATTGGTAGCTCTGCACTGGAAAATAGTGCATTGGTTGAGGTAAATGAAAACTGGTGCTGAAATGGTGATTTTTTAATTTACAACAACCTGCCAGAATGGTTGATTTGTTGGTTTTTTAAGCCTAACAAAAAGTTTAATACATAAACTAATAGAAATGGGATTGTATAAAACAGATGGAGTCCAAAGAAAGAGTTAGTGAAAGGGAAACAAAAGGCTGGCCTAGCAAAGTGGCAAAAATAAATTTGGCATCTTTGACTTTTATACACACCTGCTGCAAGCTTTGACACATTTGAAATATTCTGGTGCTATTTTCCAGACTCTCTTTATTTGTCCCTTGCAATCCTTGCTGGCTTGTGGCAGAAGAAGGTGGCCAAAGCTGTTAAATGAATCAAATTGCATTGAATTTGGTGAAGTCTCCAAGTCTTCTTTTGACCTATAAATCACAGGGGACAGAGGGAAATCAGAGGGTGTGTTTAGAAGTTGTCTTTTTGCTGAAAAATTAAAAAAAAAAATTATGAAGTCACAGAGAGCCATTAGAAAATGATAATAAAGGATATAATCTTTTTATTTAGGTAAAAGTAGAATCTGGAGTTTTCCAGTCTTCTGATTCTGCTTGCACCAGGGTTAGGGTGACACTTGAGTCTTTTTGTCACAGAATTTACGTTATGTTGTGCATAAATGTTTATTTGTTGATGTTTTATTGAGCTGGGTTTTTGCAGAATAAACTTAGAAGTATCTATAGATCTGACCTGCAAAGCAGAAATATCTCAGAAAATTCACCTTAAAACTATCTCAAAATTAAATGTTTGAACCTGAAGTTTTTTTGATTCATAGCACTGCCATTCACAGCAATACTTAGATTTAGAGGAGATTTGAAATGTCAAATGTTACATATTTAATTATGAAACTTACTGCTATGAGCTCTTGTGGAAAACGAAATAATAAATTGGAATGAAACTGTGGATGAGGAAGCCTCTGAGTCAAGGGAAGCTAAAGAATACACAAAACTCCTTTATTTGTTAAAACCAGCCTGTTCCAGCTTTTCCCCTGTCCTTCCTACTGGAGAAGGAATTCTCAGTTATGGGTACAACTCAGCAGAGCAGTTTCTAAGTTCCTTTTCTTCCAGATGTGTTCATTTCTGGGCAAACTTGAAAACTTGCTGATGGCAAACTTTCAGCCATCCTTTCTTGGGATTAATCATCTGCATTTCAGCAAAACTCCACTCGCTGCCTCAAAATCCTTTGTAATCTGGCCTGGAAATGTAACGGATGTGAACTAGGTAGAAACATCTGTAATGTCAATATTTAAATTTCCAAGCAGAAGCCAAGCAGCAGCCAGGCTAATTATGCACAGCTGCTTTGTATATCCCAGTAGGAAATTTTTCACAGATCTGTGTGGAATAAAATACAGCTGTATATGAATATGGTTATTGTGTGTATGTGTATATATATATATATATATATATATATATATGTATATATATGTATGATGTGCATATATTGCACAGAGATGAGCATATATAGACACAAATATCTGATCTTTTATTAGGGATTCTGGTATATTTTAGTTACTGTATATATGTACATGATGGAAAGATTTGTATTTACTGATAATTTGTTGTATTATGGCAGACAAAGTTGTACATGCACTGTAATCTGCCCAATGGAAATTGGGAGGAATAACCCATTAAATCACTGCCAAGTAATTAACAGATTCCCAGGTATGCAAGTGTGGTCGAAGCAGTGCATTTGGAGGAAATTAAAATAATCTCATGTGTAGCAATTAGCAGTTCACTCAGCCTGGGTCTGTGATGGGAGTGTCAGGGAGCAGGAGGCTGCTCCCACTCCAGGCTTCAATTATCCTGATTTCCAGCAGACAGAGGTTAAACCCAGGAAAGGCTCCAGGGGCTCAGGTAGAATTACTGACCTGCTTGGGAGGGCTGGAAGTGGGTCACCTTCTTCAGTCCCAGACAGAAAATTCCCTTTGCCTTTCTGCACAAGTGATCTGTGTGCTCACTGCCCCTCCTGCTAAAATGAGCTTTCTTTTGCTTTCCATAGTCACACAAAAAATATTCCAAAAATCAGCCTTATGGCCAGATGAGCATTAGTGCCTGAAGTTACAGGCTGTAAAAGCATTATGGTCTCTGTGCCTTGGACATTCATGTAGTGAGGTGCTTGCACTTCCCTGCACAGAGCAGGTTGGAGTTTTGGCTCCTTTTCCATCATAGCTAAGGTTCATGAAATAAAAATGAGTATGTTTCTTAATTAAAGAACAAATGAATTTTTTAAAAAAATGCTGGAGTCCTTGCTGGGTACTGCAGCACAAGAGCTCCAATGAATTTGTGCAATTCAGGATGTAATTGTTTGCAAAAGGAAATTTATTCACTAATTTATTTACCAGTGGCTTTTGCACCTGGGCTTTTGCACCTGCTTTGTGCATCTCCTTCTGTTCTCTTAGAAGAGAGAGGGATGAGCTTTAGAGCTCCAAGCACTTTGGACACATGAGATAAACTCATCCATGTAATCAATAAATTGAAAGATCCTGCAGTCCCAGGAAAGCATTATCTGAAAAAAAACCTCCAATCTGTGTGGCAGCCTGCAGGGAGGGAGTGTGCTGCATCCCTCTGGGCAGCTTTTATTAGTGGTATAAACCCTCAGCTTGTGTTTATACACTTCTAAATCACCCCTGGTGGATGCTGCCTCTCCATCCCCTCTGTGCAGCCTCTACAGGAGTCAGGGGCCTGGCAGCATCCACATCACCATATTTCATCCAGCTTCTTTAAAAGTGTGTGAAAGAGGTGATAAATCCCCAGAAGCTGCAATCATGTGCCATAAATTGAGGATGTGGTTGAGGCTGGTGCAGAGATGCTGCAGTTGAAGCCCCATCCCACCCACCTCGTGCTCACACTGAGCTGGGCATAAATCCCAGGCTGGTGTCACCAGGGCTGGTGACAGGGACTGTGGCCACTGCTCCAGGTGCCAAAGCAAAAAAAAAAAAAAAAAAAGCCAATAAATGGTCAGTGCAGGCAGGATTTGCCTCAGTGTGCAATGCCAACAGAAAGATCCATCCTCCTTCTATTGTGGAAGAGACACACAGCTGAATGGAAAACTCACCACTGCACAATGGCAGGATTATTTATTCCCTTGCAGCTCAACCTGGTTAATTTTCCCAATTTTGTTGAAAGGCGTTATCAGATAGATAGTGCCTTTTTTAAAAAAAAACAACCAACCAACCAAAAAAAACCCAAAAAAACAAAAAACCAAAAAAAAAAACCAACAAAAAAAAGCCCCAAACCAAACAAACAAACAAAAAAAAAAAAACCAAAAGGAGAAAAAATATGTTATTTTTAAACTGTAAGTTCACATTTTTCTTTATTTTTTTTTTCTTCATTTCTCTGTTTCAGGCCCTCACAGTTTTTCTTCTTTTCCCACCATTAAATCTAGTGCTTGGGGTTTAAATTGCAGTCTGTAATCCCATGAAGTCAGAAAAGAGTTGCACACTACCCTTGGAAGAGTGAAAGCAATTGCAATGGGAAGGGAAACCTTAGTGAGAATGATCCCACAGTAATCTGCTTTTGCAGTATGAGAAGTTTGCAGTATTTTATAGAAATATTGAAAATAGTTCACTTGGTTTTCAGATACTTTTAGAAAAAGGCAGTTCTTGACTTTTTCTTTCAGATCACATCTGCTGAACACAGAAAATGTCACCTTTGCACACCACTATGCATTTCCACACAGTTGCATTATTTCTCCATAGCACTTTTCCATAGCTGTCCACCAAAAATAGGTGGGAAATTACATTTATTTTCAGGAATCAAGCCCTCCTGGTGAGCACATGCTCAAAAGTAAGCAGGAGAAGCTTTTATAAAATGACACATTTGTACCTGAAGAAGTTTCTGGAAATGTTTAAAAGTTTATTATTGGCTTTCTTGTGGAGGGAAAGGGGGAAAGGTGCTGTTAGCTGGTGCTGAGCTAGATTCACACTTAGGCAATGTGACAGACAGGTTGAAGGTGAGATCTCACAGCTCTTGCTTTCAATCCATCTTCTGCTGGTACTTGTTGGAAACTCCAGCAGAAATGGCTTTTAAATGCAGTTTGAAGGAAATATTAACAGATGCATATTCAAGAGAGTGATTTTTGGGAGCACAAATGGAACTTGTCATTGCTATGATTTAAGCACAGAGCAGTAAAATATATTGAATATTCTTTTGCTGGAAAATACTTGACTTCAGTTCCATGTTTCAATTGTACAAGTCAAAGTTATAAAGGCAAAAAAATTGATTCCAAAGTAAAAGGAGAAAATAACCTGGATAAAAAATTTTAACTGAGTTTTTTCCTCAAACCTTACTTATTATACTTAAAAGCCACTTGGGTTTGAAAATGGAAATTACTATGTGCTAAGAATTATGTTGGTGACAATAGTGGATGTTTTTTTGGGCAACTCTGTCCCAGATTCAAATCTGTGTTTTAACAACATTCTTATAAAGAATGTTCTATTCTAAAATTAATGTGGGTAAAACATGATTTTAAGAGTACTAGAAGTATTTAATAATTGTTTTAAGAGACAGGAATATTATTAAAAAAAAATGTGATTATGTACAAAAGAGCAATATTTGTCATGCAAACATTATGACAGCACATGTAACACCTCCAAGAAAGGAGATGTACATTACTGGATGAAAATGTTTCACTTTCCTCCATGGAATCTCTGTGAGAAAAACAAAATATGATTTCCATCATAAAGGTAAAGAACACAGTCTACTTTTAATGTCATTTCCTTTTAATCATCAGAAGCATTGTCAGGAAACTTGGCAGGGAAATTTATTTTTAACATGGTTTTGAAATTGAAAGGCACACCTCAAGACAAAGGTACTTTAATTAATGAAATAATTTGCAATACACTGCAGGTCTTGTCCATGGGGTCATATGATTACTCATTCAATTAATATATTATGACTTTTTTTGCAGTCTACTGGAGGGTGTAATTTTATTAAGCACACATGGAAATTGTATTTCTTGGCCTCACTACTTTAGGCTCTAAAAGGGCAGAGTTGAGTTGATCTCAGAGAGGGAGGTAAGAAAGATGTATTTCCCCAGCTAGGTGGGGGCAAAAAAAATCCCAAACCCAAAGTTTTTTTTCAAAAAAAGCAATCCAAATCCCCCAACTTTGCACATTCATTTTGTCAAACTCTTTTTACTTGTCTCAAATGAAGATGTGTTATTTGTTGCTCCAAGCAGAAGCCTCTCATCTATAGTGACAACCTTTGGGCTTTGAAAATATTGCCAGTCTCAGTATGTTTTTCCAATCTGAATTTCATGATGTTTGATTAAAAAGGAATCTCTTGAACAGTCATTCTCTTTTACCATTAGAGGTTATAAATACAGTATCTTTCTTTAAAGGAGCTTTAAATTTTTAAAGAGGTGTTATTTAAAAGTTTTTTATCTGTCATTTCTTGCCATCCAACCTGTGCTCCTGTGGTGTATCTGAGAAGTTTGGAAGGCATCTGAAATACTGAATTTAAAGAGTGTCCATGAAAGATCTCTTTGTGCTTTGCTCTTAAATGACAACTTGTGTCAGCTGGGATTGGCATATTGTGAAATCAGAGGGAATGTCAGTGAAATTCATACAGGCTCACTATTGCTAAAAGCCCATGTACTACAAATCTGAGTTTTGGAGGTGAAATTGGCACCCATCCCTGTTTAGCACAGCAAAAACCATCCCTGCTACACCACCAGCTCTTTGATTCAGAACATGGCCAAAATGTAGGCCTGGATTTCTTAGAATATACAAAATTTCAGAGGGTTGTCAGCATCTCAGCTCGACTCTGTATGGGACTTTGCTTTCAGGATTTAATTCACTGCCTTAATTTTCTTTTGTATTTTGTTGCATGAACCATTAATTAATGTCATTGATCTGGCAGTTTGAATTCTTCAGCACCTGCAGCACCTTTGCTGGAAAGCTTCATGCTTAAGTACTGCTACCCAAAGCACTCTGTAAATTCTCTGAGTCAGCACCTAGGTAGCATTTTTTACTCTTCAAAAAAGTTCTCCTCTGGGGCAGAGCACCAATTATAAAAATGCAATCACAGCAGTTGCATGATATTAAAATAAAACTTATGCAGTAGCACATAATAGCAAATCAAACTATTAAACACTATAGAGTTTGGTCCTGTATGCAAGAATAGGTTCTTCCTCCCACAGGCTGTGCAAGTGCCAGTCAGAGGAATTTTAACCTTTGCAGGGTTGGGCTGGGGTTGAGCGAGCTCTGGAATCAGGATCATGGAAAGGTTTGGGTTGAAGGGACTTTAAAGCTCATTCCATTCCATCCCTGCCATGAGCAGGGACATTTTCCACTGGCCCAAGCTGGTCCAAGCCCCAATATCCAACCTGGCCTTGGACATTCCAGGGATCCAGGAGCAGCCACAGCTTCTCTGGGCACCTGTGCCAGGGCCTCCCCACCCACCCAGTGAACAATTTCTTCCCCCAATCCCATCTAAACCTGTCCTTCTTTAGTTTAAAACTATACCCCTGTCCTGTCATTAGCTGCCCTATAAAAATCCCTATCCCTCCTTTTTATGAGGATGAATGTAAAAAGAGTGAGCACCCTGCTGATGCACTTCAATTGAACTTGCTTTGGGTTCTTCCACTAACAAACAGCAGTTCATTGTCTTAAGGCAAAAAAAATGGTCTCTGGGTGCTTGGAATATGGGATCTGCATTCCTCTGAGAAACAGAAATTCCAGTGCCAGCAGCAGCTAAGTAAAAGTGGTTTAAGGTTTTGGTCTGATAAATTCTGAAAAAATATGAGCAAGTGGAAGGACTACTCAGATAAATAATGTTGGAGAGAAAGCTCATACCCTAAAACCACTCAGAATTTCTGGTAAATAGTGGCCAGACACTGAATGAATATTCACTAAAAAAAAAAAAAAAAAAATAGAAATAACACTACAATAATGTAATTCTCTTAATGGAAGGACTTGAAATACTGAAATGTCTCTGGTGTGGCTGTGAGCAAATGGATTTTGCAACTGCCTACTATTCCTGCTGTACAAGGTTATCAAAACAGATGCAGGTTTAGCAAGCAAAGTTGACAATAAATGTAATCAATGTACCATGGGCAGCACTGATCTCATTGTGTCAACATTTTGTGCAGATGGGATGAGTGGTACCCAAACCTGATTGGCCAAAATTTGTCAAAGGAGCTGAGTTCCCAGCTGTGGCAGAGAAGGGCCCTGGAAAACAGGAGCAGAGGAGAAACATCAGCATGTTTTAGCAGACAGGGCAATGGATCATGAAATTGCAGACATTATTGTTTGGACACACTTGCAAGCATTGTTTTGCAAACTTCTTGTTTTTTTAATTTAAACAGTTTTGCCTTCTTGATTTTAAGCTGAACTCTATCATAGCTTCTGTTAGAAAAAAAAAACAAACCTACAGTACTCAAAATAATTATAAAACCAAAAGATAGACATGCCTCTTGGGCTTGTTGTAATCTTGCTTATTTGGCAGTTCCATTTGGGGAGGTTACACTTTCAGCAGGCTTGGTGTGTGCTGCAGGCTTACTAGGAGAGAGCTAAAGAATTGAAAATTTGATCGTATTTTCCTAGCCAGAGAAAAAAGAAGTTAATAGTATAGCTTTTCTTTTCCAATTTCCTTTTTTGAAGGCTTGCCTTTGCTAGTTAAGATAATATAGTTTATCCATCCTTTGGGCTCTTATTTTCTCATTGCTACAGCTGTATCCCAGAAAGCTGAAATTATCAGCTTCAGGCTTCATTGCTATTGAATAAAGTTTTAACTCATTTTTCTTTTTTTTTTTTTTTTTTTTTTTCTTCAAGCTGAAGAATTCTTTTGGAAGCAAGCAGGCAGGCGAGTCTTCTGTTTTTTCCCTCTTTCTGCTTTGCAGATTACAATTTGTCTGTCGGGTCCTTTATGAGTAGTTACTCCAACAGGAAAGTGTAGGGGAAGGACTTCACCATTCTGAGTGTTTTCCTGGATCACTTTATAGATTAAAGCAGCAGTTGCAGCATTATTAACATTCTCTTCAAAGCAGAGTGAGCAGAGGAGTCCATGCAGTGCTCAGAGCAGCCCCAGCACAGGCACATCCCCAGCTGCTGATTGTGCCACCTCCTGCCAGGCACCACAATTTGGAAACCATTTCTCAAAGAACCTTTGTTCAGAGTGTTTTGCTGCTGAATGGAGACATCTCTCTCCTAAATGAAACAAAATCAAATTTCCTGATAAAGGCAGAGATTGTTTTCTCAGACCTCATCCAGGGAGAGATGCTCTCCTGCCCAGGCTGTAGCAGGGAGTTTGTTCATGCCCACCACGGCTCTATATTAAATATATTGTTCCATAAAAAGTGTTGTGATATTTACTCAGTGCTGGTACATCCTTCTAGTTCTTTGGTGTGCCCTGAGGGGTTTAAACACTGCGTGCTGGAGTAGAAGAAAAAAAAAAAAAAAATCTCCCTTAGTTTATAGATTTTATCCTTTTCATAAGCTGTGAGGATGGGTAGTGGTGATGCTGCTTAAATACTTCTAAATTTGCTTGGGCTGCAGCAGCCAAAGGAGTGAAAACATTAAAAAAAAGTGTTAATTAAGAGAAACTGAAAGAAGTGAAGGTTTCTTTGTTATTGTGGATTTTCTCTTGCCAATCTGGTATACCTTAGCTGCAGGCTAGTCCCTCATAGGGCCAGGAATTACAACCTGTTGAATGCTAAAGAGGTGGTGTGGACCAATACTAATGAGGATCTGTGGAGCAGCCTCCTTATTCCTGGCAGCCAAAGGGAGGAAAGAAGGGTATTTCATGGTTAGCTACTCTGCCTAGGGACACCCAATTTACATATGGCCTAAAACTGCTGATCAGAGCTAATCTCCCTGATCATTACAGCCTGAAGAAAGGTTTAATATTCAGGATGTTCTGAAGGGGTTTTTTTCCTAAACAAAAATAGGCTGCATGGAAAGTGGGCCATTGGCAAGCCCGGACTGTGAGCTGCTGCCAAGAATTTTAATGGCCTGATGCTAAGCACTGAGACTTGTGCTCCAGTGAAACTTTTTGTAGTTTTTTCTCACAGATACTAGTTTGGTTTATTCTGTTGTCTCAAGCCTGCACTAAAGCAGACTTTTTTTCCCAGACTGAGGGGACTTCAGAGATCAAGAGACAGTGGGATGTGGCTGCTTCAGAGAGCCTTGGCAGCAGATGTGGCTGTGGTGATTGCCATGGGATGTCCTTAAATCCTCCTCTCCTTGACAGTTTTCCTAGTGGGATGTGTCAGTTTGCAGCTGAGGCTGTGTCCTCACTCCTGTCAGTGCATAGAGAGAAGGGATACAAAGATTTTTGGGGTGGGGAATCCTCCTTTCTCCTCACTTTTGTTTTACAGATGTGCAAATTGATTGCTAGCTTTTTTCTTTCATTCTTTATCATCCAGGGCCAGAACAACTGGAAGCTGAGGGGAATGTACCAACTGAGAATAGTGCTTGCTTCCTCTCTCTCCCAGAATTCTAATTTAGGTCAAATTTCTGAGAAAATCAGAACCAGCCATTTTATTTCTAAATGACTTCCTGCAAGTGGCAGGATTTACTCAGTGGATCCATTTAGTTTTCATCCATAGATGTATTCACAGATCTCCTGCAGCCTTGCTATAACTTCCACCATTATGCAGAGTTTACTTTCATCCAGTAGCTAAAAAAATTAACACCTTTCATCTTTGCTTTGTAGTGCAAATGGGGAGATACTTTCAAGAAATGAAAGTCCTGGTCAAAAATTGCGACTGCAATTTTTTTTTTTTTTTTTTTTTTTTTTTTTTTTTTGCCACTGAAAATAGACTGGGGAAAAATGTGTTATTTTTATGGGGCAATAAAAAAGCAAAAAAACTAAAAATAAAACAACACTCCACTGTGTTGAGCAGTCACCAGAGGTGTGGAGAGACAAGCACAGAAATGTTTGCAGGGGCTGTGGCCATGAGAAGTTGGTGGCCACTGTGCTTGCACCATTCCACCCATGCTTTTTGTCCCGTGGCTTCTCTCTGATCTCTGTGTAGAATCTTTTCTTTCCCCGTGGCTGCAGCAAATCTGGGATTCCAGAGCAGCATGTTTCCTCACCTCTGTGACCCTGCTCTGCTTCTGTCATGCCTCGTGTTGAGGAATAGTCTCAGAGCTGCCAGGGCACAAGCTCAGTATGGAGAAGGCAGGAATTGAAATAATTTTGCCTTACAGCACTGTTGACCTCTGCTGCATCACATATGCTGCGTGTTTTCTCATGTGTTAAATTGCAAACTCCAGAAGATGTGTTTTGTAACTTTATTTTTGTTTAATTCATTTCTTAAAGGGTACTGATTCGGGATTTTTTTTTTATTTTTTTTTTTAATGTGTAAGAAATATTTTCAGGCGAGCATCCTGAGTATCTGAAGTGGCTTTGATAGTCTGGGCTTTGATGTGAGTTGTGACCTTGTGATCTGTGACACAGTAGGAATTTTATTGCCCATAAGCTGCCAAGAAATGTATATTTCTATGTGTTGGTAGATGTCACTTTTTGAAATACATTCTTGCTCATGTAAATGCATATTCAGTGTCTTTTGTTGCAAATCACTGTTGGGGATGGGACCCATGAAAGCTGCTCTGAGGTACTGATTCCTAATTTTTCCTTAAGTTTGCTGAGCACTTATATCTTCATATGTTTACTTTTAAACACATCTCTTGGATTTTTCAGACCAGTTTTGGAGAGCACTGACATAGGATACAGCAGTTGTTGCTCCTACTTTAAGCTAATTATCAAGAATATAAATCCTTGCTTGCCAATTAATATTTTTTTGCATGGTTGGGAATGGCTGCCACAGTTGGAGACTGCAAGGTGCTATGGACATATTTTCTGTTGGCTTGAAAAGGTGAATGATGGTGTTTGGATGTGCTCATCATATACCAGGAGGGTGTAGATGCTAATTCATATATTTCATAAATTAATTCATAAATGTGGCTGAGCTTTAATGTTTCTTAAAGCCAAGTAAAATAGCTTGTATTCTCAGTTCTGAAGGTTCCTTTCAGAGTCAGACAAATAACTCTGTGTTATCCATGTCGAGTTTTAAAATTATTAAAAACATGAAAATTACCTCTTGTAGATGAAACAAATTCATTTATCATTTGGGATGTTAACAGAGATGGTTGACAAAAAGTGCATTGTGTGTGTGTAGGTCTGACAGAAAGCAGAGAGAACAATCTGGCCTCACTAGAGGCTGGGGTATATTTGTTAGTGAGAAAATACTGACTCCTTTGTAGGTAGATGATGTATGTATGTATGTAGATTTGTATGCAAATTATATATTATTACCATTCCTATTTGTGTCTGAAAAAGCAATACTCAGCATAGAGGGGAAAAGAAAAATAAAATCTTTGTTTCTCACTATCAGTCATGGTCCCCTGTGAAGAGAATCATAAACCCTTGGGATTTATAAACCAAAACACATTTGGGAGAGCTCCAATGAAGAATAGTCCTGAATCCTTTAGCAATGAAAATAAAAATCTATAGAAAAGAGACCATTACAAGATTCTTAGGTAGTTCTAGGAGAATGTCCTGAGTTTTTAAAAGTTCATGTTATATTTTGGCTCCTTAATACACAATATGAACCCCACCAAGGATCTCCCAAGTCTCCTGCAGGAAGTAACAGGCTGCAATATTAGAGGGAATGAGATGCACAGGGCTCAGAATTCCTCAGTCCCATAGTGCTCAAAGCTACATAAATATTTACATTATGTAAATTAATTTTTAAATGCTGAATAATGTTGAACCCAGTGTTATCTTTATCACATTTGTTATACCAGAGCATGTGTAATTTTGTAAAAATATACAGGGAATTAATAGTTCCCTCTAATTACTGGAGGAAGATGTAATACTTTAAATGTGATATTTAATGAGTTACTAATGTTTTTTTTAAATGGCCCTAGAAACCTAAATGCTGATATTGGCACACATTATCATTATAATAGAGACAATATCGAGATACAAAGTCTGCTTAGAGAACTTTGGGGGTGATTTTATCCTTTAAAAATATTGTTAATTCCCAGGTGAAATACAGCTTCTGGGGAATACATTGGGAGCTTTGCCATCAAACTCCAGACTAAAGTTCAGCCTTAAAAATGTTTAAAAGCAGAGCCCAGTTTGCAAGTATAATGAATATCCATTTCTGAATCATGGATACCTAATCCTTGTAATGATGGTGTTGGGCTACAGAGAAATGGAATGAAGGAATGGGAATTCAGAGTTCAAATTCTTTCTGTTTGTCTTCATTCATGTTTGGTTTGCTCATTTATTTACTTGTTTTACTGTATTGGAAGCTTTGCTCAGTCATGACCTGGGTGCACAACAGCCAGGATCTCAAATCTACAGTTTTGGCACCCTGACATTTTGTACAGTTTTTATCAAATTTGAGGAATGTTTTTAACTTAAAACAGGGGGAAAAGGGGAACCAAATATCTTCCATTCTGTTTTGAATGTTTTTCTGTTGCTTTGTAAAGTTACAAAATATTTTTTAAATTTAAAAGGAAACATTTCTTTGCTCTATATATGTCTTTAAATTCTTATATTTCATTAAGATAATTGATGGTTTGGCTTTGAATATTCTTTTTTAGTTTCTCCATTCTGTAGTTGTATCCACTGAACAAGCTTAAGTCTTGCTTTAAGAAGATTAGATTTGGTTTTGGCTTGATCTTCTTATCACTTCACTTGTGTACACTTTTAATTTGCTTTTTTTTAGCAAATATACTTTTACTTTAAACAGAAATCTAGGTAAAAAGCATAAACATGGTATTTTATACCATAAAAAAAACCCAATTCTGAGGTGAAAAGATAAAAGTTAAGATGAAGTTGTCTTTTCTATAAAGATACCTTTATATAATATATATAATATATAACATGTTAAATGCAATGCAAGCTGCCAATTTTACTCTATTTTTTTTTTTTACAGTTTTTGACCCTATACCCACCTGTTATGTTGGGTAAAGGAAGGTGAAATAAAATTAAGTAATTTTATTGTAATTGGTAAACAGGAAGGAAAGCAGAATATATAACTCAGTGCAGAGATTCAGTTTCCACATGAGCAGGAAAAGCTGCTCTTTTGCTGGTCTCAGTGACATAACATTCACTGTGTCTTTCTCTATAAATATCTCAGAATTACTAAACCTTTTATAGGTCTGGAGTTTCTCCCTATGAGATAATAGTCTGTGTTACTTCTGTTTTATACACCATGAAATTAGAAAGGTTAGAGCCTGTTCAGCTTTTTTGGCTTCTGTTAATTAATCTCACAAAACCTTCCTGAATGGTTTTTATGATCACAGCTCCAAAGAAAAGGCAGAAAATGCCACAGTGAGGGTTCACTGGGCAGGGCTGGCAGAGTCCATTCCATGTGTGTGCCTCCAGGTGGCTGCAGGTTCTGGAGAAATCACCTCATTTATTACTGAGGGCAGGGGATGGGAAGGGAAAGGTGGTGGAGTGAATAAACCAGGCACTGGGAGTAGAATTAAAAACAAAAAGCCAACAAAACCATTCTTATTTTACTGACAAACCTTAATTAAGTTTACTGCTTACTTTTAACAGCTCTTGCCCAGTAACAGGAGTGGCACATGTTATTATTTTGCTTTTGGTTCAGCTCATGGTTTTGCATTTTATACATTTTTTTCTGTGTTATTTACCACAGATGAGTTAATGGCAGACTGGAAATGTGTCAGACACCGACTCAAGCTGTGTTTATCTGCAATATCTTTATATAAAACCCATCCTTTAGTGATCTCACAAAAATCACTCACTAAGAAGCAAATTGATGGTACAATTAATTTATATTGGGTAACAGGCTTCTCCTTGTAAACTTGGTTATTTGGGAGCTCTGTGGTCAATAAGGCAAACTATTCTATAAAATTAACTGTAAAATTATCTATCCCCATTTCTTCCAACAAGAAAGCTCAAATAACCTTTAATGTGCTGCCTTTTAAAGAGTCCATTTTCACCCAGGACTGTAACCCAGAATATTGAAAGCAGTGCAATGTAACAGCTTCTGAATTCCCAGTGTCATTTGTAGGTCCATGATTCCCCAAACAATTTCCAGTTTTTCTACTACCAAAGAGATAAGAAAAGTTCTAAAGAGATATATGTATGTAATAATTCTACAGAGATAAGCAAAAATCTAAAGCTGGCTGCAGAAGGAGCCAGACTAAGGATTTGCTGGACACTGGGTGTTAGGGGATGGTGCAGTAGGAATTGGAAAGCAGACAGATATAGAATGGCATGGATTTGCATGTGCTGCATGCTGCTCTACTATCTTAGAATAAAGATCATTTTGTTTAAGGTTGGTGGTTATCTAGCTTCAATTCAAATGTTCTTTGATAAGTTTGCAGGATCACTGCCAGAATGAAAAAATTTTAATTGGTAATCTGCAGCAGATTGGCACTACTTCTGGATATTTTCTTCTTAAAAAATTATATTGCTAATGCTGTCCTTTACACTCATATAAAATTCAATCTGAGATTCTTAAAGTTCTCTAACCTAACAGTTGTCATTTAATCAGCTCTGCATGTCCTCTTCAATCTGCTTTCCAAAGGCTGCTCTTCAGATTCTGCAAAGTCTAGGTCTGGAACAGAGGAGGGATTAAAATATATTAAATTTTCAAAAAAGAAGAACAAAAAAAACCTAAACCCCCAGAGTAGTCATCGAGGATGGAAGAAATGCCTGACCCTGAGGACAGGAGACAGGAGATTGCCCTGGCAAAGCCTTGTTCTGTCTCTGCAGACTCCTCTGGTGACACTGGGCCAGGGAGTTTCCTCTTTCAGGAGGGGAATGTTCAAGAGTTCTCCAGAAGGATGTTCCATCTGGATTCTCCAGACAGAAAGATTGCCAGGTCCAAGAGATTAATTTTTTATTAAAAGCTTCCATACCTACCAATTTTGGAGGACTCTTGATGTTCTTTAATGCTCCTGAACAGTAGGGAAAGGACTGAAAAGGAACTCAAGGAATTTCCTTCCTTGAAGAGCCCTCACTATGAGTTTTTCTGGGTGAGGTTACAATTTCAGTCTCAAAATGCAATTTTACACATGGTTTTGCAATGCTTGTAGGATTTGAGAGTCTAACTCTCATTGCTGCTCTCAGAGCATTTATTACTGTGGCAGCAAAAGTTGTAGATGAAAACTGCATAGTCTGAGCAGCACAGATTTTATTTTATGTTTTTATCCTTCATTACTTGAGAGTGTAGGAATTGTCCTTGTTGTGTTTTGTGTAGTCACAGGCTCTGTCATGACTTCTGCTCTCCCCAGCCTTGTGACAGTTGAAGATGTGGATTTTTTGGACTGTCTTTGATGAAATTTCTCAACTTTCAGTTTAGTGAATTTAAGAGCAGGTAATGACAAATCTTCCTGCACATCCATTGCACAATGATATCATTGCTTTGTCAATAGTGCTGTAATTTTTCATTGAGGTGCCAAAGAGCAGAGGCACATCCAAACACTCCCATCTCCCATTAATGTGCACCCCAGACTGAGCAGCAGGGCTGGCTGCTGAGCTGACAGCGACCATCAAACATGTGCTCCTTCTCAGGAGAGGGACAAAATATGGTTTATTGATTGTGGGCTTGTTTCAGGAGAGTGTGAGTGAGGAAAGCACTCATTTAAATCAGATTTGTGACAAAGTTAGCATGGACTAATTTGAATATTGAGTAAAAGGAAGAGCACTGCTGTGTGTCTCTATACAGTAGCTGCCATATCAATCATAACTTACAAGTGTTTAGCTTTCTCTCAGAGGTAATTGCAGATATGTTTACATTCTGCATAAAAAGAAATGGCCAATCTAATCTTAAAATCCACAAGTGCTGGAATGAATCTGCTTCCCAGCCTGTCTCCCTTGTTAATCTTCTCTGCAGACAGGCAGCTTGGCAGGGAGAGCCAGCAAATGTATCTCTGTACTTGATTCAAACTAAAGTTGAAATGTTTAATAGGATGAATATTTGAATTTAATTATACTTTATACCATGGAAATAACATTGCAGGCATCTATTAAAAAAGGAAACCTGGTCCTTCATTTGGCCTATAAATTCTGTCTGTGATGAATGCTGGAAGAGGAGTATAAGCCAATACATTTCCTCAGCTGCCTCCCTAAACATTAAAGTGACATAAAATGCCCAATGATCTGGAACTCCTTTGCCTTGAGACCTCTGTTAACAAGAATTTCAGCTGTGGCATTGGAGGACAGGAATTATTGGCACCTCTCCTTTATGGAGTGGAATTATCAGATGACTGATTATAACTGAATGTTCTTATTTCTTGTTTTAGCATGTTAATCCATCCTGGAATTATTTTCAAAATCAAACTGTCAGGTGTCCAGGTTCTTTCACTGGGATGTGGGCAAAGCTCTTGTCAAAAAGCTGAATTCAAAGCTGATGCTACTAAATAGCAGCAGGGATTGATTTTGCCTCTTTAATGTAAATAAGAGGACCATGTGCAGAGAAAACTAAGTTAAGGCTGCCTTGTATGCCTTCTTAAATAAGAATTTTATTTATACATATATATATGTGTGTGTGTATGTGAGTACACATTCTGAAAAACTACATTCCAGCAGCCTGTCAGTAAAACATTGAGAGTTTTGAAGGAATTTCAGTTGACTGATTTTTTAGGAGTGGAAAAAAAAATTTCATCACTCTCTCTATGTCCTCTTTTTACATGACTTTTCCAGAATTGTTACCTTTTATAATCACACAGCTCAATACATGAACTTGAGCACTTTTACAAAGGGAATTCTTTCTCATTGGTTTCTTATTGCTTTGATGTGCTAATTTCTGTTAAGAATAGTTTAGGAATAATTAAAGCATCTCTGAAATAGACCTCTCCAGAGGCTGGGAGACACCTACTAATGATATTCAAGAGCTACTGAAGGTGACATCATTCCACTGCATTAAATTTACTGAAAAACCATAGTGCTAAAACTTTATACCTTTCCTAATGCCTCACTTAAGCTATAAGTGAGAAATGAAAAGAGTAAGAAAAAAGACATATATTTGCACACTGGTGGTGATGAGGTTGCCCTATACAAGTGCAGCCTTTTCTTTATTTCTGCCTCATTGAACCTTTTTTCTTCATGGCCTCTGGTGAACTGCAGACAACTTGGACCTTTTATAATTTTTTAGCTGTGATTTTTTTGTGTTTTTTTTTTATCATTCATTTCTTAACTTTTTAACATTGCGCTCCAACCGTAGAAATTACAAAGGAAATCTCTTGCTAAATGTATCCAACAGATCCCCTACTTCACTTGCAAATGACCATCCTTTGCAAAAAAAATATGTTGCACAGCTTGTAGCTAATAGAAGCCCCAAAAGATAATGAGTTCTCTATTGCAGAACAGATGTATACTGTTCCTTTTATCATAAGGAATAGATTTACAGGAGGAAAAAAAATGCAGTAACCCTTGAAAATTCACAGCTTTGCTGGCAGTCCTTGCTGCCTGTTATTACATGAAAAAGGGCGCTGTGGCAACTGAAAGTCAAAAGCAATTAAATAAAAACTAAAACGATACTTACCAGGTTGAACATCTAACAGAGACAACGAGCTGTTGGAGAGTAGGGGAAAAAATTGGGAAAGTACTAAGAGGAGAAGCTATTAAATGAAATATTGGCTGGTAGTTCCCTGCAAACTCATTAATTGGGAGATAATTCAAACAAATAGGCAATTGCCAAAAGCTACAGTAGAGAATGTACAGAAAAAATAATGATCACAAAAGTTGGGGTTTTTTTGGTGTTTTTTTTTTTTTTGTTGTTGTTGTTTTTGTTTTTAGTTTTCTGTTTTGTTTTTTGTTTGGTTTGTTTGTTTGTTTGTTTTTTCCCAAAGAAATATCATTCACTCTACAGCTACAGTGCCACAGGGGCCTGGAAAACCCAGGATCACATTCCCTCCAGGAAAGCCAATGCTCCAAATCCAGGCTTTGAGACCATGTGGTCACCAAAGTCAGACCAGATCCATTTTTTCCATGTGTGCTGCTATCAGTCTTGGTGAGCTGTGAAAAGGATGTAGCAACAAACTTCTTTCATGCAGAAGAGAAGTAAAAGCCCTTTATTAAAGAATCAAATCACACTTATATAGAGTAGATGGTGGTAGCAAGGACAGAAGTGATTTCATTTGTGCAAGGCAGGTGACACCCCTGGTAAACATGCTTTCATGAAAACATGACATTCTCATGCATCCAGCAGTGCTTAATCATTGATATAATTCTGTCTCTTATCTTTTCCTTGAGCAGCCTGAGAAAATCCAAGCTGCTTCTTTCCCTGGCTTTCACCAGTACCCACACATGAGGTCACAAAAGTCAGACCAGACCTGTTGCTTTTCCATTTTAGACAGATAAGAGGTGGAGAAATGGCCCATTCCCTGTCTGGAATGTTCTCCCAGTTCAACCCTTCTTCCCCAAATGCCATCAGCAGCCCAAGCACAGAGCCCTTCCTCCTGCCCTGGGCATTTGTCCTGCCAGCCACAGCTGTGGGACCTCCTTGCCAAGGACACTGCACAGATGTTGTCTGGAAAGGGAAAAATAACTCCCAAAACATTTTGTCCTCATGGTCCCAGAAAAATGTTCTTTACAAGTGGAAACTGAGTGGTTTGTGCAGCTCTGTCACAGCATCACACTGCACTTCCCTTCCAGGACCCAAGATCCAACCACAGCACTCTAATGTGCCATTTTGGTGCTAAATTAGCAGTTATCTGAAGGACAGAGAAATTCAGAAGCAGTAGGGTGTAATAATTTCTTAATTGCTTAGCATTTTGGCATGAAATTGGAGGTTGAACTTGGAACTCCGTTAGGAAAATAAAGATAAATCACAAAATCATCTAGACTCACAAGAAACACCTTTAATAACAAGTAATGTCAGAGCTTTTAACAGCTTTTAAGATTTAAGGATATTCTTTCTGGGTGCATGTTTATTTTGAAAGCTATATTTCATACAGTACTCAAACCATTTTGGAGCATGTTTTATTTTTAATAATACAATGATCATTTTTCATGGTCTGCTTGGGATGTGTGATTTGGGATGCTGAAATTACTGTTAAATTATTTCAGTTTTACTGTAACAGCGATCTATCCAAGTCATGCATTTAACTTACCTTCAATTAGTGTGACCAAATAATAATAATAATTTAAAAAATTAATGGATTTTTTTAATGTTGGTTTAGCAAGGGAAAAAACACATTTCCTACAACACTGATGTTTCAGTTTTCATTTGAAGTCTGGTTAAATCCTCTCCCTGTGGATTTCAGTGGCCTTTTGTGTGGTCTAAGCCATGTTCTGTCCAGGTGTCATCACCAGATATCTTGTGACAGTCAATTTTTGGACAATATTGAGGAATTGAAGCAGAGACCTTCTCTAAACAACTCTGTTTTTTGGGGAATTGGTTGGATTTGAACCCATAATGTAAAACAGGAGTAATTTTACTCTGCAGTTTAATGCAAGCCCTCCACTCAATGGCCCCAGTGTAGTAGGGCTACAACTCCCCTGCTGAAATAGAACTTTGCAGAACAAATCCATGTTTAAGTCAAGTTACAAGGAGTAATAGCAGACATCATTTAGGGACAGTGCCTTCTCCAGTTATTGAGAATGGGAATGAAAAACTTTCAGCAATCACAGCAGATAATTGTGAAAATATCAGCTTTTGGAGTTGAAGATGCATATATAACTTTATAGAGTATATAAAGATAAAATTTAAGTGCCAAATGACTGTTTATCTGTTAAAAAGTAATTGGTTTTTTGTCTCCCTTATATTAATCTTTTCTTCTGGTACTTTTGTTTTCATCCAGAATAACACAAGCCAAACACTGGATCTCACTTTCACTATTTGTATAGGGACCAAGTGCAGTTTCATTTCTTTACCTCAGCATTCCTGCAGAACCAGAACTGGCTGAGTTTGTGTAAAGCTTTGGCAACCTCTCTCATGATGTGCTTCTTTCTGTACTGGAGCTTTGTGGGCTTTTGGCACATCACTTTTCTGACTGCCTGTACTGATGTTTTTCTGGTTTTGGCACAGCCTCCGCTGCCTTCTAAGTAATTGTGATAGATCAAAACAATAAGACAGAGCTGAAGGATATTTCAGGGGCAGGAAGAGAACTTTTATTTCATTTAGGAGATCAGTCTGTACCACACCTTCATTAAGACATGGTTTTGTTAACAAATCACTCCTGTGGTGCTCTGTGAGCAGTCTGATTCCTGGGTTTAAATCTTGTTCATGACTCCAGGGGTTTTGACCTTAAGTTTAGAGGGTGTATCTTTTTTTTTTTTTTTTTTTTTTTTTTTTTTTTTTGGTAAGGTTGTTTTTTTTCCCCTCAAAATGAAAACCTCAAGCTGCTGGATTGCTAATGGAATTTAGTGTCTGTTTCTCTTGGGATTTGTAAACAGACAAAGTTCAGCAATATCTAAATTATCAGCGAAGTCCAAAGCCTTGTCCTGCTATTGAGTGACATCTTTTCATTGCTTTTGAAAGGAGGTTTTATAGCCTCAAATCCCAACAATTTATTTTCCTGCAATTTTCTCATTTTCCCCAGAAGGTTCAGATCTTCTAAGGTGCTGAAATGCCTCAATTTCATTCAGTGGTAGGAAAAGAGCTGAGCCTTGCACCTCTCAAGAATGACTTTATTGTTGAGTGAGACAGAGATAGAGGTGATCCAGGCAGGGATTGGAGGGAATCAGAGTGGCTGGTCCAAACTTGGGAACCAAATCTAGTGAGGGTGGGTGGTGTGAAGATCAGGCTTGCCTGGCATTTGGGTGGTGACTCAGGTCAGAGTGATGACAACAAGAATGTGCCCAAACTCCAGCCAAAATAAAAATCAGTTGTTATCTACTCTTGAGGATCATTCATCTCATCCTCAAAGTTTTTAGGGCAGAGGATGAACCACACTAGCAAAGCCATTCTTGTTCTTCAGCAGTGTGGGGTGTGTCATCAGACTGTTTAATTTTGCCATGGCTATAATTTAATTAGATGGATTCAGTCCTTACTAAAATGGGATGGGGTCACTGTGCAAAGCTATCACAGAATCATTGAATATCCAGTGCTGGGAGACACCCACCAGGACCATCCAGTCCAACTCCTGGCCCTGCACAGGACACCCCAAAAATCCCAGCCTCAGTGGGGCTCAGAGCCAAGACCATTCCTGGGTGTTCAGTGCCCAAACACCCTCTGGGGGAAAACCAGAGAGACAGGTCTCACAAAAAAAAAAAAAAAAAAAAAAAAAAAATATATATATATATTGAGAGTTCTGTTTCTCTTGCCCTGCCATGGCAGGACCCTGGGGATGTGCACTTGGGGTAATACCTTGTTATTTTGGTCCCTCTCTGACTCAACAGCTGTTATCCAGTGCAGTACAGAATCAGCACTGATATCCAGAGTTCACTGGGAAAAAAATCATTGTTTTGACACTAATGTTTCCCTCTCTGTTTTCCTAGAGCTCTCTTAGTGTCATTTCAACAACAATTTTAAGATTGGATAAATGATTTAGGGCAGAATGTGATTGCTGCCTCTAGTCCTTAGGTGGGGAAAAAAAAAAAAAAAAAGCAATTCTCTGTTATTGGATCTATTTTTTATTATTATTTTTAACAATATAATTTTAGGCTGAAATTTTGACAGCTGAATTGCAGAAAGAATGAATAAATTACACCCATTCACACCTGCCATTTAGTAAATTTCTTTTTTAATGACATATACCCAGTTGATATGCCAATACCATAAATGCAGGCAAAGCATTCAAGAATAAATTCTTCCTCACATTTAGCCAGCTGACAATCACATGGAGTGTATAAAGAGTGATAGGGAAATGTCATTTTGACACTGATGTGCTAATTGCTGGTGGCAAGAGGCCATGGATGGTGATGGTGATGATGATGATGATGATGATGGTGATGATGATGATGGCAAAGGGGGAATTGTGACTGTGCTGACCAACTGATGAGTGTTTTAAAGAGGACACAGGAGGGCCTGTTACAGCACAATGAAAAGCTGCAGAAACCAATGAGGGCTGTTAGGATTTGAACAACTGGCTCAGCTGCACCTGGGGATGGGTTTAGTGGTGGACATGGGGTGGAGCTGGCTGATGGTTGGACTCCAAAGGGCTCTTCCAAATACTGATTTCATTAATTTCCCCAACAATTCATTTCTCAACCAACAGCCTTGAACTCTGGGATGGGTTTCACAGCCAAAACTTGCAGCATTTGAGATGGAAACACAGATAGTACACACTGGGAAGATTTTTTTTTTTTTTTCCATTTTTGGGACAAATGAAGCAGCACTTCCTCATGTTGTGACCTTCTGCAAGAACCAACAGAGCAAAAGAACCAAACAAATTTCATTCTCAGCTGTAGGTTGTGTCTGGCAGTGCAAGATCTGCAGTCAGCTCCAAATTCAGCAGTACCCCAAATAAACTTGCAGTTGTATGGAATGCTGAAAAAGCTTCCACCAACTGTTTGCTCCTATAGAAATGAAAGAAACACCAAGCTCTGTGTCCAAGTGCCAGTCAGAGTGTGACAGGCTGTGAACTGTTAAAAACAAAGCATGAATTCAGCACTTCCCCATTGCCAACCTTGCTGTACACATTTCCAACTGGAATCTTGTAGCAGCAAAGAGATTTTCTGCACCTCTCACAGGGTTAGCTTTTAGGGCATCTGCAGGAAGTTTGAGCAGTTAGGAAGTTATAATAGGTGAATTTTTGGTTATACAGTTATGTTTGCCAAAGATTTTATTATGAGAAAATTATTTTTCTCGTTACTTTATATTTTAAAAAGCTTTTTCAGCATCTCTATAGTTATCTGGTAAATATGTAAGGCAGAAAG
The DNA here is from genome assembly GCA_030060385.1 of Muscicapa striata striata. NCBI lineage: Eukaryota > Metazoa > Chordata > Aves > Passeriformes > Muscicapidae > Muscicapa > Muscicapa striata. The sequence goes on along the minus strand of JAREIS010000073.1, from coordinate 2,068,545 downwards.
ATACTCAACTCAATTCTAAATAATTGGGATTTTATATTGCAATTCCATTTGTTTCTGCAAATATTTTAGAATTATGATTCACTGGGGATGAATTTCTACTAACCTGTTTTTTATTATCTCATTTTACACTACACCTTTTTAATATATTTTTAATGTGCTATTAGTCATTGCAGTAACTCTTTCTCATTTTTCCCCATTGGCTTCTCAAGGTGCTGTAATACAAAATGATTTTCCTATCTGTGGGTTCTTTTTTGGGGGGATAATCTTGAGGGATTTGTGCTGGGAAGAGAACACCAGGAACAAAGCACTTGCATGGAGGTTTAAAGGTAACAGATCACCCTGAGTGACAGTTCTGCAGTAGTTTCCCCTACTTAAAGCTGAGAAAATTATGGACTTTCCATCAGTGTTGGGTTCACTTGGCTCATCTCTGGTCAGGTGAGAGCCACGAGGCAGGAGAGGTGAACAGGAACAAACTGCTTTGAGGAAAGATCCCAAATTTTCATTCTGTGTTTTATTTCCCTTGATTGATGTAATTGTTCATGGCTTTGCTGATCAGAGACAGGTGTTCTATAGGAAACCTGCCAAAATCACTTAGGAAGGAGTGGCTGGAATCCCTGAAACACTTGAATTTCCACTTTGCTGCTGGAAGCTTTGGTGATCACAACCCTCATCTCCCACCACGTTTCTTGACTGCCCTTCAGTCAAACTAAACCTGCCAGAAAAAGGGTTTCCCCACATTTGGAGGCTGTGATATAGAAAAAGTAATGTACCATGAGTACTCTAAGGGTGACTGCATGCTAAATGTTCTTTTTTTCTGTCCCTGCCCGTGGCAGAGGGTGGAACTGGGTGATTTTTAAGGTCCTTTCCAAACTAAACCATTCTCTGATTGTGTGATTTTGATGCACTAATTTTTAGTGCTATTTCAAAACACCAGGTGGAGATGTCTAAGGTGTTGTCCTCAACATCTCAATATTTTATTAAGAATCAAATGTCAAGTGCTTTGGTTTTCTTGTTAAGAAAAAGTATTCTTAAGGAAAATGTATTTTTATTGAAGTGCAAATGAGAAAATGAAGTTCAAATCCGACAATGTTGTTTTCACTTAAAATTCATCATTACCTTGATCTCTCAAGTCTCTGGCTGATCAGTAAATCTTTTTGAAACCTTCATGGTTCCTTTCAGCTTAATGGCAAGTTATGATACCCTTCACATGTACTTGTTCAGAGCTGGTATTTCTTCTGCTTCAGCTGAAGAAGTGGAGATAAGAAATACTCTGTGATCTTTAAAATGCGTGTGCATTTATTTTATTTTGGTCTTGGGTTCTTTTGGTGAAGTAAATGCTAGAGTTTTCTCATACTTATACATAATTTATTTATGCATTCAGTGTGTTTATTTACCTTTTAAGTTGACTGTTTAAAGTATTTTAAATAAATAATTTCATTATCTACGTGTTTATGTACAGCTCACCACCTCTAGTGTCTTCCTTGTGGGTTGAGCATATTTTATAAATGGAGAACCATACAAAAATGAAAAATATTATGAAGTGGTTTAGGGCCTTTTTTTTAGGTCACAGTGAGTGTTTAGCACAGTTGCAAAGATTCCTCTGTTCCCATTTCAAAGCTATATTTAGTTCAAAACTGTCTTTTTTGCTTCTGTTCTGTCTTCATTTGTCAGATAAGAGCTGCTCTGATCATACTCACTCTGAAGGGAAGTTTACAGGATTGTACCTTTATGGAGAAAAAAAAATATTTACCCAAGTATCTTTAAACATTTTGCTGTCTGTTCTTAAAATTGAAATCCTTATATTCTTTAGCTTCTCCCCTAAGGCAGGAAGCACATTGCTGTGATAAATATTGTATGGCTTTTAATGCTAATCATTGTTGATTCATGGCAGAGACGAGCACGTTGTGAAAAGATATCCAGGATGATAATAAACAAAAAGTATTAAAAATTATCATAAACAAATAAATACTTAAGCAGCTGCTTTTCAGTGCTCCATTACAGCTGTTATAAATTAAGAATATGCTTGTGTATTTTGCTGAGTTCACACTGCATTCACAGAAAATAAGTTATATTGAAAGATAATCTTGCATGGATGGGTGCAGTAAGGTCATCCCTCAATCTGGATCTGGGATAGTTCAGAAGACTGATAAATTATTTGGCATTTCCCTTTTACATTGAATTTTGTTTTAATTTGAGCTTTAGCCACCTCTTAAAGGTGCCTCTAAAAGACCTTAAATGTCTTTCATTAGGGTTCTATTTCCTGCTCTGACATCAGTATCTCTGGTTGTATCAGCTCATTTTTTGGCTCTTCCTTTGTACTGCTCCAAAGCTGTGCAGAAAGCAAAGACTTCTCTAAGAGATTATGGTGTCACCACAAGAAAAATCCTATTTTTACATTTTTTTGGCCTTTGATTTATCTTTCAAATGGAATATTTAAGGAAAAATATATTTAGGGGCCATTCATATGTTTTAATGTCAAATGACTTCCCGTGCAGATTTTGAGATGGAGGAAATCTTTCTGCTTCTGTTTGTCCCCTGTTTTAGTCTTTTCACACAGTGCACTGGAGCTTGACTCACTCTTCACTATTATTGCAATTTCTTTGAAAACATTGGAGCTGGACTGGTCCAAGGCTTAGAGAATGTGTGACTACATTTTCCCTGCTGATGTTGGTATTTAGGAATCTCCAGGGTTCCTTTTTCTCTGACTTCAGTGGAATTTAAAAGATGCCACTGTAACATTTTAATTGCAGAGAGTCATCTCGATGGGACTCTTCTTTTGCTGTGTTTATTTTAGTCTGTTTTCAAAAAGATGCTGTTGATTGACAAGCTGTATTCTCTTTGACAGAATGATTTCACCTTATTTCAAGTACATTTTATTACATGGCACTGAAATTACAGCTCTTAAGTTTGTTTTTTTTTTTAGAAACTGATTTCTTGTTGAAGACTTTCAAGTTTGTACAGTTTCTTTATCCCATAAGACACTGGGGGTAAAATATTCACTTTTTACATGAGAGGCAAAGTGCAATTCTCTCCAGCTGTGGTAATAAATTCTAGAGAAAACCCAGGACAAAGTTCACAACACTTAAATTGAGTTTTAATTTTCATTTAGAATTTTTCTGGGTGAATACACCTCCCTCACCAGGTACTGATAAACATCAATTATATCAGTGTTGTATCATGAAAAGGGGTTTTTTTGTTGTTTTGTTTTTTTTTTTGTTTGTTTTTTTTTTTTTTTGAGAGAGAGACACATTTCCTGACCTCTTTTATTGTATTTCCTTACAAAGAGTTTCTACTGAGAGCAGTTGAATTCCTACCAATTGAGATGTGTTTGGTCCTAAGAGAGAAACCCAAAGAAGGGAATTAAAAACTCACTTTTTACTGGTTTAGGGGGAAGGCAAGAGTGAGATTATCAGTCATGAGAACAGCTCTTGTTTGTAAGGATGTGTAAGCAGAGCCTCCTAAAGGTAAAACCTTCCTATTCCTCTCCTGTTCCTTGCTCACTTTGCTTTTAATTCCTTGCTTTATTGATCTGATGCACTTTTGTCTAAATTGATCCCTGAGGTTACAGATCAGCCCTTAAAAAAAAATCTCCTTGATAAATGGAGAAACTGAGGATATCCTTTACAGCAAGGATTTGGTGAATTTGTCCACTTACAGCCTGTGCAAAACTGTAGAGGTAAAATCTGAATCTGATTTTCCAAACATCTCTCTGCACCAGGAGAGCACCTGCTCCCCTGGTAACCCAGAGAACAAGGCAGAAAAGTTGTCTTCCTACCCAGAATTTAACTTTTCAAAGCTTCCTGGGCTGAATATTGATTATAGAACAGTGTTAATTAGAGAAAACTCTGATGTTCCCTCAGTACTAGGAGATTCTTAAAGATTGCTTTTTCTTTTTTTTTTTCTTCCAAAGACAGAATTAAGTTAGACATTAACAAAAAAGTACTTAACAAGAAAGATAATTTTAAAAAAATAACCTTTAGTGCTGCTCAAGTGTTATTGACACACTAATATAGAATTTCTCTGCTGTTTTTCCTTAAGTCATGGCTATTTTATGTATATTTTAGATGAAGCTCTTGTTACCTGCCAGATCCTTTTCTATTATCAAGCTGGCTTTACACTTGAAATATCTTTGTCTTCAGTTGGCCTTTTAATAAATGTATGGATTCATTCACAAATAAGTATTGCTGGGATTCATCAGCTTATCTCACTAATGAATGTTTATTGCATTTAACTTCCTGGTGCCTCTGAGACTGCCTAGGTTGGAGTGATTTGTGCCCCAGACTTTCACCCTGTTGGCAAAGTACTTTCCAGTGAGTGTGTTCTTGCCACAGGCAATTTCTTCCTTCAAAACTGTACATAAATAAAATATTTGTTCACGCTTCTGTTTGAGCAGAGCACAAAGTCTTTACTCACTTGTGCAGAAAATGATATCTGTTGCAAAGAGTAAATCCTCATTTTCATATTTAATGAAGCCATAATCAATGGTAATGGCTGAAGATTGCATTAAAGAAATCTTAATGTTCCTCTCAAGGGAAAGTAATTTTACTGGAAACAAGCTAGTTAATCAGCCTCAGAAAAACTCTGTGTGTTTTATTATACAGGCAGGTTTTCCAAGGATGAAGAAGGAAACATAACAAAAGCAGGAGTCAATTTTAATCTTCAGAAATCTCTCACGTTGGGCATGATGTAGATTTGCTCTCTCAAACACCCAGTACTGGTCCTCTTTTTCAGTTTACAAACAATAAAAGGCTGAAATGTTTAAAACATTTATTTCTGCCCTATACTCTGTACAATGTTCATGCAGACCCAGCTAAATTTCCCTGTTAAATGAGTCTTGGTGACACAGCTGAACTGGCAGAGTACCAGGAGAAGCAGCAAACATTTCTCTCAGCACATGTTACACACTTCAACCTTTAACACATCAAACTTTAACATCAGTGGTGATGGCACAGAAAAGGCAGAGAGGTCTGTGCAGGGGGATCTCCTGTGCATCCCCAAACCTTCCCTGGGAGGAGAAATGAAGAAGCAGTTTGGCACAAGCTGCTGGCAGAGCAGGAGCTGCTCCCTCCGGGCACTGCAGGGCTCCTGTTGGGAGAATTGCCTGGATCAGAGCTGGGCAGGGACAGCCTTGGGCTCCAACTCTCTGCTGGATTTTGGGATGCCAGGCCCATCTCCCCTGTGGCACAGACATGCAATTATCCAGTGTGAAGCAGGAGCACTCAGGAATCACTTTGCTACTGATCCCACCTCAGGAGTGATGGAGCACAGGAGGATTTGTGCCTGGCTTGCAGCTGAAGGGCAGCACATGTCTGGTAAAAGGTTTGGTGTAAACCCCACCTGTACACCAGTAGCTGTGATGGCTAAGATTGTAATTAACTTCTGAAAAATTCTGTTTTTGCTTGTACAGAGCTGGAAGCAGGAGAGTCCCTTTGGAGCACCAAGCCCTTTTGACAGGTGCCTTTGACTAAGGGATGTGCCCAAAAGCTTTTCTCTTTTCTCTCTTTTCTCTCTTTTCTCTCTTTTCTCTCTTTTCTCTCTTTTCTCTCTTTTCTCTCTTTTCTCTCTTTTCTCTCTTTTCTCTCTTTTCTCCCTTTCTTTTCTCTCTTTTCTCTCTTTCTTTTCTTTTCTCTTTTTCTCTCTTTTTCTTTTCTTTTTCAGAGTTTTATTTTCCCATTAGTTAAAATCACTGCTGGTTTTCTGCAGAGAACGTTGGTTTGGTTGCTTTGGAATTCAATGGGAATTTCAGTTCTTGCACCTTCTGTAGAGGCCTCTTAAGGTGCAGAGGTTACCTGGTCTTGGGTTCAGAGTTGTTCAGTGAACAGAACAGCCCAAATATCTCTGGAATTGCTGCCAAAATTACTGTCAGAGCAAGGGATGTTTTAGTGGCATCAGCAGGCAGCAGAAGGTGGGGAATGCCACAGGAGCAATGATGGGAATTCTGGATGTGAGCAGGTTGCTTTTGACAGGCTTTGCTCATTCCTTGAACTAGGAAAAGGTAAAGACACTTTGCATCTTCATCTCTTCTCTTTCCTGAAAGACCTTTGGTGCTTTGATAGAGCTGAGAATCAAGTCAATTTCTTCTGCTTTTGAAAGAAAAGCTGAATCAGCCTTTTCTGTTGATGTGTTCAGAACAAGTCTCATTTCTTATACACATTTCTTGGAGCATTTTGTGTTATGTATAGATAAGGAGAATAGATTGTGTTACAGTTCTGTAATTAAAATGCAGCTGAAAATCATTGATCTGAAAAAAAAAAAAAAGAAAGAAAATAGTACAGAGAGAAAGACACATTGCTCCTGGTTTCAAGTGGAAGCTGAGAATAAATCACAATCTGTTGGGTGCTGTGGGACTGTCACATTTCTAGCTGGTTCCAGGCTATTTATAAATGCATTTATAAATATATTAATGGTCACTGCTGCATTCTGGAGAGAGGTAGAAGGAAAATCTGCACTTAATGTTAGAAAAAAAGGTTGTTGGAATTGCCTTTAAAAGGGAACATTAATGTTCCTACATGTGTAACATGTAGAGAACAAGAAAATAAAGGAATCATGATGGAGACTTGATCTAATTGGTTTTCTGATGCTCTCATTTTTGTAATTCATTTTAAGAAGTCTTTCAAGCTTGTGTAGTTATGAAATAAATGGAACAAATTGGAGATGTGGAAACTAAATAAATAATGATCTGCCCATCATGTTACTAGTACTGCTGACAGTAGTAGTAACATTTATTTATCAATTCTTCTGCATTAATAGGAATGTATGTATAATAAAATGTGTAATAAAATCTAGCCCATCTTTCAAAAAACATGTCAGAATTTCTGTTAAGTCATCCTCCATTCACAAAAAGACTTTTAGCACCTCAGGAGAAGTGTCACTTCCCTGGAAATATTCACGTGGGCAGTACCTGGGAACCAGTTTGCTCACTAATGTGGATTTAAATTTAGGACCTTAAATTTCCATGGTTACTTAAGATTTGAAGAAGGTTGAAACCTGCCAAAGCAATATCCCTTCAGAACATTCAAGGGCAGGGAAGATGATGACAGTTTCATTTTATGTTGGCCTTGTGCTGATTTATTTTGATGTCTGTATTTCCATCTGAAACCTCTCCCTACCCTCTCTGCATGAGTTGTAACCAGCAAAATAAACAGTTTTCATTTTGGGCAGCTCTCCAGCAGTACAAAGTGCCACTAACCAGCTGTGCAGAAGATCAGAGTGTGGTGGTTCATAAAGCTGTGACCCTGCTTTGGGACCAACACCAAGAGCTTTGCATTTCCTCCTTTTCCTGTGTGAGGGAACAGCCTCTGAAAATTATGCAAAAATAAATAATTCTGCCTTTTGGAATCACCAATAATAATTTTCCTAACCTACCTAAGCTCCCCTGCTCATATTTCCATTGAATTTCACCTGTCTGGGGCACATTTCTGTGGTACCCCAGAGCAGGGTGTGAGCAGCAGAGCTCTCCTTCTGCCTGGGGCTGCCTCTGCCCTTTCAGCCCTGGTCATTTTTTGGGTGATGCTGCAGCTGCTGGAGCTGTGAACCTCAGTGACTTTTTTGTCTGCAACTTTTGTGGAGCTGCTATTCCAAGGATTCTTGATGGATCAGGGATCACTCATTTCACCCCAACCCCAGGTTCTTCAAACAACCCCATTCCACCCCTCTCCCTCCACTGCCAGCCAGGCACTGATGTCCAGTGTGGGTGGAGAAAGGATGAAGGGGATGTCTGGAGTGGTTTCCTGGCAGCAGGAGGGATGCTGTAACTTTGGGAATAGCCCAAACCTGGACCTCACAACACCAGGGAGCAGCCAGCTGGGAGAGAGTTTTGGGAAGCAGGACAATTAGGGCAGGAGTTCCTGAAATTTGGGAAGAAGGACAGTTAGGGGAGGAGTTTCTGGGATTTGGGAAGCAGAAAATTAGGGCAGGAGTTTTGGGATTTGGGAAGCGGGGAAATTGGGGCAGGAGTTTCTGAAATTTTGGGAAGCAGGATAATTAGGACAGGAATTTCTGAGATTTGGGAAGCACGACAATTAGGGCACAAGTTTCTGAGATTTGGGAAGCAGAACAATTAAGGCAGGAATTTCTGGGATTTGGGAAGCAGGACAATTAGGGCAGGAATTTCTGGGATTTGGGAAGCAGGATAATTAGGACAGGAATTTCTGGGGTTTGGGAAGAAGGACAGTTAGGGGAGGAGTTTCTGGGATTTGGGAAGCAGGACAATTATGGCAGGAATTTCTGGGATTTGGGAAGCAGGACAATTAGGACAGGAGTTCCTAGGAATGTGTTTCACACCATCACTCCTGCTGAGGTTGGAACTAACTAACTGCCCACACCTTGTTTTTTTTTTTGTTTTTTTTTTTTTTTTTAATTCCCATTCAAATTCCTCCTGCCTGTCTCACCAAGGACAGAGATTTCCAAGCAATCTCAGCTTCACTGCTCTAAACAACATTTTAAGGTGGTTTGTCATAAACATGAGTATCCCCCTCTCAGGGAAGCTCTCCTTTGCTGTATTCCAGAGGCATAAATCTGTTACTGATTATATGGATTCTGTTTAAAGGAAGGAATTAAATAGTTTTGTCTTGCGGCGGGATGCCGGGGATATTTGTACTGCAAATCCTCATTTTGTGATTTAAAAAAGTGTTTCATTACTGAGTGGAGAACTTTTCATACAGCCCTAGGGAATTCACTGATCAGGAAAACATTCCAAAATATCATAAAGGAAAATTAGACTTGTAGGAGATTATGCAAATGAAGCTGTTTTCTTGCAGAGGGAGAGGAATCTTTGAATTTTCTGTTGTTTAGGTTTTGTATGTTTGCCTACATGAAACTAATTGGGGAAATGAGAGGGTTTTTGTCTCTAAATTCTAGTGCTGGTTAGTTTTCTCTACTTACTTCTCTGTTATTGTATTTGAGAACTGAAACATTAAATGAAAATTGTTCTTATGATACTTTCTGAACATAAAAATCAATAGCTTACATTCTGTAAATATTTACAGCTGTTTTGCCTCACACATTTGTATATTTTTCAAGTATTCTAATTGAATAAGCCTGGGAAAGAATCAATACAAGCAGTTCTGTACATTAGAGTTGCAAAATTACAACCTGTTTGAGAAACAGATGTATTTATTGTAGTGTCACTTTTCAGTTTCCAGGGAATTTTAAGGAGCTATTTTCAGAGCAGGAGCAGAAATGATGTTTGTTTTTTTTTTTTTTTTTTTCCCTCCACTGTAATAATTGTGGTGTAGTTGCCTACACATGTAATTTTTACTAACACTGATTACTTTTGATGCATGCAGCAAAACGTGAACAATGTGAATATTAGATCAATATTAATTACTTTTAAAAATCATGTGTGTATTTAATTATTAGAACTGCATGATCAGGTAAGAGATCAGGTTTATGGGAAGGGCATTGGCTACAGCAGCTAAGAGATGATGCTGAGCTTCTTATTCCATAAGAGGCTCTTCCAGAATTATTTGAGTTAAGCCAAGTCAATGTGGAAAATTCAGCAGGTGAATGTGTCAATGAAAAGACACCAAATTTGAAAAGCATTTGCACAGGTATAAATTCAAAATAACTTCATTTAAATCTATGTATTTATTAATATTTTTATATCTATACATTTATTGCCTATTATACCAAGTATATTTATGTACATAATATAGAAATTATCTCCATTACTTGAATATAAAAAAAAATTACATTAAAGGAAAATACACAGGCACTCTTAGTTATGTGTATATTAAATTTTTTTCTTTGTTTCAGAGCAGTGCATTTCAATAGATTTCAAGTTTAAGAATGTACTGCCAGCTCTTAAAGCATTCATTTGCTTTTATGAGCCTGTAATGCTCCTGTGCTATTATTCAGAGTCATCCCAGCATCATGAACTCCAAACCTGTCAAAAATTATTTCCAGCATTGCACAGACTCTACATGCAGGAACCAGGACAGAAGATAAAATGAAAGTGCTTTATAAAGTTTGCCCAGAAAATTGAAACTCATCATTTATACTCTGTTTCCATATTAGTGCCTTATAAATGATTAACTAGTTTTTGAATAAATCTGTCATAAATGTTTAATTGAGGGTCACTGGGTTGATTTTAATTATGGCTTATAAACATCTGTAGCATGGGTAATTCATAAAGCAATTTGTGAATTTGTACATAGATCTCACTGCTTTAAGAACAGGCACAAAAATAGAGAATAGAAAATTTTCTTAACTGCTTTTGAGTGCTAATTTCTTTCCAATTCCTGGACACTGGGGCCCCTTTGCAACATTTCCACTCAAATCCTGATGGAGCAACACCCTGGTGATGTCTCACACAGGCATTTTTATCCACTGCCCAGATCTTGGCAGATCAGTGAGCAAAGCATTAGATAAAAAAAAGGATTTTTGGAAGCCAAGTGTAGCAGCATTCAATTTCATTGCATTATTCAGGATATAACCTTTTCCCTGAGCATGGGGATATTATGGTTTGGAAGCAGCAGGAAATGTCTGTGTGTGGAGCTCCAGTAGCACACACAGGAGATTCCACAAATGATACACCACAGAACATTCATCAATTTATTTCCTACGTGTAAATGTGCTAAAACCCCTCTGCAATTAGCATAACCAGCTCCTTCTGCAAGTGGGATGCTGCTGAATGATATCCTGAACTGCTGCTAAGGTTGCTAAATTGGACTAAAAACTTCAATAGGGCTTTGTTGCAGCTTCTACTACCTCCTAATTCTGCAAAAGAAAGGACAGATTTATGGACAAAATCTAAGCAGAGAATGGCAGCACTTTCCATTTTATTTAGTACAGAACCCAGGTGTGGAGAGTGCCTCTAGCAAAGATCTCATTTCCTACCCCAGCACCCAGCAGATTCCCAGCCAAGGAAGGGAATTTTGGCTCAGCCTGAATTCCAGGCACTGAACCTATTCCTGTAGGTGAGTTAGTTATTCTGCCAGCAACAGCTCTGTGTTATATTGCATGCAAAACATCAGAATAACCAGTTTGTAATTGTCATATTTGACAAATAAATAAAATACTGGGTAGGAGATCACAGTGTCTCATGGAACTGAGAGAATGGCAGGCTCAGAAAGCATCAGTGGTTTATTTGTTAAGTACAAAAATTATATGGAACAATAGAGATTTTTCAACCATAGATTTTTAGATCTGAATGCATCTAGAAGTTTCAAGTAAAACAGTCTTAATCTATGATCCCTTCAAGGACAGAAAATATCCCTGGTATTGGATAGAGAGAGATAAACCCCTCTCTATATAATCTTATTAAATATATTCTCTTTGGGGTTAATATTTATGTATATTCCAATACATATGAAAAGTTATTAACCAGGGACATCTGAAAAATTCAGAAAATATATACAGAAAAAATCACATGCCTGATATCTTCAGAGATTATTATTTTTAAGAACATCCTACTCCCACCTCAATTTTTTTTTTTTTCACATTGCTATTGCAACCTGTATTTCTGTACTTTTGACAACATAACCAACTTGCCACCAGTTTTATAGTTTTGAAAGTTTGCATGGATTTATACAGCTGGATTTTTTCTTTACATTTTTACACTGGTATTCTGTGTAAGTGGGAAACTTGTAAAATGTGCCATCTTTTATTTGCTTTAGCAAATTACCCATTTGGTTTAATTTGTAGTTGTTCTGTGTCAACAGATATATTCAGTGCAAAGAAGATCATTGTCAGATCTGGCTGTTTAGGCACAGAGAGCAAAATGTGAGAGAATCTTGAGAGAAATCTGCTGGGATTGGTGTCTGTGGGTCAGTTCTGGGGTGGTGTGGAAGTCACTGAAATCACAAACTCTTCTCTTTTTGCAGCAGCACATTTGGATGAAAAGCTAAGTGAGCTCCCAGAATAAAGAGTTTGCAGTTATTTAATGCATCTTTCTGGTAATGTTATAAAAATACAAAATAACTTCACTTGGCATTGGTACCTGTGGCTGGAATGCCTCTTTCCTCTCAGGCTTTCCAGATCTGTCCTGGATCTGTGATTTAAGATACAATTTTTCCAGCTTGACACATAATCCATAGGCACAAATCATTGGGGCTCATTTATGGCTGTCATAGGGTCTTGCTGTAGATAAACAGGCATAAAATAATTATAAGGTAAAGATACAAAATTGGATAATTTGGGGGATTTTTTTTTTTTTTTTTTTTTTTTTTTTTGCTTGTTTTGAGCTTTTGTTTGTTTTGGTTTGGTTGATTGTCAGGCTTTTTGGTTTTTTTTTCCTTCAGTGGATATTAAGTTGGGGATGGGATTTGGAAGTCACTGGTCTTGCCAAAAGTCAAAGAATTTATAACATAGCTGTAGTGGGAAATCTGTGATCCTCAACCCTTTGTTTATATAAATATCATGTGTAACAATTTATTGATGATCTCATCTAATTATGAAGTGTGAGGCAGGGGCAAGGACAGACATTAGCAGAGACAAAAACTCTGACTCAATTGCTGACCTTGTTGATTGCTGGGGAGATTTACAGCTCACACCCCTAGAAAGTAGAATTTCATGTAAGTTACAGGGAAAACAAACAAATAAATCACAGGGGTTTGAAGTAAAATATTTCTTACTTGATTATTTAACTGAAGTTTTGCATGGAAGAAATCCACTCAAGCTCTCAGGGATTGTACCTTGAAGGTTGATATCATTTGGAATTTTCATTTTTTCCAAACATTTTGGCTCCACTCAAAATTATGAAAGAACTGAGGCTGAAGAGAAACTCAGTGAATGTGTTTGATAAATGGTGTTTACATATTGCCTTTGAACTTTGTGGTATATTGGTATTGACATTTTCAACACTGGAAATTGTGAGGGCAAATGTCAACAGGGAGCCCAAGGTCCTGTTTTCCTTCCAGCTTACTCCAGACAGGGAAAGGGGATGGGTGGAATGGACACTGAGCTGTGATTTCTCCATCCAGGACATCCCTTACATGGGCCAGAACCACCTTCTCCCCAAGAGACAAGATTTCATTGAAGCCCTGAGTTGAAAACTTGAATTTTAAGTGTGTTCAGGCTGAGGGTTGTGGAAAAGTAACGAGTAGAAAAGCAGAAGTTTAAAAATTGGAAATCTCTTTCTGGGTCTCCTTTCTTAGGATGTTTTGGCAATGACTGATGCTTTTCTTTTTGCCCAAGAGGGAATATGTGCATTTATAAAGTATAAATGTACTTGAGCAAGCCATATTTGCACACAGCTCCACAAATCTTTATGATCTCTAAGTACCCAATTGCTGGCAGTGATATGTGGTGACCTGTTCTGTGCTTAATTATTAATTTTACATTAAGGAGTTTCATAGTCAATATTTAGATGGTTTATGACACACAGAAGCTTTTCCATGCCCATATTTTCTTTGCAGGGACATAATGCAGCCATTTCAGTACTAAATCAATTACACACAGAGTTAAAATTACTTGATTTGTTGTTTAAGGTCTCTTCCCAACAAGATGCATCAATTCTAAGGGAATAAAATCAGGGATATCTTGGCCTGCTTTTAATCCTTGCAAGGCTCCACTTAGCAGGGGTCAGGTCCTGTGCAGGCTGTAAAGTTGTGCAGAACAAAAATCCCTTCAGCCCTAAGTGATGAGATGGGGAGAGAAAGGGTTCTGTGGTATCAGAATAAAAATGCAGGAGAACCATTTTATTCTAACCCTACTTTCCACACCTGTAGTAATGGGCTGAATTGATAGAAGTGTATCACATATTTTAAGTATCCTGGAGTTTGGTATCTTCTCCAAGTTAGGTTTCATCCAGAATGAAACACTTCAAAAGATGCTTTATCTCATCTTTCATAAACTTTTATGTTAGAATTGGATGAACTGCAGCCAAAATTGCCAGTCCCTCTTTAGTGACTATAAAAAACCCTAAAAGACTGGATATCTGAAAAGTGGTTGTAACTAAGTCAAAGTAGTCACACTTGCTGAACTAAGTGATGGAATCAATGACTTAATTCAGGAAAGAGCATCGAGATCCCTACTGAAAATATGTATCACCCACCCCAAACTGTATTCTTGTTAAAAATATGGATAGTTTGGAACCTGTAATTTATACAAGGTAGTTTCAAAGGCCTGCTTTAACATCACAGAGCACACTCTTGCAGCATCTGAATAATTTATTAAATTCAGCTATCAGTGGCTTTAAAACATAATTTAACCAAAAAGATCATTTGAAGAAAAGCTGCAAAGATTTCTATGTGCAGATACTTCAATCTCAAGATGGGGAAAAAGGCAGAAAACAATTCAATCTTCTGTTATTCCAGATTGCTCTTAGGGAATGAGCTGTGTGGACTTGATTTAAAAGCTGACCAGTGTGAAGTGCAGGTTTCCAGAATAACTGATGGTGTTTATCCTTCCTCCTGTGGATTCCTTTGCAGTGGAAAGGTTGAACTGGGTTTGGCAGAATGCATGGGGGAAGAATGAATCCTTTTTAAGGATGTCTTTTCAAGATATGCTTTATGATCCTCAGTAAGGATTTGTTCCATGCTTACTCTGAGACCTTAAAATCAAATATTCTGTTTGTAGTTTTAATAGGAATTACTGCATCTGTGATATGATACATCCAGAAAAGTGCAGTGGACTTAATGCAATTCTCTGAATGAAGAACAGGGGGTAGTTGCCCAGTTTATTTATTGGGTCCAGCAGTGAAGCCCATTATGAAATATTGCTCAGGCAGGGTGAATTTAAATAAGTTCAACAGAGCAGACACTACGAGACCAACCAAACAATTTATCCAGGAGTTCAGCTGCAGAAGGGGGGGAAGAAAAACAAAACTCACCTAAAAAAATCCTGTATTATGATGGAAACACTTATCCCTCAGATAAAAACTCTCAGATGTTTAATAGATCAAATGGCTGGGGACTTGACGAAATCAATACAAAGATGAAATAATACATCAAAATTAAGTGTGTGCTCTGGTTCCTGCAGAGGAAGACAGAAGCCATGTGAGATGATTTGCCTCCTCATTAGGACATCTGATTCTTCTTTCATTAGCACTGCTCTTTGTAACAGTGCAGCACCCTCAGTTATCTGGGTTAATTTTGGATTGATGTAGGTGCTGAGACTCAAGGGTAGCAGGGCTGGGCGTTTCAATTCTATTCCCACTTTTTAATTTGAGATTAAAGCACAACCAGTTCACATTAGTTAACAGGCAAAGAGTAAAGATGAGAACGTTCCAGGGGTGGGAATTTAATCCATATGAAAAATTGGATACTTGTATAAATTGCTGGTAGCAAGAAGGAAAAGGCTCCAATGTAGAAGAGGCACACACATTAAAAAAAGGGCATATATAATCCTTTTGTTTTCTCTTTCATTTTACATATATTGAAGTGAGAAATTAGGTAGGCAAAAAGAGAATAAAGGCAATGTAATGCTGTGTATACCCAATAGAGACCTTCAAAGTCAATCCTGTATTCCACAGCCTCACCTAAAATAAATCTTTCCTTTAGTAGTGCTGGGCTGAATTAGATCAACAGAAATTCTGGCCCACTGTCTCAGAAAGCATTTCCAATCAGGGAAGATTGACCTTGCACTAAGAGATCTTTTTAAAACATAATATTATTACTTTTTAATCAGGAAGGATGCCAGAGTACCTCACTTGAACACAGGAGAATAATGCATAATGATTTCTGTGAAGTAATGACGTGTTTGTGATTAAAGCCCACTGAGACAGGGGAGTGTAATTGCTGCCTTTCTTATATTTGTAAGAAGTTAGTCAATTCCTTTACAAAAACAGGTAATCTATGGAATGAGACCTTCTATCTGTGAGTGTGGCCCTGGTCAAAATATCATTGAAATCTGGGAAGATTTTCCCTTCTTAGAAAAATCTCTCTATTCTGTTGTTCTGGAACAAGTCTTAATGCAGAATATACATACAGAGTGTAGCCTGGGCTTCTTATTACCCAGTTCTCACTGACTGTAATTTCTAGTGCTTTTAAAAAATAGGCACTGAGTGTCCATACATTACACTGTTTTATTTTGAGGGTTTTTTCCCAAATTGGGAAATGAAATGAAAGGAAACATATTTTTCTCATTTTCATTATCAAGTGTTAATAGATTTTAATGCACTCCTGATTTGAAACACACTGCTGTTCCCTCCCTACCAGTGCCACAAGTTTGCTTTCCAAAGGACACTGGTGCTGAGAAAGGGTTGGGGGATAAGATGGACTCGGGCTCTTTACCAAGAACTGGGAAGTGCAGTTTGGTCTCCAAACCCAGAGTCTTTCCTGGCTTGATGGATGTGAACTGGGTTCCCAGTGATCAGCAGTGTTTTGTTTAATAAGGGCTAAAAGAAAAATCTGTACTTGGTTTTGTTACCATTCCTGTAAATACTCAGAATTCTAATTCTGCTTGACAGGCCTGGATGGAGATGAGGTGAAAGTAGCTTTGAAGTGAAAGATGGTCAGTTCTCCCCCAGAAATTCAGAATGCAAATAATTCTCAATCCTTTTCTACTAACCCAAGTAAAGTCTCTGAAACCTTTATTTTCTTTTCTACATTTATCTTGATTAAGAATGCCACCCTGCTTAGAGGTTGGGAGAAACTGGATATTGGCTTCTTTTTTGGGGAGAAAGTTCAATGATTAATCTAATTTTTTCCTGGTTTATTTTTTTGTCATGAAGTTTAGGGGAAGCTTCCAACCACATTCAAGGGATAATTTCTCATGTGTATTTCTGGATATGAAATTTACGTCAGGCTTTATTTATTTGTATGGATTTAAAAATTGCTGTCTATCAACAATTTGCATTGCTCTGGCCAGAGCTCCACCACCCAGATAAACAGAGAAGGGCAAAGAATGGAAAACTATTAAGGAAAAGGTAAAGAAAAACTGAAAGAAAACATTTGGATTATAAAACAAGAATAAGTGCAGAATATATATTTTTAGTAAGCTCTCTGCTTGCCTTCGACTATAAAGTTTGCATCTGCATTTAAACAGCTTGCATAAGCCTGAAATCAAATTTGAATGATTGCAGGCAATTCCAATTTTACATGGGACCTGGGAAAACAGCAAGGAGCACTGTGTGAGCTGAAAGCATCTCTGGCAAAAGGCTTCAGCTCTCAGGCAGTTCAGGTCCAAGGGCTCAGTGGCTGAGCAGGGCACTCTGGGCAGGAGAGGTTGAATTTTGGCCTTTTTACCTCTGAGAGTTTTATAAAAGCAGAGAGAAGAGCTCAGCACCCCCAACCTCCCCTGGTGCAGCAGGTCTGGAGTTCAGCTGGCACTGACCAAACTCCTCATGGATTTGGGCTGCCTTTCTGCAGTGCTGGCCAAATGCACTTGTGGTGAAAAGCCACACAGGCATTGTGGACGTTTCTCCATCTGACCTTTCAGCAAAGAAACCAAAATTCTTGTGTATCTTTTTTGAGAATAGTCCTGCCTTGTTTTTACGGCGTTGATTTTAATGATGTTTAAATGTCTCATCTAGTCTCTGTTTGCTGTGATTTTCCTGATTGATTTCTAGTGCTAGTAAAACTCCAGAGAGAATGTGGGTCCTTTGTGTTTTTCTTGCCTGGGGCTGAATCTTGCTCTTTGTATGTTGAATAGATATTCTTTCACTCATAAATCACTGCTCTGTCATGTTCGCCTGCTGCTAGATGTTCAATGCATATCATCATTTACATTAAACCATTTACTTCAAGAGAATGTGTTATATTGCTTTATGAATTATGGGATCTGACATATAAGATTATGTTATGAATTGGCACTTAGAATATTACAACAGTGGAACGTTTTATAGCTTATGGTCATGATCCAAGAAGTAATTCATGCCTTTTCTTAATAAACTTTGCTGGTCAAAAGGGAAACAGACGTGAGAGTGTGACATTTTTACTTAGAGAGAATCCTGGTTAAGAAAAAATCTTTGGTGGTTTGCTTAAACCTGAAGCCTGTTTATATATGGAGGAAGAATATTGTTTTTTTGTTTTGTTTTGTTTTTTTCCAGCTGCATCTCCATTGTTCTAAGTGCTCTTTCACTAAACTTGCAATTCCCAGTTCATTTGGAGATATTGCAAATGAAGAATTTGAAGTATTCCCCTTACCTGGGCAAGGAAGGATTGCTTGCTGAAGGGGGAACAGTGATGAGAAGAACTGGGGGAATTGTTGAGGGGAAGGCAGAGCTATAGTAGGTCTGTTTTTGTGATCCCTCTAAAAGACATCATCTTATCCATTCAGGGGATGAACTTTTGGACAGTACCAGATAGGAAATTAGACTTCATTGATTTTACTCCTCATACAAATATCTGTTCCATGCTATTTGGGGTCTATAAGGACTAAAAGTCTTCATGCATTTTTTAAAAATCTTTTGTTTCTTTTGTGTGTGGGAAGATGTGCAGAGTCTAAAATGTAAGTTTTGTTGTTTGGGGATCATGAGTTTTGTACAACACAAAATCTGTGAAGGAGATTTTGGTGTTCTTGAAATAATGAATGACATTCTTCACAATTTCTTCACAATAGAGAGAAATTTTAGTATGAATATACTACCACAAAATGTCATAACCTGGTGTGTACAGACAGTAAACACAATTTCAGAACCCTTGGTGGGGCTAACAATTTTCCATGTTTCCACCACACAATTTTACCCTAAAGAAGGAAACATCCACAGCACTGCAGGCAAAATACAACACACCAAAGCAAGACTCATGTCACATAACTCCAGCTAATGCAAATTCCCTTTCTGACATTTCATAGATCAATGTCTGGCCTGGAGCAGGGAATACCTGAAAGCTCTTCACATTGTTCTCACAATGTGACAGTGGCTGCAGCATGGCTGGGGACAGGACTGTGTATAAGTCATGTCCCAAACATCCCAGGAGTGAATAATTCATTCTGCCAAAACAACTGTGCTGCTCTTGGGGAAAAAAGGTTAAATACCAGTATTGCTAAAGGTTGACCTGCCCATATATCTTCTCTGCTCTGTCATAACATTCAGCTGGGAATGTCCCATTATTTCTTACTCAATTTCTATGCCTCTGACTGCATTAGCTCTCTGTAGATAGTAACAATTCTTGACAGTTCTTCATCTCTACTTAATATTACTGAAGTTTCTTTTGTGTTGTGGGAGAAGTTTGTTTATTATTCTTTCCACAGCTGACAGTTCACCAGTTCACCTCTCCTGCTCACTGCAGTACAGTGGCATTCCCAGAGTACTGCTCAGTGATGCCATCTAATCTAGAGCTTAAAAGGACCTGCCAGACATCTAAATAGAGAACATGAGGAAGCCCTACAGGGTAAAAAATTATTGCTCTATACAAATATAAGATATGCTCAAAGCCTGAACTCAATAATTCTTACTAAATGTCTTCTTTACTCAGCAAGGCCTTAAAATTTTTAATGATACACGTCATTGCAGTTAAATACCCTTGATTGGAACCATAATAGACCTTTCTTCTTATATTTATTTTGCTCCCCTGGGGCCTTTTGTCTTAAAGTACAAAATGATAATCAAACATGTAATTAGTTATGATGAGAATGTTGTCGGGAAGGCTTCCTGCTTTGTTCCAGTTTCTGAAATTTAGGCTCTAGAGATATAGGTAACCCTCTTGATTGTATCCTTCTTCATCCCATTTTTTACTCCTTGTCCTCCTTCTTGGGTTAAAATAGCAAATGTGACATTGTGCAACTGATTGTTATGTACAGAGACACAGCTGAACTTGTGGAGAAGGTGTAAACACAGATCTTCAGTGCACTTGTGTTCATTAAGGGAATAAGCTCTTCCCTTTCTGTAACTCACATAGAAAACATTTAATGTATTGAACATAAGGTGGAGAACCACAGAAAGAGGGAAAAGCAGCTGAGAAAATTCCATGGTTGTTGTCTTGACATCTTGGCAGAAAAAAAGAAAGGAAAGGAAAGGAAAGGAAAGGAAAGGAAAGGAAAGGAAAGGAAAGGAAAGGAAAGGAAAGGAAAGGAAAGGAAAGGAAAGGAAAGGAAAGGAAAGGAAAGGAAAGGAAAGGAAAGGAAAGGAAAGGAAAGGAAAGGAAAGGAAAGGAAAGGAAAGGAAAGGAAAGGAAAGGAAAGGAAAGGAAAGGAAAGGAAAGGAAAGGAAAGGAAAGGAAAGGAAAGGAAAGGAAAGGAAAGGAAAGGAAAGGAAAGGAAAGGAAAGGAAAGGAAAGGAAAGGAAAGGAAAGGAAAGGAGAGACAGGCTATTAAGGGGTTATTAACAAAATGCCAAAGAGATTTTCCCAAGGAACCCTCTGTTCCAATTGCTCCAAAACTCTGCATGTGTTATATTTTACTTCTTGATGCCTAAGGAGAGATTTTTGCCAAAATTTTCAAATAATCAACACATTGATAACTGCAGCCTCTGGAGCCTGGGAGTGGGATCTGTGTCTGCCCAAAGAGGAACTCTGGGAGGTGCTCTGACTGATTCTGGGAATTCTGAGGGATTCTGCCCAGAAAGTGTGACAAACAAACCCTGAGACACAGATATTGAGACCCACCAGGAGACAAGAGCAGCTTTCCTGGGAGAGTTTCCTCTGTGGATCTCATGGGCACAAGGAAGGAGTTGCAGATTTTGCAGACATTCCTTCCCCAGCCTGATAAGTTCATATATATTGTTTAACATGATAATGCAGCAAGCTGTTGTTTTGTGGCTTGAAAGCCAGCTGCATTTGATTGATGCCAGGAATGGAAGTATTTGTAAAATGACACTGAATTAGATCTAGTCAGTTTATGGGCCTGGGGAAATGAATCTTTTATGAAGAAAAAAGTTTATGATGAAGGAGAAATACTGAAGAAATGTATATCTTGAATGAAGCTCTTTTGGACTTATGCCTGTTGCAGAGCCTTTCAAAACATGCATTTGACCCACTGTGCTTTTAAGAAGCAGATCTCTATATAAACATTATCCTTTGTGGGGGTCCAATCCCTATTTGTCATTTGTGTTCTCTCTGTGGACACCTCAATGAGGACAGGGAATTTCTTCCCTGGAAATGTAGCTGTTAGACTTCTCCAAAGGGTTCCAAGTGTGTGCTTTAGCTGCTGGATTAGAGCTCTTGTGATTTTTGAGGCATCAGCCACAAGTATGAAGCACATAGGGGTGCAGTTTTCTGTATTGATTCCCAAACAAAAACCAGAAAAAAACACAACCTGTATTAATATATAACAACATCTAAAGACAACCCCACATTTTATGTGCATTTTTACACATGATGAGAACTTTTGAGAATAGAATAACTTTAAAATTAGATTCAAATGCCACTTTACTGGTAGCCAGAAACCAATACCACAAAACTTTTGAGAGAATAAGCATAGAAAAAAAGACATACCTTATTCTCTCCAGCTTTCCTCCTCGAGCTGGCATCTCTATGCAAAATGAATGTAAAATCCTGCTCATCTGACTTGCTGGAATCCTTATCTGTATGCACCAAAGGAATGATTGCAGGGAACAAGATAATGTCTAGTGAGTTGAAAGGTTAAAGAACTGCAGCTGGCAAATCAGAATCAGATTCAGCCATTGTGTTAAGCCAGTTCTATGCCAGAGTAATGAGAGATTAGGGGATTTACATCAGATTTTAAAATTTACATGTGCCTTCCACTGTTTTATCATCAGCAATATTTCAGTAGGACAACTTTATAAATAGGATTTCTACTTGAATATATATTGTAATAAGTTTCTAAATCTCTGCTGAGCATCAACTCATCTAGTAGATTAATAATAATAGTAACTTCATATTCATTCAAAATGTTTTCTACTGTACTTGAGTATGGCATCTTATTAAAGTGCTTTCTTCAGGAAACCATTGTGTACTGAAACCCATTTAATTTCACCTGAGCTTGAGCACTCTTTAAGATCCCTTGAAGATTTGCCTTAGTCCTTATTTGTTTCACTGAAACCTTGTGATTGGGAGACCCTTGTGAAACATGTTACCTCACACTGATACAAAAAAAATTCTCAAAAATGTGATAAATTTCTAAAAACAGCACATTGTGCTGTACTTGTGAAAAGAGGGTGAATCTTAATTCTCCTACAAAGAAAACAGTCCTTTTTTCTCTTTTCTTCTGAATCAGTCTAACACAAAGTAGGTGAAAATATCAGGGCTGGGATCATCTTGTAGCACTGGAGAACATGGCATGGCATCCAGTGGTAAGCTTCTTTTTGAGCTGTCTGACCTTTAATCACTGCTGAATAAAACCAACATGCTGTCAGGTCTCTGTTATTTTTCTCAAGGGGGTAGCTCTGCCTGAAGTAACAATGAAATAAAACCTTTGAGAGCTTACATTCAAGGTCACTACAAGAAGAGGCAATACTTTGGGAAATACAACAAGAGGGGAAAAAAAGATATGTATCTAAACAAGCCAGTTGAGTTTATTTAACAGTGAACAGGCAGTTGTTATATCAGTCTATAAATGATACTGGCTTTGTTTTTATTTTTGCCACATTTTTCATTTTTATTTGATTTTTTAAATCCAAGACCTTCAGAACAAAAATAAACTCACTGTACATGACTGAAACGTATTTCTGTTATTGAGGCACTTGCAGTCTAATGTCTTAGGCCTTGCCTGTATCAGGTTTTAACCTCTCATAGTCATTTTCCCACAGAAGTCTCTGTGAATACTGAAAACAGATTCTATGGTCTTACAGACCTGTGAAGAGATGAAAATGCTGTCTTTAAAATGTGTTGATATCATGATAGTTTAAAATAAAATTTACTCAATCTGTGGAGAAGAGAAAGGGTGAGTTCCCACAGAGGAAGAATTAATTTGTTACAAAGAATTGTAACTCACATATGAGATAATGGTGTCCGTGCAAAGTTACTCCAATGGAAATGCTGCAGATCACAGAATCTGATCAATTGCTTCAGCTGGGATTTTTAGGCCAAAGACTGGATCCCTTCCTAGATTCTTTACTTTGTAGTTTGCTAATATCTCACACTAATCTGTTACTTAATATTGATTCACTATTGAAATTAATTTATTGATTTGTTCATGGCTTTTTTGTTATTTGGTAGAATCTCATTCTGTCTTCAGCTCAATATTACCAAAACATTTAATCTTGCTGTGACCATACATAGTTTTGTTAGATTGCTTTTCAAACTAATTTTTACATTTACAGTTATGGATGAACAGATGAAGAAATCACTTAGGTCTAGGGGTGAGCATCTCTCAGTTCAGCCCAGGTGTCTCATAATACTCTTTTTTTGTTTCTCAATGTACTGTACAAAGCTGATAAAATGATGACAGAATTTTTCATGCTGTTTTAGCCTCTGGGCTGCCTGTCTAGGAGAGAGGAAAATCCTTGATCCAGGGATGCAGGATGTGCTCCCTACCTGAGCATGGGACTGGCAGTAGCTCAGTCCTCTCTCTATTAACTGTGATAAAGAAGCAGACTGGGTTTTTCCTCTGCACAGCATTTAGGAATCTGTGCAGGGAGCAACATTTACCTCTGCAGCAGAACTGTGTGCTCAGGGAATTTCCTGTCAGAGAAACCTTCAGCACTGGAAGGACAGTGGGGCAATAGAGATGGAAGCTTATTGATATTCATAAAGTCAGCTCATAAATTTGTACAAATTGAAATTAGAACAATGTAGGCTTTAATAATTACAACATTTCTTGTTGACAGAAATTACATCCAGTACGTTT
Source organism: Muscicapa striata striata (assembly GCA_030060385.1). Lineage (NCBI taxonomy): Eukaryota > Metazoa > Chordata > Aves > Passeriformes > Muscicapidae > Muscicapa > Muscicapa striata. The sequence goes on along the minus strand of JAREIS010000073.1, from coordinate 2,044,974 downwards.
TGAACTGCAGCACTTTACCATGCAAATAGAGACCTCCCTGTTATTTTAGTATTGCTGTTTTCAATGTAGCCACCTGCAGACTTTCTGCCTGCAGAATTTGAAGTGGAAGAGATACACATGTAGTTCATTTAGTGAAATGCAATTACTATGGATGGCTTCAAAGCACAGAGATACAGGGAATTCGTGTTAGGGCACACGAGTCTTCTGCTGGCCGAGCAACAAGCAAAGACAATCCCAACACAAGCACAACCTAAATACCAGCTGGGTGGTGTTGAGGTATTTCCAGATGGGCTGTCCCAGGCAGGGGCAGCCCAGCTGGAGAGGATGTTTTGCTCAGTGCCTGCTGTGTGTGCCCCTTTCCCCAGGAACCACGGTGATGCGCATGGCAGCGTTCGACGCCGACGACGCCGGCACGGACAACGCGCTCCTGCGCTACAACATCCTGAGGCAGACCCCCACCAAACCCTCCCCAAACATGTTCTACATCGACCCAGAGAAGGGTGACATCGTCACCGTGGTGTCCCCGGCGCTGCTGGACCGGGAGGTGAGTGAGCACTTTCCTTTCTCCATCTCACATTTTAGTGGTTGTGCCTCTAATCTTCCTCTGCGGTGCACGAGGAGGTTCTGGGTGTTGCTGTGTGGGCATTCAGATGCTCATTTTGAGTTTTGTTTATTCTTTACTTGGATTTAAGTGTTGTTGGATGCTGCTGGGAACCAGGGAAAATGCAGCCTTGAAGAAATTATAACAATGATTAAACACCTGCAGGGTGCATGAGAGCCGTGTGAATGTCTTGTGATATTTTGCAGAAAGCATGTTTTCAAAGAGGTGTTGCCTTCTAGGAGCAATGAGTCCATTCTATTCTATTCTATTCTATTCTATTCTATTCTATTCTATTCTATTCTATTCTATTCTATTCTATTCTATTTTCTATTTTTTCTATTTTCTATTCTATTTCTATTTTTCATTCCATTCCATTCTATTTTTCATGTACTACCCCATATAAAAGTGTAGTGTTTCTTTAAATAAAGCTCTTTCTTTTGCTTCTCCACTGCATAAAGAACTATGTCACATTATCCTTTTCCCCACTCACCTCTAGCCTCAAATGCAACACTTAAGAAGTTCTAAGTCTGATCAGTGTTTATAAATCTAGTAGTTCAAGATTTCTGTGCAAGACATTTAGTGTTGTGTGGTGAGAGAGAGGATCTCAGGATTAGGTGGAGCTCAACCTAAAGTTAGTAATTAACACCCAGAGCTAATTGTGCATGTAGCTCACTCTGAGATTATTAGTTTAGTGCTCTATATCTTTCTGAGAATATTTTTATGAGTGAATTTAATGAACTAATTAACTTGATACCCCATAGCCAAAAAAAAGAAAAAAAAAAAAGATATATATAAAACAGGGTAGGAAAAGAACAGGTGATCCTCAGGGGGCTTTAGGGTGAATTGCCATAGTGCCAAATTCTATGCTCATTAACATTATGAGAGCACAAATTGATGGCAAAGAAAGCTTAGGTATGATCACTGAATGTTCATCAGATAATAAAATAGAGGCAATCTGTTAATCCAAAGGTTTAGATACCAGAATATATAAAATCTTGGCACCAAAAAGAGTTACTCTATAAATCACATTTTCCTTTGATGAAGTAGCTCTGAGTGCTCTTAGACTCACAGAGACATCCAAATTCTGTTCTTGCAGGATGTTTTGGGTGTGTGCTGAGTCACTGAACTTGTTTTCTAGGTTGATTAGACCCAGGACTGTCCAATATTCTCAATATCCAGCACATTATTTTTCATTTTACCAGATGAAAGTGCTGCCCATACATTTCCCTTTCTAGGTGGGTATTTTTTCTACAGGCTTTTCCAACAGCAAGTATTTCATGGGTAAATCAGGAGCAGATACCAGGCACACAGTACAATAAAACTAAGGTCTAGGTCTGTAGGTCTGGTTTTAAGTTTAAAGATATTCTAATTTTATTTATATTTGGGTGCCTGGCCACAGAATGGTGTCCAAGTTAAAGTTTATAAAATCACTACCTTTTCCTCCCTCAAGTTTCCCTTCCAAATTCATTGTTTCAGTTTAAAAGCCTTTTACTGTTTTCTAAAGACAGTTTTAGGTATTTTTATTCCTCACAGATAACCATTCCCCAGATTAAACCAATTTACTCAAAATTAGAAAATCAATGGAAGGGAATGAACATGGCTGCTTTTCCCAGTGCCTTCCAAAGGTCACTGGTGATTCATGAAATAATGATGCTGTCTCCATGCAAGAAACCTGGCCTCAGTTGAATGGGTGCTATGGCTGGGCAATCTATCCTGAAAGCAGAATTCCTCATCATTTCTAATAAAAATAAATTCAAACCTTTATTTTGAAGGTGGCATGACAAGCTACGATGTGTTGAAATTCCAGAATATTTTTTTGTTGTTCCAAATCTGAATGGTTTACAAGCCAAAATGTAAGGCTGTGCACAATTTTAGCACTACAATTAATTATTATCTGCTATTAAAATCCAGTCTCACATTGTCTTGTCAGAAGAAAGGCTTAGGGAAAATGATATTTTCTGGTTTTTCACAAGATGCTCTGTGCTGTCTGTCATCTTTGTGGGTTCAGCCTCTTCTCCCCCTTCCTGTTTATATGTCTTGAGGAGAAAGTGGTGGTCAAAGCTCCATCTTCAGATCTGTGGAGTTGCCATTCATGGTCAAAGATGTATAACTTCTATTTTTTGCAGCTTTTAGAGACAAGCTGCCTAATGATTCTCTTCTGGAAAGAAAAAAAATCTGGGTACCAATTCCATATTGATGTTATTTATATAATTCTAATGTATTTCTGTTTGGCTCATGGAATTGAATTATTATTGAAAATTGTCTGTGTGAGGTGGGGACAGAGGGGAGTAAATTGTGAAGGAGGAAATGTCTGAGTAGTTCAGGAGGAGGAAATGCCTGACTGGATTCCTGCTTGGGGAATAAGGTGTGTGCACATTGAATGAGTGCCTTTCTGGAAAGGTCTTGGGCTGCAGGGAGTACCCTGTGCCATTCCTCTGCAGGATATCTGCTGGGATTAATGCCTGATTATTGGGAACCTGTAAATCCAAAATATTTTGGCTCCTTGTCAAAATCTCACATGAAATATGTTGTAGAAACACGTTAGGAAGAAGTGTTCTTTCCCCTGAAAGCCTTGCTAGAAGGTGTGAAACACCAGAGGACACAAACTGGAGAGTGAGGACAAAATCCTCGTGAAGGAGAATTTGTGAGACAGGAATGGTTTTATCTCAGCCATCCTTATCTTGCTTTTCTTGGCATCTCAGAGGACAATGTGCTATGGCAGACACACAGAGGCAGCAGCAAACCTTTCCACCAGATTTTGCACAGCTTGGAGAAGAGGATGGATGTTGAGAGCAGCCTGGCTGATCCTGTTTGGTGTCTGGGATTTGAGGCAGCAGCTACAGGGGCTGCATTTGCAGATGGAGCTCATGAACAGACACAGTCTTTGCATAAAGGGTGAAGAGAAAGTGAGATTGTGCTGGAGAATTCCACAGTCCAGACACTGCAAAATCTGCTCCTGGTCAATCTGATTATTCATGATTTCCAGTTCAAACCTGAAACTTCTCCTAGGTTTTACTTAAACCTTTAACTGGGTCAACAGCTGCCTGTGATTGTAGACGTGCTCTTTAAAACTGTAGCAGCTCTAGACACCAATTAAGAAGCTGAATTAAAGTTAAAAATTCTCTGGGATGGACATGGAGAAAAACATTTTTCATCATTAATGTGTATATGCACCAGAGGCTTATATGAACTTTCAAAGAATGTTAAAAGTCTGACTAAAATTTATCCTATTTTCCATCTCTCTGTAAAATTTACCACTCCTTAGTCCTTGATACTTTTGGGAAACTCTTTGTTGCATTTAAGACAAATTAGCTGAATATAAATTGTTTGAGGAGTATTTTTTGTTTGTTTTTTGGTTTTTTTCTTTTCATTTTAAGTATGATTTATTTCATGTTTGTGCATCAGAGGGAACAGGAGACTGGAGGTTTTGCCCAGTGGGAGGCACTGAGATGTAGACATAGAAAACATCTGGCAAGTTTTGCCCATACTGGATAGTCCATATTGTTTCTCCATGCTTCAGCATTTTCAGAAATGGAACTATGGCATAGCCTAGAAATTCTTTTTTCCAGAACAAAGAATCAAAATGGAGGTATTTGCAATAAAATTAAATAAAGTTTGGACATCTAGGGAGATCAGTTTTAAAATCCAATTATATATGTAGGAGAATCTTAGTATTCATTACTATACATCTATACTAATAATATTATAAGATGAAAATGAATGAATATTTTTATTTCTAAAGCATCATCAGGAAACAAAAAGTTATTTCTAAGTAGGCACTTTTAAAACAAAACAAAATTTAAATGGAGAAAGAAAAAAATTAACTTTTTTTTTCTGGTCAACTCCATCTGTGCATCTTAACTATGCAGGATCAGCTCAAAGTGAAGAATATTTTTTTTTTTAATTCCTACAAGTCTTCAAAATTTCTTTTCTTTGGGTCTCATTCATTAAGTCTGTTGCTAAATGGGGAGTTTGGAGATAGGGATGCTCCTTGTTTGGAATTGTCTGGGTGTTTGATGGGGCAGGGATGGGTGATGGAGCTGCTTTGGAGCTGTTTCCACCATGGAAACACCTCCAAAAAGTCCTTCTGTCCTGCCTGCACAAAGAGGGGGTGCAGGAACCCCCAGATTCCATCCAGCAGGAATGAGGGGAATGCTTCCTGCCTCCAAGGAATCACCACAGTGCAGGATTTGTATTTATACACCAGCAGATTTTTATTTATAAGTTCTTTAGATTCAAAATTGTTTCCAAAAGTGCATGATCCTGGGGGTTTAAAGCAAAACTCAGGTAATTTCTCAAAGAACATCCATTTTCATTTTCAGAAGGCAGGTAAGGACACATTTTTGAAGATTAATGTGGGTTGTTTTTTTTTTTTTTTTCCTTGTGGGAGTTAGGCATCCTTGAATGTGTCAGTAATAAAGATTGAAGAGTGTTAGGGGGCAAATTATACCTCCAGGTATCTGTTGGAGAATACATTTTGATTCATAAATTCAGAGGAGAAGGATGCCCTCCATCAAAGTATATGGTCTAAATGACACAAAATAGAGCACAACAGGGAGAGAGAGTAAAAACCAAGAAAAACAGGGGGAGGGGAAGAAGTTGGAAAGAAACCTTGAGGAAATGTCCTAAATTTCAGGGATGGAGACTCCAGTTCAAAGTGACACTTCCCTGCAGGGAAAGGAAAATAATGCTCCTTGTGTGCACAAGTGAAGCAACACTTGTGGTCTTGTAGAATCTACTCTGAAATTTCCTTAAAGGGTCAGGAATTGGTTTTTCTGCTTTCCCAGGGTTCCAGACTCCTCTGCTCTGTAGGAAAGTAACTGTGAGTTGTATAAGCTTCATGACTCAAGTATTAAAAGAAAGCTGTCACCACAGTTGCTTAAGTGAAATATTTACTTCTCACAGTTTGAGAAGTAACCTGCTTTTGCTTTTGATAGGAACTGCTGTGCTTAATTTGAGTTAAAGTTAACAAATGGTTTGAGCTGTCTGCTGCACGCTGATGTGTGTGCTGGTGTTTTAAACACCTCAAGGACACCAGTTCAGGTGTTCTGTGCTTGTGGGAGACCCTGGGCTGGACTGGGGGGAGTGAAATGTGTGTTCTGCACTGGGGTGACACTGCTGGGCTTCCACAAACTCAAGAATCAGCTGCTGTGTTCTGTGACCATTTGAACCAACCTTGGTGCATCAATCTGCCATGGTTTGAATCATAAATATTTTTTTCCTCTCTTTATGACTTGGGAAAATGGAGCTGAAAGCCTTTTGCCATAAACTGTGAGAAACCTGGAGTCACATCAGCCCACAGTGCTTGTGTTTGTGTGATCTGCCACAATGACAAGGATGGTTTGGGGTCTGGAGCCTGTGTGTGTGTGATCTGTCACAATGACAAGGATGGTTTGGGGTCTGGAGCCTGTGTGTGTGTGATCTGTCACAATAACAAGGATGGTTTGGGGTCTGGAGCTGTGTGTGTGTGATCTGTCACAGTGACAAGGATGGTTTGGGGTCTGGAGCCTGTGTGTGTGTGATCTGACAGGGATGGTTTGGGGTCTGGAGCCTGTGTGTGTGTGATCTGTCACAATGACAAGGATGGTTTGGGGTCTGGAGCCTGTGTGTGATCTGTGGTTTGGGGTCTGGAGCCTGATCTGCCACAATAACAAGGATGGTTTGGGGTCTGGAGCCTGTGTGTGTGTGATCTGACCACAATGACAAGGATGGTTTGGGGTCTGGAGCCTGTGTGTGTGTGATCTGTCACAATGACAAGGATGGTTTGGGGTCTGGAGCCTGTGTGTGTGTGATCTGCCACAATAACAGGGATGGTTTGGGGTCTGGAGCCTGTGTGTGTGTGATCTGCCACAATGACAAGGATGGTTTGGGGTCTGGAGCCTGTGTGTGTGTGATCTGACCACAATGACAAGGATGGTTTGGGGTCTGGAGCCTGTGTGTGTGTGATCTGACCACAATGACAAGGATGGTTTGGGGTCTGGAGCCTGTGTGTGTGTGATCTGTCACAGTGACAAGGATGGTTTGGGGTCTGGAGCCTGTGTGTGTGTGATCTGCCACAATGACAAGGATGGTTTGGGGTCTGGAGCCTGTGTGTATGTGATCTGACCACAATAACAAGGATGGTTTGGGGTCTGGAGCCTGTGTGTGTGTGATCTGTCACAGTGACAAGGGTGGTTTGGGGTCTGGAGCCTCTCCCTGCCAAGGGGAGGCTGCAGGAGCTGGGTCTGGTTACTCTGGAGAAGGGAAGGCTGAGAGGGGACCCCTTCAATCCTTACAAATCCTTCCAAGGTGGGTGCCAAGAGAATGGTCCCAGACACTTTGGTGGTGTTCAGCTGCAGAACAAGCAGAATGGCCACAAAAACACAACAATTCCCACCTCCACATGAGGAAGAATTTTCCCTGGAGGGAGCAGAGCACTGGAACAGCAGCCCAGGAGAGATCCCAACCTCACCTGGACACTCTCCCTGCTGAATGGAACAACGTTCCTGCCTTGGCAGGGGCTTGGTCTGGATGATGTCCAGAGGTCCCAACCCTATTTTATGACTCTGCAAAAGTCAACTGAACCTCCCTCTTAACCAAAATCTCTAAAGGGATTTAAACCACCCCTCCAGCAAAAAGCAGAGTCTAACACCCAGCCAGTGCCTCTCTGGCTGTGAGTGATGCATGGCTGTACAGTGGGTGGCAATTTTTCAAATTCAGCAGCATCCCCCTGATCCATATTCAGCAGCACACTGAATTCTGCAGGGGCAGAAATGTTCCTTACAGCATGAACCAGCTCTGCTGGAATCAGCAAATCACACAGCTTGGGTTCAAAGGGCTGAACTTCTCTGAAGGGGTGGCAGTGGAAAATAGAAAAATCTTGTCCACTTCTGCATGTGGACACCACCCTCTTTATTCATCTTTTCCCTTTTGGAGCTAGGTGTCTTAAGCAGTCAATATACTTATTACCTACTCGATCTAAATGCAAATGCTGAACCAACAGTGCACTCTCATTTTTAATGAAAAGATATTAATCTTTTCAGCAAATGCATTCCACATTTGATCTTCGTATTAACCTCTAAAATATTCATATTTACAGCAATTGTGGGAAAACATACACCTTGGAGCATATCAGCTCTGAGTTGGAATAATTGTATCATTTTGTCTTGTCTTCTCTGACAGAATTCCCTCTTGCACACCTTTAACTTGTTTTGCAGTGTGGTAAATTCCAGAGCTGTACCTCAGTTTCTATGGCTTAAGGGGTTTTTGTAACAGATACAGAAATATCTCTTATTTATTTCTGCTTAAAATACAAAATAAATAAAATATTCACCATTTCCCCTTGGTTAATGCATTTCTTACATTCTGGTTTCTGATGCTTATAAACATAAGTAGCAGCAGGTCTTGAGTCTGAAGAAAACTCATGGGCCTTTGGTCTCTTTTCAGGGAATACTCCATAGCCCATAATATCTGAAATATTAGAAATGAGGAGAAAAAAAAAATCTTCCAATTATAATGTTACTTATGGAAAAATGGACACAGAGATTGAAAGTGCTTCTTAGAGAGATGTAAAATCGTATTTAAAGTTAATTTTTTCCTGCAGCTCTGCTGGTCAACACCCCCGTGTAGGAACTTGGTTCCATCTGATACAATCTGGGATAATTGCTGGATGTCCTTGTCAAACTTTTTAACCTGGAGCCTTGCAGCTGGGATAAATTGCCACTCAAAACCAAAGATATTTCCTTCTTCTCCAAGGAATCCCAAGATATCTCACAAATGAATTGTTTTCTTGCTTTGTCTGTATTTCACTCTGACTAGGAGGGAAGAAGGAGCATTCCTGGTTCTTCATTAGGATCTTGTGTTTATTTCTTAGGTGGGCTACTGGCTCTTCATTCTCCAAGTGTATTGTGGACTCAGGGGATTCTGAGCTATTGATGGCTCCAACCATCATTCTAACTCTCATTGTTTGCTCCTTGGAAAATCTCCACTTTTCCCACAAGATGATGTGAATATGATTTTTCAAACCTGCAGCTCTCTGTAGCTACATGAAGAAATATTTATATTCTCCCTCTGATGTTTTGGGTTAGGAGTTTGGGTATCACTACCTCCTGTGGCAGATAGTTGCTGATCCTCTAGAAATGTCACTCATCCAAACATCCTGAGTTTCTCTGACACTGATGTATTGCAGAGAGATTTTAAAAATCATCTTCAAGGCACTTACAAAGAGTGACACAAAACATGATATCAGCTGCCCACATATTTTGAAAAGAGGCTGATAATGGAAATGTCTTTTTTTTTTTTTTTTTTTTTTTTTTGGTGAGAATTTCTTTATTTCAAAAAAAAAAAAAAAAAGAGAAGAATATTAGCTTGATGGATGTAGAGATGTAAAAATCCCACTGTGACAAATGGCTGTCTAAGAGAGGAAAAGTAGTGGTGGATTTAAAAAACCTCCAGCTGCAAATTTTGCAGAGAAGCAGGTTAATTGCTAAATGGTAAATTGCTAATTGCTGGCACATATTCTGCTAGAAATAAGAGCAAGATGATCTTCAAAGTTCCTCTATGACTGAAGATAGTAAAATTTAGAAATTCCAGATTGGGGACCCACTGCTCATTTTGTACAGTGGTTCCAGTTCGGGGAGAGAGTGGGTGAGTACATAAACAGAAACCAAAATTTAACGTTATCCAAGTAGACCAAGAGGTGCCAAAAGGTAAGAAAAATCTGAAAGATTCTCCCTGGCAAGGTTTTTCAGCCTTTGCTTGGGGCCAAGGAATACAAAAAAGATACCAAAGCAATACCAGAATGTAGAAGTGTGTCACTATTCATTAATCCCATTTTTTTTTTTTTTTTTTGAAAGTTTCCCATTTCCAAACAGTTTTTGCTGGCTGGACAAGATGAACTTCCTGCTATAAAAAGCAGTGTTATCAGTTAATGCTTAGAAACAAAATTTTTGGATATTTTATCTTCAAAGGCTGACTTTTTAATACAAGTATCAATACTTTCAGCACGCTCAGTGCTGAAGAGAGCAGAAAGGAAAACATCTGGAAGTGGTCAGTTTACAACCAGCACAAATCAAGTAGAGCTAGCACTGAAAATAAATGGAATTACTTCAAAGTCACTATAGGAATAATTGCTTAGCTTGGTGGAGTTGCAGCTTGGAGTACATGGGACTCAACAAAGGTTACCCCAGAGGTACTTCATCTGATTTTTTAATTTTTATTTATTTATTTATTTATTTTTTTAACATGAAAAGGGTATTTTCAAATATGTAGGTGGTTATTTTTAGTTCTGCTAGGATAATTCCAATTTCCCTGTGTGTTATTTTGGGATAATTCCTCTAGCCCCGATGGGACTTTATTTCTGATTCCCCAAATGTCATCAGACAGCAGACACATCTTTCTCATTTTATTTTCACTTTCTTTTATCTTTCCTGTTTTCTTATGATTTTCTATATTTAGAGTGCATGTAGCAAAAAATAATTTAAAATATGCTGGTTGTAGGAGATTGTATCTTAATGCCATCAATTGGGAAATTTATTTCTCTCCAAATTCTACCCAAATTTAACTCTCTTTTGTGCTGAGTATCTAATTACAATAACATTAATTAAATGTGTGTGTGTTCAACTCTTAGTTTTCAGTCTGTACTGTAGAGTTTTACAAAACTCTATTCAAGGCTAAAATAAAACCCTTCTTAGTCTACATGGATAAGATTAATTTTTAGTTTTCTGTTTCTATACTCAGTGCATCAATTAAAAGGTAATTTGAGAAGGCAGAATGTGAATAAATATAATGAGTCATGTTAATCAAATTCTCCTGCTTCTCTTCTGGACTGGAGGATCCATCATTGTTCTGCTTGTAAAACATTTACAGAACTTTTTGCCTGATTGTTTTTAATTTTTGTATATTAAACAAATCTCAAAAATGGAAGTCTTAATTAAAATAATCCTAGTGAGAGAGTGGCTGCCTCAGAGTTTGTTTTTACTTGGAAATGCTCTCCATTACACCCATATTATGTACATTTAAACCCTTCAGAAGCTCCAAACCTAAGGCACAAATGAAGACATTCCATTTTGTGGTGGATTAGCACAGACACAGAGGGCCCAGCCTGGTTCTTTCTGTGCATTCTGTGCTTGTTTGATGCAGCTGAGAGTTCCCCAGGTGATTGATTTCCCCTTGCTGGAGCATCCCTGCATCCCCTGGCACTGATCACAGTGCTGCTCTTTGTGCCCCAACTCAGTTTTGCTGATTGCTTTTTACAGGTTGCTTGTGACATCTGTAACTTGATCAGTCTTGTGCACTGTGGCTTTTATTTTCTTTTTTAATTTTTTTTTTTTTCCCCCAAAGCAAACTTTATTTCCTTGAGAGGAAATCCATAAAGCATCATTCCCCCTGCAGAACAGGTATGAGCTGAGTCCCTGGAGACCAGAGATAAATCACTTTTAAGGGAAGATATTGTTCACTCAGAAAAGTAATTTGTAAACACTTTAAGTTTGTGCTGTATTATCCCATCATCCCCAAACAGATACCTGCATCTCAAATGCTGAAATTATCCCTTGTAGGCTGATGGTACAGGGAGCAGTATTTATGAATGGTGACTTTTCTTCTTTGGCAAACAACATCTGATATCTTCAGGATATTTTGCCTGACATTGCTCATTTAATGACATTAAGAATCCTGAACCACAACCTGCCCCAGATGAGAGGGTTTCAGCATAAGAATTGAATATTTTTGCCACTTATTTTTTTCTTTATAATATTTATATTGGGATGTTTATGCCCTGAATAAACATTAAATAGGTTTAGGTCAGGCAATACTCACACTGCAGGTGAGATGTGTGGCAGTGCCATGGCAGGGAGACTTCCAGTCTTTGAAATGGGAAATAATTCCATTAACAACCATGGAAATATTCCAGCTTTAAGGAACTGCAACAGAAAAAAAAGGCCCAGAATCCATCCTTTGCTTCCACAGCAAAGGGAAATCATAAATTTTATCCCAAATGCATTTCAACTTAATAAACATCTGTCTTGTATATTTAAAACTGCCGTTTCAGGATTGTAATTATATCATCTGAAAATAAGTCCTCCTCAAAAGAGAATTGAAGTGACAGGCTGAGGAAAATGAAACATGACGTTGCTCGTTCTCCTTTCGTCCTAGAGCTAAAATTTAAATTAATTTTCTTCTTCTAGTCAGAAAGTATTTTAATTGGAAATTACTTTTGATTGCAGTTTTCAGAGAGGAATGGGATCCTTCCCATTGTGTTGTTCAGTGTCTTCTTAATATTTTACTGAATTAATCTTTGTAGATATTTTATATAGTTGATAGCTGTGCTGGTAATTCTAAAGAAGGTTAAAAAACCTGAGATAAATGTAAAGATTTTCACTTTTTTTTGTTTCTTGGCACCTCTTCATACAGATATGGTGTGTTTGTTGCCATAGTTACCTGCTTGTTGGGAGAAATGAATATTTGATAGTAGCAGTAACTAGACTGTAAAAATTAGATATGCTGCTTCAGTTCAATTTAGGTTTATCACACTTTTTTTTTGCAGCTGAGTTTTCATTATAAATGTTGAAGGAAAGTTGTAGAGTCATATTCCTGTGGGAGCTGCAAGTCTCTGTAGCCCTGTAAGTTCATTCACACTCATTCCACAGCCCTCTGATGAACTAAAAGATTCTAATTAAATTTTCTTCCAATATACTTCAATTTTCAGTTTTCAGACCTCTTCTAATGGGAGTGTCTCCTATAAATATCTTAATCTAAATATCACAGAGAACAGCAGCCATTCCATGGCCACCACAGGTGGTGGCTTTCTGTGCTCACTGATCCAGCCTGGAGGAATCTAATACAGGGGTTTGGCTTAATTTCTCACTTCTGAATAATTTCTGTCTTGCTAAAATCCTTTTTGACATCTGATTCAGCCTACACCAGACAATGGAGTTCCACAGAACTCAGGAATGCAGCTTTAAATGGCCAAACAGGCAGAAATTCAGGAGAAGTTGCATGTTAGAGAGGAAAATGATCTTCAGAATAATAAAAAAGGATATGTGGTTTAATTAGAAAAATTCCAGGAATGAAGCAGTTGCTACTCTGACATTTACCTCAGCACTGGCACCTTCCTGCCTGCACTGAAATCTTTGGCAGAGAGGGTGACTTAAGGAAAACTGATGCTCTGAGTCATGTTGTCATGCAGGGCTGTCTCAGACAGAAGTGACAGGAATCGTGTTGGCTGCATTATCTTCCCTTACTCTAATTTCTCTTGTCTTAGAAATGTCTGAATTGTCTCTCTGTGCTTTAATGCAGCCTTGATAAAATACAGAACTCATGGAAGAGACAAACTAAAGGGAGATCAGAGTTTTCCCAGGGGATTTCTGCCTTTCCAGTGAACCATGAGAGAGATGGCTGAAATGAGGGAGAATTTTCAGGAGAATTTGTCAAAAATGCACTTCTAATATCTGGAAGCCCAGAGACTTCCACTAATGGGATTAACTGCTGGAGAAAACGAGGCAAAGGCAGTAAAGTCTGTGCTGGTGGTAATAATGGTCTGATTTAGTTTTCCTGAGATAACCAGAAAGTTGTTGCCATTGATTTTCAGAAGTTGCAGCAGGTCCAGGAGAGCTGCTGGGGGGAATTGGAGGTAGCAGAGCTTTTTGCTGGACTCTTGGCTTCTCACCATGGCCTCATTTTGACATTAAGGCATCATGTTCCTGCCTTAAAAGAGAAATAATCTTCTGGCTGTCAGGCTCTGGGACAGCAACAGGTAAAAGCTTTGCTTTTAGCTGTGTGGAGAGATGGCTCTGAGGGCTCCAGAGGAAGAAACTTTAAAACAGATTGGTTTTTAGATGTCTGGGTTTTTTGGGGATTTTTTTAATTTTCTATGATAAGTAAAATGGTCTAAGTTTGATCAGAAAGTTTTAGAAGCTGTTATGAGTTTTGCCTGCACTGGGATGGAGCAGTGGGGATGAGCAGAGCATGTGAAGCTCATGGCAGCACTGGGGAACCCTTCCCTGCCCCATCTGCTGGGGACAATCCCCTTCCAAACTCCCTGTCACTCACTTACAGAGTTGGATCAAGATAAGTTTTTCCTTTTTTCAAGCATATAAACATATAAACAAAAAACATATATGCTTTTTTCAAGCATATAAACACCTGGCAGCATTTATTAATGCAAATAAAGTTTGCATTAAACAGTGCTGCACCAACAATTCCAATACACCCCTACCCCCCAAAAAACCCAATAAAACCCCAAAACACCAACCAAGCAAACTGAGCAAGGGTTAGACTATTCCATCCAGCAGAAACAAGGCTGGTGTTGTTTCTCTGTGCCCTGCTCTGACTGCAGAGTGCTCTGATTTCCTCCTGAGTGCAGAATGACACAGCTGAAGGCACTTTCACCCCATAAAAAATGCTCTCAGCACTTTCATCACTGACAACAAGGCCCTTCTTCCCCAGCCAACATGGGGAGGAATTTGTTTCTTACATTGAAGAAACTTCCATTAGCAATATCCTCAAGGCTTCAGGGGATTTGCCATCTTCCCTAATTTTCTAGGAGCTGTCTGAGTTGTTCAGAATGTCTTCAGGTAATTGGAATTCTTCAAAACTTCAGTTCTTTGGGTGGACCACATGTAGGTAGGATATGAAATTTATTGTCTAAAAGGAATCTGAAGTATTGTGAACATACAGATTTTTATATGTGTACATCTATATATGTATATGTGGTTGGCTCTTTGGTTTTGTTTTTTTGTTTGTTTGTTTGTTTTGTTTTGTTTTGTTTTGTTTTTGATTGAGAGTCCTTTGAAAGATATTTTATAACAGGCTTTCCTTTAATTGGAAAATGGGACACGGAATTTCATGTGATTTTGCTGGAAATGTCATATCTCAGCATAAAAAGTCAATTCCATTACATGGAAAAGTGTAGATGGAATTAAAACAAGCTTTTACTAAAGCAGCTGCCAGTGGAGTCTCACAGTGTGGTTTGAGGGAGGAAGAATTATTAAAAAAAAATTATAATTTACATTGTGTAAATTAGCAGAATTTCTTTCCAGTTTTAAAGCAGGTCTTGCCTCCTTTTTGTGTGGGAGGAGCAGAACACTGAATACCTGAGCTCAAAAAGTTTTAATAGAAAATTCTGCCTTGTTAGGTGCTTTCCAGGAGCATCAGCTTGTTATTTGTCCCCTGAAGTTTATATATCATATTTAGTTTATCAGCCTCCACGTGAGGCAAACAGGATTTGATTGCATGATCTGCCATGTCAATGTTATTTTTGGGAGGCAAAGGGGAGTCTGATTTGATCTCAGTGACTTTGTAAGTTACTCCTACTGGAAGAGGTGGGTTTAAATTAAACTGAGGATGTTCATTTCCAATAGATAAAGCAAGATAAGGTTTTCTTTTTTCATCTCAGAAATGATAGAAAGCAGTATGTAATTTTTGTTTTATGAAGATGGAAGACCTAAAGCTGACAGAGATTTTGGAATATAAATTAAGAATTTAGATGGCATTTTGAGGAAATGGATAAGCAGAAGATGCTGTGTGCTTTAGTTTGAGTAAAACCTGTCTTTTTCAATCGTATCCTGGGAAGATAAATTATGTAGTGTAATTCAGACTATTACTGATAAGTGTAATGGATCACACAGAACATTCTAAGTTTCAATAAACAGGAGTGAGAAAGGTAAATTCCTGCACACTTTCCTATTTTCTGTGCAGCTCATCTCAGAAAATACTAGACAGTATCTTTAAAACAAATCATACAATGCACTGCAGAAAACATTCTGGAATATTTGATATAATTTTAAACATATTTTCCACTCCGTTATAAATATTGGGGAACACTGGAAAAGTGTTATAGCATTTTGCATTTAAATATATTTCCTTATTTGTACATGGGCCTGCTGGTAACCACTTAAAGATTTAACAGCTGATTTAAGACTTGTAGGCAAAAAGGAATCTGCTGCAGATGGAAGGTTCAGGCTAAGAATTAATCTCTTGCTATAATTCTGGGAGAAAATAATGAGTAGAGAAGATAATGAGTAGCAAATAAAATTGCTCCAGAATGGGTGGTGGAACTCAGAGTACCTTATTTGGGTTTTTGAACCCAATTTAGGTTTTTGAGCAAGATGTGCTTTTGTACACTCCATGAGGAAAGGGGTTTTTGGCTCTTAGGTTCCACAGTCCACCACAAATGCCACTGATCTGTGCTCAGAAACTCTCCATGGTGTGAAAAATTTCCCTCTCCTTGCAGACACGAGTGGTGACTGGATTCATCAACTACTGCAAAAAAAACCCCAAAAAAAACCCAAAAAAAAACCAAACAAAAAAAAAAACACCAAAAAAAAAAAAAAAAAAAAAATCAGCACAGGAAGGGCTGGAACTAAAAAGAGCCCAAACAAATTTGGTTTTGCATGGTCATTTCCTCTCTCTGCAGTACTGCTGTGGGAATTTAGCTATTGTGCAAACATCTGGAGAGGTACAATTATGTGTATTCAAAATCTCAGCCACTTCAACTCTGTTGGAAATAATTCCAGAAATTTCTGCAGTTCAGCTTTGAGCTCAGTGTGCACCCGAAAATCTCCAGAATTTATTTCTGTGGTGCCTGGGTTTTCTTATCTAACAACCTCTGCCAGAGCAGAAAGGAGCAACAACGTCCTTAGCAGATTAAAGACAAGGCTTCATCTGCAGAGACACTCAACCTGAAACAGAACCCATGGCTTTTTTGGCTTTTGTCTCCTTGTAAAAACATCATGGATGCTTGTCCTGCTGCTGTCAGCATCCAGTGGGTCTTTAATAAAATGTGCATTAAGGAGAGCACATCCAGCTGCTGTTCCTGCTCCATGTTTTATTGCTGAACACTCTTATCAGGGTGCCAGGCTAATGCAGAACCAACCATTTCTGCCTTCCCAAGATCCTGATTTTGGCAGAGGCTGCCCAAGGAAAGCACCACTAAGATTTATTTCTTTGTTCAACCCTTTTCCTGCAGTAGGGGAAACCTCAAATGGTCTCTGCACACATCCAGCTTTTCCTGGGTAATCCATCTCTGGAAGCAGCCTTTCCTGTGGATAATTGTCTCCTTGGGAGGAGCAGAGCCTGCTGTGCTGCTGGAACACTGATTTACTCCTCTGCTAATCCTTGTGTGTTTGACAACAGAACACTGGGTAGCCAGAATGGCAGGAATTTATGTCTTGAGGTAATAGCTGGATGGATGATGACAGGAAAAAAAAAAAAAAAAGTGGTTTGGAAATATTTATCTTAAAGCAGATTTCTCACCTGGTTCTGTTTTTCTTTTTCTTCCAAAGTCCTTGTCTCATAAATAATGCCTTTTCACTGGCTCTCAACTTCTTGATGAATTTCTCCTTCATAAAGAAGCAACATGTACTCAAGTAAATTATGTATTTTTAAAAAGTTTTCAGCATCAGAAAGGTTCAAGAAAGAAGAAAAATAAAGAAACACTGAGGAGCTACAAATGTATTACTGAAATAATAAAACATACCTCAAGTTTTCACTCTGGAATACATTGGAACAAAACTGGGAAAAAGAGCCTGAGAAGAACAAGGAGAATTAAATTTTTAAAGGACCATGAAGCACGAATATATAATCTGTTAAGTGGGAATTTTGGGTAAGAATGGATTTTTATGGATAACAGAATGGAACTGGGTGAAGGAAAATATCCAGGAACCTTTTCTAGCAAAGATTGAGCTATGAAATTCCTGTCAAAAAGAATGTTCATGGGTATATTTTGGAGGAGAACAGAAAAAGGGCCAATAACTTCAATCTATGTGTTTGAATAACAAACAAACAAACAAACAAACCCCTGCAAAAAAACTGTTTATGAACAATGTCCTAGTCAGGAAAAAGAAAAAAAAAAATGGGGTTCAAAGTCTTTTATTTCCTACATTTAGATACTTTTCAAGGCCAGGTTGGGCAGGGTTTGATGCAGTGGAAGGTGTCCCTGCCCTGGCATGGGATGGAATGAGATGATCCTGAAGATCCCCTCCAACCCAGACCTTTTATGATTTTAAATCCTCCTGAGAGGTGTGAGGTGTGTAATGGAAAAGGAAAGGGGTGAAAAGCAACCCTGATATTTCTGAAGAGCCCTGATGACTTTTGTGAGGAAGAGCTCATTTCTGAATATCCAGATGTTCATATAATAAGGTGCTATTTAAAGTTAGCACAGACTTCCCTCCATCTCTCTAGATAGCATCAGACTCTGGAAGTCTTTTACAAGATATTTTGATAAATTGAGCACTTCAGAAAAAATGCAAATCAACAGATATAGCAGGGCAGAATAATAGAAACAAGAAAGGGTTTGAAATGTGGTTTTAGCCACATTGTTTTAGAGTCTATGAGTCATCTGAGCTCCTTCTCTACTGTGGAAAATTGCTTCAGAAATTGCTCCAGGCACTTAGCTCAAAAATCGTGTTTCCAGATTTGTTCATAAACTCAAAACTCTTGCTCACATCTGCTCACCCAAAATGGACACTTAAAAAAATACTTTGGGGTCAGTTCCAGCCCTTGAACTCAATCAAGGTGCAAGGTTTCCTTAAGTATAGGCATAAACTTTAATGTAAATATTTATGAGGCTTGTATTAAGGACTTCTTTCTGTACCTCCTTTTATGACTATCAAACCAGCAAAAAAATTGATGGTGATATCACTGAGAAGTAAAAAACTGGTAAAACCAGGGCCTGAAATCAGGATTTGCTGGATTCATATAAAGAAAAGCAGCAGATAAATAATATTTCAAGCTTCTACCAGCCTGTGGTGTACCATGGGAGGTTCAGTGGGGACAGAAACCTTCTGGCATGAGCTTTGCTGCATGATGACTCCATCCAGTGCTGGGGAGAATATGTTGAGGGTTATTTATTTTTCCTCAGAGATTCTGGTTTTGGTTCTTGCAAAGATTTGCTTTGCCATTCACAGTTTAAGGTTTGAGAGGAGATTAGTCTGGTTGAAAATCTTTCATGTCTTTATTGTTTTTTTTTTTTTTGTGTGTGTTAAATGTACTGAATTTATTTATTTGCATTGAATATTCCTTTGGTTTTTGTTGTTGTAACATGGGCTGGTAGTTTGATCACCCCTGTCCAAGCCTGCCAGGAAGCCAAAAGCAAATTTCTCCAGCAGCTCCATAAATCTCTGGCCCAGGAAAAGCCCTTGGTAGTGGTTGTTTTTCCAGTAAAGATGAAATTCACCCAACCCAAATTAAAGTTGAAGGATATAGTGAATATTTACCTGAACTAGGTGAGACCATGGGACAATAGAATGCAGAGCATTAGAGACTGGAAGCAGAATTTCCAATCCAGATGGATAAAATTGGATATTTTTGTCCATTTTTAATCACTTGAATAAGCAGGGTCAGGGATTCAAAAGTACTGACTTTGCTAAGAGGTGGGGCTGCTTAACACCTCTGAAATTAGTCTGTTTTCCACCTGGTTGGTGGAAGGAAGAGTCAGGAATCCCATTTCAGACAGCCAGAATGTCAGATCCAATCTCAGTTACCTGGTGCAGAGGAAATGGCAATGGAATGATCACATCAATATTCCACGTACCAGTGGAGGGGAAGTAATACTCTTAAAATATAATTTATATGAAAATCTTCCTCAAAGGCCTGTATTACAAATACAAAGGATATGAAGGATTTCAAATGAGCTAATAGAAGGAGGGAGACAGCAATACCCTTTATTACATCCCCTTTAATGACAGGGAAATCAATTTCCAGCTAATCAGCTGTTGATATGCAGAATGAGAGGTTCTCACAAGTTCAAATAGGTGTTTCATCTGGAGCTGCCACTCCCCAGCCTGGAGTTCACTCAACCTGCTCCTGTCACCTCTGTTAGCAGATAAGGAAATAGAAAAGATCTGAAAACTGTTTTCCTGGGAAAAAAAAAAAAAAAAACAAACAAAAAAAACAAACCAAAAACAAAACAAAACAAAAAACCATAGAAAATGTGTTTATTCTCCCACCAGCTAAAGGCTTTGAAATCTTTACTGTGTCAAGGAAGTGTAAGTTTGTTAAGGAGAAAATAGTTTTAAACCAAATGGATCAAGGTCCTGGGAGAACCTGCTGTTATATCTTTATTCACAATTTCTATGTAAACAACATATACCAAGGCCAAGACTACACTGTGTTTCAGTCTTAAACACCCAGATAAGAACACTCTCACTCTGGGACCCCACATCTCCAGTGCTGCAGTCCCTCACACATTAATAAGCAATTCTGAGTCCTCAGTCATTGTGAAGAGCTGCTGGAGTGGGTAAAGATGTTTTTAGATGGGAGGCAGAAATGCCATTTTCTTTGGAACAGACACAAAAGGCCTGTTCTGCACAGGGAAATTCTTATTTTGGGCTGCAGTCTAAGACTCTGAATCTTAGCTTGAGATGCAATTTGGCTGTCAAAAGGTTTTTTTTTTTTTTTGGGTTTTTTTTTTTTTTTTTTTTTTTCTGGACTCAGGGTTAATATTTTTTCCAGAACTGAGTCACTGTTGTTGAGTGACCTTAAATTAAAGCTCTGTGTGCACAATAGTAATGAACCCTATTATTTGAGATCCTATTTTATATAGTTGTACAGCTGTATTATGTTTATTTATGCTATGCATATGCTCTGCTCATTGTCCTTGCTGCTCGGGTTCAAAAAGTCATTTACTTACAAAAGGAATCGTTTTGATTGCTGTAAATGTGGTTTTGAGTGTTGAAAATACTGGGAATCAGGTGTGTTCATACAGCAGTTACACAGGAGCTGCAGAGAACTTCCTTCAAATTTACCAAATCTTTCAAATTAACCAAATCTTTAGGATTCATTGATATGCAAAACACCTCAGAGTGGCTTAAGATAAAACTTTCAAGGCAACTCACCCTGAAGTCAGTGATACTGAAAGTTTTGCCAAAGTTCAAGATTTGAGCATTTCTAAAGGTGGTGGATGAGCTTGTTTAACACCCCTGGCTGAGGTAAAAATAAAAATCCTTCTTATGAGTAAAATTTTGCCCCATTTGTAAAAAATAATGAAAATGAGACAGAAGTAAATATTCCACCCTGTGGGAACTGCTGCTTTTCTGATTGCATTCTGTTAATTAGGGGGTCAGAAATGCTCATTCCCTGGACTCGAGTGGGGGAAACAGTTCCCATTTCATTAAAATACTCTGCTGCTATTTTTAATCCCTTCCTTTTGCCATCTGAGACTGTGTGATGTATTTAGAGTAATTTTTTTTTTTAAAGATTAAAAAAATAGGCAAGTTGAGGAGAAATACTTTACAGGCTTGTAGATTCTCATGAGGCTTTTCATATAAACCTTCTCCTCCTTAGAAAATGTCAGATGGGTGTGCTCATTGAAGGGATTTTATTTAACTGTGGGAAAAGAGGGAATCCTTTGTCTGTCCCAGACACTCCTTTACCTTCCAAAAACTTTCCTGCATGATCTGATTTTAAGTGGGTTGTAAGATTTCTTGTCAGCTCTGGTCTGCACAACGAACAAAACACAGACAAAATCATCTTCAGAAGTCATTCTGAGCATAGGAAATTCAGTTAAAGGGTGAAGCATCATTAATTTTTATCAAGCCATATAAATGGAAGGAAATATAAGTCTAAATAATAGAAAGGTCAAAATCATGAGTATCTATAGTTGTTAGCAGAGCTTTATGGGGCATTCAGAATTTATATTCTCTAGTGACTCCTAAATCTAATTTTATAATTGACAAATAAATATAATTGCTTGCCTTACAGCTATGATTTTTTTTTTTCCCTGCGGATCTAAGTGCTATAGACATGGAAAATTTATATTCTGTCCTCAGAACTTTGAAATAACTGAAAGAGATACCCAAGTCTCTGAACCTTCATTTCATGTAGTAAAGAGCCTTTGGGAGATCACATCACACTCCTGGTAGCTGTACTTGGCTCTACAGGGCTAAGAAAACATATTTTTTAAAAAGTGAAGTATTGGTGATTATTTTAATGTGATTATTTTAGTGGAAGATTGCAGATGTGTTGACCAGGAAGGAACTGTGTGGCATTTTCAGCACAGGAATGTCCTGATGGTTTTTCTGAGTGACCAGCACTGAACATGATCAGTCATGTGCTGAAGGAGTGTAAAGTGAGTGTAAAATGAGGGACCTTCATCAAAATTTGGTTATGAAGTCTCTGTAAAGCTGAGAGTGGCAGCACAGCTGATGCCTGGCTCTTGCCAACCTGCTCCATCTAGGGGATGCTTTACACAATTCTTGTTTTCACATGCACTTTTAAGCCTTTGATGTGTTTTAACACCATTTAAATTGGATTTACAGCAGTGTAATGAAATAAAAATCTAGCCTGTGAACAACAAAAATCTACTTTACTCCTTCAACAGCATGATCATAGCACTTGTTTTGCTTCCTGGTACTTGTTTTGCTTCCTGGTACTTGTTTTATTTCCAGATTTTACCTCCTGACATTCAGGAAATGTATAAAATCAGCTTATCTGAGGTTCTGACTTTTAATGTCACTTCAACAGAACCTCAATTTAAACTGCTCAGTAAAATATTTACAAAATCTATGTCTGTCCCAGACTGTCTTCCACCTGTTGTTAAATTAAACCAGTTTTGCAAAATTTTTAATACAAGAATGAAATGTGAAACATTTCCCAGTGTATGAAAATCAAGACAGATTTTATGCTGAACATACAGTCATCCCAGTTTTTTACTCTCTAGTACAGCAGCCTAGAAGTTGTATTAATGTATTTGGAACAACTTGCATGACCTAAAACCACAAATGTTGCTCATAAGGTGCTGTTTGTCCTCCTTGCATGACCATTCCCTGTGCTGGCACAGCATGGAATCATTCCAAGTGAAAGGCAGTCAGTCACTAGTAAGAAGTACACATTTCCTCATATTAAACAATGTTAATTTGCTTTAAACTGATCCCTGTGTCTGAATCTGAATATTTGACTTTTACCTAGGAATGGTATTTCTTATTCATTGATACTGATTTTAATTTATGAACATTGTAATGTTACTTTATTTGAGCTCATGTTGTGCATATTCCTTTCCTTAGTAATATTTGTGTCTTCTGCTGTATATTTTAAAGGTATTTAGTTGCAACAGACAAAATTTTATGCAAAATTAGAATGACTGTGACATCATTAATTACAACTACCCTATAAAATTTGATTTGTGGAGTAGTTCATTCCTAAGTGTGAGCTCAACAAAAAGCACAGCTTCTCTTGGCTACTGCTTCTAAAGACTTTTAAACCTCAAGAACTGAGGTTAACAATGAGGAGAGTAGAGTGGGTAACACCAGAAATGAGTCTGGGCTGCTGTTCTCGAGCTGAAATGTGAGAAATAACACATTTGGTATTTGGCCTGAATAGGGGGAGAAGAAGGAGAGGAAACCAAAAGACTCTATACACACAGTATAAATCCTGGATTGTTGAGGATGACAATGTGAAAAAGGTACAGTTTCTGGAAGGAGATCTCAGTTACATTCCCAATCCAGCTGATTTTTCCCCCAAAAGCCATGGAGTGCCCTGGGTGACCCAGGGCTGCCAGGCAGGCAGTTTGTCCCAGTGCTGACTGAGCACACAGGCCTGTGGCAGCTGACACCTGCCCAGGTTAAAATGTTAAAAATGATGCTTCAACACCACGGGATCAGTCTGGGAAAGGAAATCTGGAATTTGGTTACTGTGAGAGGGCAGTGACACTCACCACCCCCCAGTGCTCTGCAGCAGCATTAAATTCAGGATATTCTCAGCAGCCTCTGTTGCTCTCTGGGGACTCAATTTTGCAAGCCTTGGATGTCCAGGCATTGTCCCCTCTGCTCCAGCCCTGGGATGGCACAGCCTGGAGTCACATTTTCCCTGCCCTCACCTCAGCAGGCTGTGAACTTTGCTGCCTGTCTCTGTTTGACTGAGTGAGCTCCTTGCAGCCTTGGCATTTCCCTTTAACCTTCCCTGGGATTCGCTCATGGCTCTGCTCTCCCTGCAATATTCTCTGCTCCACGCCAAAAATATAACTTGTGTTGTCTTGAGATGGAAACAGCAAATTACTCTTATTACTCATTTCTAGTCCTTTGCTGCAGCAATCCATTAGGAAAGAAATAACCACTAAAACTAACAGCAAAGGACAAAAAGAGCAGCCAGGCTGAAAGCACAACTGCCTCTCAGCAATGGTGGTGGCTGCCAAATTATTCTGCTGTTTGTGACCCTCCCTTCATCCAGCATTTCCCAGGTGTGAGGATCCCTTCCAATGTCTCTGGGAGCAAAATGAATTATTATTGCACCAGTTTCAGGCATGGGGGAGATGAAGGATGAAGCATGGAAATATTGAATGTCTAGGCCAAAATCAGCTAGGAAATTTGAACTGATAAATTGATAAAATTTACTTGAATCACTATTACAGTATGAGTAAAATATGCAAGCTGAACATGAATATAATTACACAGTTAGAAACACTTACACATATTAGACCCTGTGAATGTTCATTTTCTCTTCTTAAACCCCTGACAGGTGTTCATATTAATGTTGTGGTTAATAGGGAAAGAAATTAGTGATTTTTTTTTCATTGTTTTTATACTTTTACAGTTCAGCTTTGTACTTAGGCAATGCAATAAGTCAAGTGCAATGAGGACCTTGTTTCTTTGGAGTATATTTTCCACCTTTCTGACAGTAAAAGTTGCATTTTCACAAGTGAAGCCAACATTTTGAAAATCAGTTTTCATAAATGAAAAATTAGGCTTGAAAACCTCCAAGATAAATCTTTTTGGGCAATTTTAGACAGCTTCTGCTTTAACTTGGTTAGAAATCCCACACAGATAATCCCTTGTGCAGCAGAAATCAACAGTTGTGGCTGCTTTAGATGTGGGTCAGGAGGGGTAATAAATATTAAACCTAATCTTCTTTATCACTGATACAATCTTAGGATAACTTGTCTGCTTAAATGGATGATAGAACTGCTGTAAAACCCAGGTAATAAGTTTCAGTGTGTGTGGCACGAGGCATTTCATTCCAGGCATAGCTACATATTTTATAGACTTTATTTAGGAATCAAAAGTGGAAAGCCTGA
The DNA here is from genome assembly GCA_030060385.1 of Muscicapa striata striata. Classification (NCBI taxonomy): domain Eukaryota; kingdom Metazoa; phylum Chordata; class Aves; order Passeriformes; family Muscicapidae; genus Muscicapa; species Muscicapa striata. The sequence goes on along the minus strand of JAREIS010000073.1, from coordinate 2,020,390 downwards.
GTACATGTCTGTGTGTCTCAAATATTTATTTGTCATCTCAGCTATGGCTTAGCTGAAACATTTGGAGCCTCTGTCTCTGATCCCATGAGATGTCCCATAAAAAGGGTTTTGCCTGTGGGTATCAATATCTATATGCAACACAGCTGTTAGGCTGGGCAGAGTGATGGATGCAGCTTTTCTGAACATAATGAAAGGGAATTTTTAAATGCAGTAAAAAGAGAAGTAACACAGCACATCAAACGGGGTCTGTGCTCTCCCTTTCTGGAGCCTTTCAGAAAGAAGAGCAGCTCAGGAGGTTGGAGCAGGGGCTGCTCTGCACAAATCAGATCAGGATGATTTTATATTTTATATATATTTTATATTTTATATTATATTATAATTTATATTATTTTATATTTTATATTATTTTATATTTTATATTTTATATTTTATATTTTATATTATTTTATATTTTATATTATTTTATATTATTTTATATTTTATATTATTTTATATTTTATATTTTATTTTAATCAGAGCCCCCTGAGCAGCTCCTGCCCCTCCTCACACAGAATGTGCTGTCATCCCTGCTTTATGCTGGGGGCTGGAAACATCTTGGGACTGAATGACCTGCAACTAATGAGAAGCAATGCTCAAATGAGATGAAGGTCCTTGTCTTCCAAGCACTCAACAAATGGGCTCCATCTGGCAGCAGAGTGACTTCATGTGTGATTTATGTTGGGCTCTTGTGTGTTACCGAGTGGGAGAGTTAAAGAACCTCATCAGAATGCAGGGGGTTCCTATGACAGCTTTTAGGCTTTTTGAACCATGCTTGGAAGCTTTAAAGACAGCAGTTCAACTTAAAAAAAAAAAAAATTAAAATTAGAGATTTTAGGAAAATTTTCATTAGCCTAGGACAGAACACACTGCTTAGCTTTCAGTGATGATCTGGATCAGCACAAGGGTGAAGTGGAGAATGTTAAAAACTGAAAGGCTTGGTCAAAATGTTCACCTGGAAAGATATCATTGTGTTTTCTCTACAAGAACTTGAACCTCAGTCTGTTTTTAACAGGCCACATTGGTGCTGAAAATTTCTAATGATACATATTTCATTGAAACTGGTCCTTTCCAATTAAAAATTATGGTCTTCAAAGATCCTGATTAAAAGATTTTTTAATATTCAGTGTCATTAAGTTGGAAAAGACCTCCAAGGTCATTGAGTCCAGCACCTAACCCAGCACAGCCAAGGCCACCACTGACCCATGTCCTCAAGTGCCACATCCACTTATTTTTAAAATATTTTCAGGGTTGGTGAACACTTCCAGGAGATTTTCCTGGGCAGCCTGTTACAAAGCTTGACCACCCTTTCAGTGAAGAAACTCTTCCTAATATAAACTAAACTAATATAAACTAAACTTCCTAAACTAAACCTCCCTTGGCACAACGTGAGGCCATTTCTAACTGGTTATAAGGAGAACAAAGATCATGTCTTATGCTGGAGATCCTACAGTAAAAGTGGAAAAAATATTTAATGAGGTGAATAAAGATGATCAGCACCTTGGATTGCATTTGAGCAGGATTCAGAGAGGTCACAGGAGGCTTCTCTGCAGCTGACCAGCTGTCACATACTTTTCACCCCATTGCTGATTGTTTTCTCTTTTCTCTCACTCTTGGTTCCTTGTTCCAGTACTTTCAAGGTTCTTCATAGCAGCCCCTTGGGACAGGAGGTGTTCCTGCAGAATTTGCTCATTTTTTGGGTGGGCACAGCAGGATTTGTCACCACAGCAGGCTGGCAGCTGAAGGGATGGTGACTGTCTTGTTTCCTGCACAAGGAAGAGAGCAGTGACAGGAAGGTTTAAGAAGGGGTGTAAATTTGGGCACAGAGCTGGCAGGAGTGCAGGCACAGGAGGAACACACCAAGCTGAGCCTCACATGCAGGAAGCAACAGGACACACAACAAGAGCAGGGAGCAGATCTCCAGCCAAGCCTGAGTGATTGTGGAGAAAAAAGGAATTCCTGGGAGGTCTGTACCAGTTTGTCACAGACTGAGAAGCCAGTGGAAGGTGCTGGAGGGAGAGCAAAAGTGATCCTTACTGAGAGTGCACAGTGCTCAGGGAGAAAATGTTGGGGTTTTTTTTCACCAAAGCTGGATTTTCACCTTAAGAAAATGCAAAATCTCAAAGTGCTCAGCACACCCTCCAAGCCTTGCCACTACAGTCCAGTAGAAATTCTCTTAAACTTAAACATATCTCTTATTTTTTTGCTCCCCACCCATGGAGTCTTGGCATTTTAATCCTCTCCTTAAAAGAGAGTGGAGGAACTGGGACTAGAATTTTCAAAGAAACCTTGAAATAGCCTTATTTTCTTAGGCTCTTTCCATCCCTGACCCATAAAAAGTAGAATGCTGCATTTGTTCATTCTTTCCTGTTCACCATCTGCCTCCCCTTTCTCTTTTATACAAAACTTGTGCATTAAAAGCCTGGTTTTGTAACAGTGTGGTGTGAAAATATATCATCCTCCCGACCTCACTGTTATCATGTCTACAACAGAGAGAGTTCTTTGTATGTCCTCCTATGTCTTTACTGAGAAATGGGTGTCTCACCCTTTTGGATGATGTGGGGGAATAGCTTTGATTACATAAAAGATCCATGCAGTTTCTTTTTATTGTGCTACTATGTTTCAGGCAACAGAAAAAAAAAAAAAAAAACAGTCTAGCACTTATGTGATGAGGCTTTTATATTAAAAAAGTATAAATCAAATAAGAGCATTATGAGATTTAAACCAATCTCAGTTCTGTGTGTGATGCTCATTATTAGAGTAAGAAAGCTCTGCAGACACCCTGCTGCAGGGGGCTTGGCTGCTCCATCCCAGTCAGATGTGCAGGATTCAAATGTGTGTTCTGAACAGCTCAAAACCAGCAGCAGAGCTTCTTTATCCGAGCTAATTAATCCATCTGAGCCATAGGAGACACCTTCAGAAGGCACTGCCTCCTAACTGATGACTAACAAAAATCTTCTTGTCCAGTTTAAATCTCCATCGTGTCAGAGAGGCAAATCTAGAGGTGCTCTTCTTGCAGCTGTTGTTGCCATGTCTTACCTGGACCCTGTCACAGGTGGTTCTTTCCAATTTTTATTACATTTTTATTACAAGTGAGAGTTTCAGTCTTGGACCAGGACCCCAATATAACACATGCCTGTATGAAAATGAGATAAAAACCTCTTAATCCTGCTTGTAAGGAGTTATTTAAAGCATAGGAGCAGCAAAGCCATTGGGAAATAGAGGTAGAGGTGGAAGCCTGGATTTCTCAGCAGGGTGGACAGTGCTGCAGCACCCTGGAAGACCAGGCTGGAGACTGGAGGAGGCTGAAGGAGAATACTGAAACACCTTCCCTGATCCACTGAGTTTTCCCTCCTGTGGCTGGGGCTGTGGAGTAGGAAGAGCTTGCTGTTTATGCTGAATGAGAGTTGATAAATTGGATTAGGATGGGCAGTAGTGTATCCTGACTCAGAACCTTCTGCTTGTTTCCTACCCAGAGTTACCTTGTATTCCCTAATTTTCCAGCTCAACTTTAACAAATGTCCTTGGCACCCTTGTGCCAAACTGAGCTCTGCTCTGTCCTTTGGATAGCAAGATCCTCATTTTAGACAGAAAGTGCTTTGTGAGCCATTATACTCTCAACATATTTTCAGGATTCTTCACAGAAATACAACTGATTTGTCCTGGAGGCACATTATCATGTATGTCATCCTGCAGTAATTGCTGTTTTTCTACTTTTTTTACTACTTTGAAACACACACTGCCTTCTTTCTGTGCTGTAGCCACCACCTCTTGCTGGGAGGTTCCTCCTGTCCTAGGGATGACCCTAAAGCTTTTCAAGTTGTTCCAGGAGAATGGCTGTAACTAACAGGACTGCTTTCTGAAAACCAAGAAAAATAGCCCAGTGTAATTCTCCTTCCCTGGAGGCCTGTTTTTATAATAGATTTCCACTCACCCACCTGCCTTCTGTGCATAGCAGGGGATGTGCTTTGTATGATTTGAAGTGATAATTAGAAATGATGGTGGGTGGCCACAGGAGGGACTGCAGATCCAAAGCAATAACTGTGTCTCCACAGTGACACATCACCTCCTCATCAGACACTTCAGTACCACAATTCCTTGGAGTTAAACCTGGGAGTTCCTCATCAAAGGCCTTGGAAGTAAAATTGTAGAGAGCGTGGAAATATATTTGAGTCATGACTGATAGCAAATGCTGGCATCAAAAATGCATCTTCCAAAAGAGCATTAATGCTGCTGTGAGAACAGAAATTATCTTCAGAGAATGCTCAGGGGATTTTGTGGGGTTTTTTTTTGTTTTTTTTTTAAATTTTCTTTGTTCTGTTTTCCAGTTTCTGCCATACAATGCATTTTAGGAAGAGGTCATTGTCATTACCATACATATATTTGAAGGGATCTAATTTGAGGCTGTAGTCTGGGGGATGTGTGGCTTTTTATTTGGTGATGCAGCTATCCCTTAACATCCCATGGAGAAAATCCCTTCAGTGTGTAATTTGCAAAGCCTCCTGAGATGTAATGCAGGCACACTGAAGCTTTTGGCAGCAGCAGAACAGTGCAGAGCTTGCTTACATCTCTTTGGGTGAACCTGGGACACCTCTCTGCCTTTAATATTGCAGAATATTAGTCCAAGGTGGAACAAATGTGATTCGGATGGCACCTGTTTGAACACTGCAATTTAATTTTCCTTCCCAAATTAGCATGTTTCATTACTGTCCTTTTCCCAGTGATAAACAAGATAATTCATTTTGGGTTTTCCTGCACGCCGGAAACATAAAAATTTGTCAACTGTAAATTGCTGTAGGTGTCATTAAAATTCTCCCTAGCCAACCTAATACGTTCCAGGGATTTTTTTCAAGGCACTTGCAGCTATTTTTAAACCACCTGCTGTGTCTATACATATTCAGACTGTAATGGGGAGGCACTGCTGAGCAATTCAATAAGAAATCATTTAAATAAAGAGGGACATAAGAGTAAGTGATAGGAAGTTCAGGAAGTTAATGCACTAGTTTGAAGTCCTTGTCCCCACTGTGATCTCCCACACACTCTTTTCTGCATGGCAGCCTTCAGATTTGGATTGTTTTCCACTAAAATAATTTATTTGTGATTGCTTTCAGTCTCACAGAATTGTCTAAGTTGGGAAGTCAGCTGCTGTAGCACCAGGGGGAAGTTGGTGGTGTGTCCTCAGAGAGGTGTTGGGGATGATGTGAGCAGCTGCTTGTAAGCACAGAAACAGAGCAGTTAAACTGCTCAGGGGGTGCCAGGCTTTGTCTTGTGCTTGTGGTGACTGGGAGAACTCTCTGGTATATTTGTACAATTGCTCAAACCACTCTTTGCAATACCTGCTTTATCTTTTTTTTTTTTGTCTTCTATCTTCTTTTGCCACATTTTTAAAAGACCTTTTCTTTGAACTCAGTTGTAATCTGTATTCTTTAAAGAGAACTCCTAGAAAATATATACTAGGTTTCATTAACTTCTTACTAATAGGAAGAGAAACAAGAAAGAGAGAAAAGGCACTTTTGCTCAAACCATTCTTCTCTTTCTGAAGATGTTATAATTTCTCAGGAGTTCTGGATGCCCTGGGCATTCAACCAGTCTCATCCTTGTAGCAACAAATGTTTCCATTCATATTTTATATTCAAGGGATTTACACACACAGCCATTTAAAACCAAAGGGATAATAAATGATAATCCAGAACAGAAGCTAATCTGACCACAGTAGATGAGCATCTGCTGGTAGAATGGGCAAATATAAAAATACCTTCATTTTTCCACTAATTTTATTTTTCTTGATAAAAGTTTTATATATTACAGCAGATCACTTTTACCAATATATTCTAAATCCATATGGCAATAAGGGAGTGACTGCACTGGTGTGGAGACCCCTGAGCCACCAGGGCTGGCAAGTGGCAGCTCCTGTCTGAGCCACAGGTATCCAGAGTGGGAGCTGTGTTGGATAAATGATAGTTACTTTAAAGAAGTAGTAAGCTGTAGTTTACTTTTAGAGCAAATTTTGTAAGTCAGGACAGCCTGAGACAAGTTTACATTATCCAACAGAGCTGGGAGATGAACTCCTACCCCGTGGTTGTGTTTGTAGAGGGGGGTGGAGAAGTCTTTAGCTGTGCTGCTTTGATTTTTCTTGAGGACATTTTTATCCATTTCAAAATTCAGTTACTTGTTGTAAAGCCTCATGACTCAAATATATTTAGAAAGGCAAGACAGAGAATAAATTTTTAAAAAAGTAGAATTTCTGTGGGTTGATGGCTACATTCTGGACAAAAAGCCAGCTGAGGAGGAGCAGGGAGATTGAGCTGCATCATCTTCCAGCAGGCTGCTGCTGGGGCTGGGGTGAGTGTAGCTGCCTCAGCACATCAGTGAGATGGCAATAATTAGCTGTGCTGACAGGCCCTGGTCATTACACAACACCAGCCAACCCCTCCCTCTGCCTCCTTTTCCACTCTGGGATCACTGTTAGTGCTGGGTTTGCTGCTGCTGGATGTGCCTTGGGGAGTGCTGGTGAATCAGAGCCATCAGTGGATCTTAGAGCAGGAAAACATTTCTTTCCAGAAATAGCAGCAGCAGAGACAGGAGCAATATCCAGCCCAGGATCAATAACCAGGGTGAGGCTCTGCCTCGGGGGCTGCACGAGCCAAAGCAGTTCAGGGGCAGTTTGATGTTCAGTTCTTCTGCAAAGTGTTTGTAACGTGGGTGGTACATAAAAAATTCATCATCCTGGCTGCCTGTAGTGTGCTGTCAACCAAGATGTTTCCCCTGTGTGCAGATGTTACTGAAATTGAACTTATCCCTTTGCCCTTAATGATGAATTTGGCCTCATCTGATGAGTGCAGCTCCAGGCTTGTGTTTGCAGAGTGAGGAGGGCATGGTTGTACGTAACATTAAGGAATTCCTGACAGCATAGATCATAAAATATTTAATTTATTTCTCACTTAAATGAAACGACAGACCAAATGATCTAAATGAGGCAGGCTTTATATTTATTTAGTCTTAGCTTTAACTCCTAACAAGAGCTTTATCATATCTAAACAGTCTCACATCATTAGGTTAATAATGGACTGCAGTTTGCACTGCTGGTGACTGGATTTTTCATTATCCTCTGTTTTGGTCTTTCAATGGCCATTATTGTTTATTGTGCCCTTTTAAAAAGTGAATAAATTAAGAGAAATTAAATCAGAGGGATTTGTTATCAGAGGAGGCAGTGACAGATATTACTGAGCTCGGGTGGAAGGCAAGAAAATAGGAGGAGACTGAAATGAGGTAGCAGTGTTTTGGAATTTAGACACATCAAATGAAAGAGAATAGCATTTTTAAAACATACAGCACCTAAGATTGATATTTTAAGTTATATTTCAACTTACATTTCAGTATATTTTGTGAGCCTGTTCAATTCTTAATGCTTGACTTTTGTACAAGGCTGGGATTTTTTTTTTCCTCCTGAAAAGAAGGGAGGAAAAACTCCCTTATTGCCCAGAGAAATTGTGGAAGTGTTCAAGGCCAGGTTCTTGGAGCAGCCTGGTCTAGTGAAAGGCTCCTTGCCCACAGCAGAGGAGCTGGAAATTGATGATCTTTAGGATCCCTTCCAACTCAAACCATTCTGTGAAATCAGGGTGCCTGTTACTCATTATTTGGTGGTGGTCGACAGAATCAAAGAGTAAGAACTTTAAAACCAGATGCAATCAAAGCACTCAGCTCTGCTCAAACTGGAGAGCAGCATCTGTCTTGTCACAAAAGTCAGCCCAGGCAGACTTCTCCATCAGTTCCAGTCAGAAACTGTTCATGTGTTGGGAGCTGCCTGCTCATTTATTGCCAGTGCCAAGGTATGAGATCACTGCTACCAACCCAAAGAGCCAAATAGCTACAAAGCCAAATGGCCCCTCATTGCACAAGGGCTCTGAAAGAGGAATAAAAAGCTGTTGCATTTTAGGCTATAGGTGAAAAGGATAATGCAACATAGTTCCTCGTGCAATGGAGAGCCAAAAGAGAGAGAGAGAGAGAGAGCTTTATTTAAAGAAACAAAATATTTATATAGGGTAGTTAGTGCAAAACAGAATAGAAGAGACTCATTGGTCCAAGAAGGCAACACCTCTTTGAAAACATGCTTTCTGCAAAACAACACAAGACACTCACATGGCTCACAGGCACTCTGCAGGTGCATAATCATTGCTATAATTCCTTGTCCTTGTCCAGCCTGAGAAAGGTCTGCTTCCTTGGCTCCCAGTAGTATCCTAACAACAAAAAGCAAATCCAGAAAAGGGTTTGCTCTACCTTGGTGGCAGCTATCCCCAGGTGAGGTGTGAGCTGCACAAGCAGCCCGTGAGCAGGGCAGTCCTGTTTGCTTTATTCACTTTGTCAATGTTGTAAAGTTGCAGCCACACGTGGAGAGATTTTGCCACCAGTGCTCCCCACTGAGTCCTGCCTGTGCCACCCCAGCACAGAGCCCAGCAGCACTGAAAAGTGCCCATGGCTGAAAGGGATTTCAGATCAGTGCTTGAGCTCTGTGCTCACTGGAGCAAATACATGACATTTCTTTGAAAAGCCCTTTACTCCTCATCCTCCTATTCCCACACAGAAATCTGTCCATGCCTCAGTTTATGCAGTCCTAAATAAAAAGCAGTTTTGTATTAGGAATCAGACACTGCTCCAAGATGCACAGATTTGCAATTACAGCTTTGTCCTGGGAGTGAGGATTCTAGAATCATTTGCTGACACAAATTTGCTCTGTGACCTGGGGAAACATTTAAATACTTTGTTCTTCATTTTTATCCTGCTGCTACATAAATTTTTCAGTGTTGTGTCTTGCACCATCTGATCTGTGTTTTCTGTTTAATCAAGTAATATAAGATTTTAGCCTTTTAGCTGTACAATGCAACAGAATGGCTTTGCAATTGATATATCAGATACCTGCCAGAATTTTTTTTAATTTTTAAAATTAATCTCCATCTTGTCATGACTTGCCTGTTGTTTTAGAACGAATTGAAGCAGTTGGAAAATACTTTTCCAATGCTAATTTGTATTCTGGGTGTTACTTCACGCAGGAATTAGTGACATGCAGTTGTCTTGATGCAGGTGAATCAAAGTTTGTGGTGTCAAGTCCAATTCTGCTTCTGTTTAAGATGATAACAAATTACCCCCTGAGCTCTGCTGTGCATGTTGGGGTCTATCCTCAGTGCTCTTACAGCTTGTTTAAATTTCTAATGAAGACACAGAATAATGTATGCTGGTATTATGGCTTCATTATACAATGTAAAATGTCTGCAGGAAAACACATCCCTAGTCAATCATCACTTGGAGAAGTTTTCTCTTCTCCTGACTAATGCTCCATCACTTTGATACCTTCCAGGCAGGTTTTGCATTCACCTCATGTCCTCAGAGTCTACAAAACAGCTCAGAAAAATAAGTCAGTGGCCAATACCATTGCAGTGGATGCTGTGAGAGCCCATATGGTGTTAGTTTCTCCAAAATAAATCACACTGAGAACTGTTGGATGCATACAGGGACCTTTTCCAGTCCCTCTTGGAGGAAATGCTACACAAAAAAAAATATTTTAGAAGAGCAGCAATGCATTGCTTTATAAGAATTATGTAAAACAAATGAACCTGGAATGGATTAATATTCACAGCATTAATAAAAATTAGATTTTAATTACTGTTTAGTAAACCACATATTATAATTTAATAGCTAATTTAAAATCAAGATTGCAGCACTTAGAGCAAGTTTCTAGACCAAGAAATTATATCTTCTGCATAGTCAGCACACTCATACTAATGCTTTAATGCATGTGTTAGATAAACCCTGCTGACACCTCCTTTGCACTCCTGCATGCATTATACAGACAATTTTCTAATAAACAAATTTTTCATTTTTTTTGTAAAAGAGCCTTCACCTGCAGCTCTACAAAAACAAGTGGAAGTTCAATACTTCAACAGGCTTGGATTTCATCAGTCCTTCCCCTGGGCACATCCCCAGGGTGATCCAGGCAGCTGGGAGGCAAAACTCTTTCTAAAACTGCCAGCTCTTTCCCAAAGTGAAAGCAAGGTATCTCTTTCTGTGGCAAATGAAGCAATACTCTCCTCAAAATAGCAAATCTATTTTCTAGCAAGTGTTTTCCATCTCTTGTGGCCAGATGTACACAAGGACATTAGTTATTCCTACAGTCCATGGGTTCCCTCTCTTATATTATATTATAGCTTTATCTCCAGGCCTCTATATTTACAGATTGTAATTATTTAAATCTCAGTGTTTGATGTTTCCTTTTAGCATTGCAAACCCCCCCCCAAAATAATTACCAAGTAGGAAAATGAAAGGGCACAGGTGAGACAAGCAGTTTGTTGTCGTGTCACCTTTGAACCTCAGTGCTAAGAATTTTCACTATTGTAAATCTCAACAGGATTTTTCAAAGAGATCCTTTGTTGTTAAACCCCTTGCTAGGATAGATTAAAAAGAAACTGCTGGAAAAGGGAAAAAATAAGAACAAAAAGCAGCTTCCTCAAGATGAGCAGATGATTTCCCAGCTGGACAGGAACAGCTTTGTTTTCTGATCTTGTGTTTTTACAGGGTCATTTGAAGAGTCACTGTTTTGTTCTAAGGCATTAGAACAAAAGATGACTAAACTAAAACAAGAGAAATATTCTATATGATATCAAATCTATCTGCATTTCAGAACCTGTCAAAGTGAAAAATGAAACCACAAGCTTGGCCTTTAAAAATATTCATTCACTTTAGAGATGAAATGTGAAAGTGCTGGGAAAGAAGTCACCTTATCACCAGGAGGAAGCAAGCAAGACGAAATCCCTGTCTCTCTTCCTGGATCTCAGATGGCACTTTCATGCCACCCTTAAATCTAAAAAAGGATTTAATCATCAGTTCTTGCCACCATAAGTCCCTGAAGCATTTTTGCTCTATTATTAATGAGACAGTCATCAAATGCACTAACCAGGAATTCCAATTTCAGGGGAGTAATTTACCACTTTTACTGAGTGATGTGGATTTAGTTTTGTGTTGACTTAGAGCAGCATTTTGGGATTACAGCCACAGCTATTGACAGCAGAAAGCACTGGCCATTAGGATGTCAAAAAAGTAATTAGTGACTATTCAGCTAATAAATTGTCAATACCCAGCGATATTCAATGTACACTTTTCACATACATTCATTTAAAGCCTACATTTGGCTTCTCAGCTAAGGGTAATTTAAAGCTTTTAGGGATCAATTTGACTGTTTAATGTTATTGATTCCACACAGCAAACTATAATCAACTGATGAATCTCTGATCTTTAGTCACAATAAAATAATATCATAAATGAATATTTCACTACCATTTGAGATGATATTTTGATATTTGCTTTGTCAAAATATATTGCAGATGTTTCTCTAAAAACATCTGTCTTAATCTATAATAATGGATGAAGAAATTATAGGTAAATTTTCAACCTAATTGTCCTCAGCCCTTTGTTCCATTAATATCTTTTTCTGAGATTAGTCAGTATGTTTGGAATTTTCTAATTAAGACCTTCAAATCTGACAACATAAATGATTCTTCTTGAAATACTGAATATGACAATGAGTTTCTTTTTTTATGCTTTGCTGTCATTTGGTGGCTTTGTTGTTGTTGTTGGGTTTTTGTTTGTTTTTTTTTTGTAATCTCACCTCCCATATGCCCCTAGTTCCTGTTCTTAGGCTGCCACCTAGTAATAGAAGAGAACAAAAACCTGTTGGATAGACAGAGTAAGCCCAGAGCAGAGAGCTCTTACAGTATAACCACTGCAAACCAAGAGGAATAGAGCTGTTAGTTTGTCTCTCACGTTCATAAATAAACCTGCCATTTTTTTCTGAGGTTTAATTTTCCTTGCAGCATGTTTTAATACTTCAGCCAAGTGGAAGTTCAATACAGGGGAGCATTATAATGAATATTTCCCATTGTTTTATTTCCAAGCACCATAACCAATGAGGCAAATAATCCATGGCCATTAAGCTTTCTCTATAAAGAATTGGAAGGCACACAGAGGAAGGAAGGTACACACTCATTCAATGGCATGAATAACAGAGGTCTTTCCTCAGGCCTTCAAAAGTTGACACACACAGAGTATTTTTTAAGTGTGTGTGATGACCCCTTTAATATTAGAATATTTTTTATTGCCTCTTCAGGGAATAGCTGTGTGTCACTTGGCCATTGAGAAATTTAGGCCAAGTGGCTTAAGAATTTTGATTTTATTTTCCTTATTGTTTTCCCAAGTGAAGCTCAGCTGTTGTCCTCCAGGTAAAAAACATAATCTGAACAGTTATGCCTCAAACTTTGTGTGGGCATCAGAGAGCCCTGTTGAACCAAACACAAAATAGCAATTAAATGGTAGAAGCAAACTTCCCAGAGGCTTAGAGGGCTTAAAGTTAGTCTCAGGGAAATAAGCATGTGCATGCTGATTACTCAGAAGCCCTAATAAGCAAAGATACAACTAAACCAAACTAGAAATGCAAATATCTTATTATAAAGCTTATTGCCTTTAAAATTGTCAGGCAAATGCTCCAATTAGAGTCCCTCAGTGACAAGCAGCTGACCTCATCCCAAAGCTTGGCACCCCTGCTGCCTCCCGAGTGATTAAACTCCTGATTTTACCGAAACACTCAGTGAAGATGAAAATATTCAAACAAGAAAACCACTGGAACACAGAGGCCACACCAGAAGAAACAAGGAGGACACGTGCTGGTTTGTTTGCCTGTGATGTTGGATTTGTGGGGAGCACGACCCTGCAGGCTGCAGGTTTTGAGCCAGCCAGGCAAGGTGGGGACAGAAAGGGACACAGGGACACGAGCATCAGCCATCAGGGGAATTGTGCAGGTCCTTGTGAAAACAGGAAGGCAGTCTTGATGTTTTCATTTCTAACTAAAAGGAGGTGCTCAGAGCTCCAGATTAGGAGCTGGAACCTCTCAGTCAGTTTGTAGATGCAGTGATTTTCAGCGTGACCCCTCGAGTTATGCCATTTATCACTGATCCAGTTAACCTGCCCGTGGGTGCTGCTGCATCCAGCTGATGGGTGTTTGTGGCAGACATCAGGGTCTGCCTGTAAAGACACATTTCATTGCTTCTGAGTGTCCTGCTGCACACTAAACTGATGGCTTGCACAGAGAGATTACAGAGTAACACTGTCAGATTTAAATAGTGTGTCCTCTGATAGCTGGATCCTCACTGTCATGTGGGAAAAGAGGTCCTGCTAAAAAAGGCACTTGTGAGGATGAAAACTTTGTGTTTTTTGAAGTTATTTAACCTAAACTGTTATTTCCTAAACGTGTTCATTGACATGAACTCATGTACCTGCTGACATGGGAATTATTGCAGCACCCTTCACTGTAAATGTGGGTCTCTGTGTAGCTTTCCTCCCATCCCTTTTCCAGCTGTCACCAAGAGATCTCATTTTATAATTAAATTGCATTTCCTGGTAACTTGTCTGTGTGGGGAAAGGAGTGAATGGAAGAGCAGCACATGAAATCCCCAGTCACTGGATACCAACAACATGTACAAAGTGGGCACCTGCTGGATTTATCCTCCCAAGTGGAACTGAAACCCTCCTGGCCCAGTCCCCACTGCACATTCCAGCAGGTCCTTTTGAAGACAGAATTATATTCAGAGATGCCTTCATTATTAGCCAGTTGTTTTTTGGATTGCTGGAAAAGTTCCAGCAGTTCCATGCCAGTCAAAGATCCCATAATATTTGCTTTGATCCCTGCAGGGAGAGGCTCTGGATGCTGTCAGGAACAATTCTGTTGACCTTTGCTAAACAGAGCATCTGTAAATAAACTTTAAGGGCAGGATGTGATGCTCCTTTAATGCAGGGCTGGTTTTGGAGACATTATATTCTGTCTAACAGAGGGATCAATCGTCTGCTCTCAATATTGATGGAGGAATGTCTCAGTTGTGTAAAATTCAGGTTAGAAGGCTTGGATTCTGGGGAACCATTCTCAAAAATATTGATTAAACTCAACATAATCCTTCAATATGCCAGGAATAATCAAAAAATGCTCTGTAATTTGTCACAGTTTGGAGGCACTTTAAAATCTGCATATTTCCCTTTCCTGGTGCTGTGACATTTTCCTTTAAAGTGCTGCTTTCCTAAGTGTGTTGTAAGGGAAAATTTCCATAATGGCCCAAATAACGAGGTGTTGGTTATCCCTGTGTAGGCAGGGTTCAGTGGAATACTCAAGATGATGAATGATCTGAATGACCTCTCAAATGGGTGCTGTTTGATGCTGTTCTTCACCACCTGGAATTGGAATCTCTTGGGGGAAAAAATGTGTCTGATAAATTCCATGGATATTATAAATCCATTTTACCCAACCTGGCCTAGAACCAAGTCAAAACCTCAGGTCCAGGGAAATCAGTGGAGTCCAAACTCGTCATATTTTGGCACTCACTTGTGGGTCCTCCTTTACAAGAAAACCCCACATTTTTAGGCAAATAATATTTTTGAAACAAGGGTAGATACAGAAAATCCAAAGCTTGGGGACAGGGGAGCACTGGAAGATAACTGAATTATTCCTTAATTACCTGTTGCCAGCCTTTGGATCTCAGAGAAGAATCCTAGGTGCTGATTTTTCTTTATTCTGCTTTACTTTCAGCTGTGTACCAGTCCTGCTCTATAACACCTAATAATATGAATTTTATTTCACGTTTTCACCAGCAATTGCATTAGTGCTTTGATAAAGAGCATCTTACCAGGCTTAAGATGCTGAACATTTGACAAAGACAGTAATTTTAGAAACATCTTTTCCATCTGTTTATTAAGCTGATTGTTTCACTTGTAGCCTCCCTTCCAATTTGTTGTAGTGTTAACTCAGCATTTCCTGCCTCTGGAAATCTGTTTAATTTAAAGTGACTTTTAAGATCGGCTTTTAAGAAAATTCAATTTTCCAATTTTCTTGTGAAATTGAAATTTCTTTCTTCCTTTTCTTTCTCTCTCAATAAAGTTTATGCAAATAATATTAAAATTTATAATGAGACTAATATTTGTTAATCCCAGTTCAAACAGTGGATTTGTATTAAAACATAGTTTCAAACACTTCTGTTGAGAATGAGAAAGTGTATTGCTTTTAATTCATTCATTACTGTGCCACTCTTGTTAAGCTTGAATTGTCATTATGATTACACATTATAATTTTTAGTGTTCAATATTAATTATATTTAAATCCCATTAGATCTACGGTTGCTGGGCCTGTTTTGATTCCCATTTTGCAGAAGTAGTTTGGAGTAGTTCCAGCACATGAACCTGATCCTGCAGCTCAATGTTGGTTTCAGCAAGAGATTTGTGCACGTAAATTAATTACGTGAATAAAAGTTTTTGGGCTCAGTAAAGGTTGCAGGGCATTCCAGAATGTCAAACCATCTGTGGCCTGCAGAAATGCCAGGAATTAGATCTTGACTGGTTGAGGTCAGTATGAAATGTCCTGTTGGACCATTGAGTGCTGAAACACAAATTTCAGGTTTCACAGTGCATGTTCCAGACACAAAGAATTTAAAAAAGTGCCTCAGTAATTTATTTGTCTTAATTGCAGATCTTTGGGAGCTGTCAGCAGTACAAAATTACATTTATCTACGTGTGTCTAAGAGGGGCTGGATTTTGACCCAGTTTTTCATGCTTTTCAAAGCTCCTGCCTTGCTTGTGGTCAAGCTTGGCCATCAGGACACTCTGGCTGTGGGCAGGATTTGTCTGTGCTGCAGCTCTGAGAGTGCCATGTGAGCCACACTGGGAATCACTGGGATGTGTGGATCCCTTCAGGCACTCAGGAGTGAGCTGGGACTGCACATTTCTCTCTCCAGAATAGCTGGATGAGGTTTGGCAGAGCTGGGGCACCCAAACTCTTGCTGTAGGGCTGGGAGTGGTGAAAGAACACAGCAACATGGCTTCTTCCAGAAGGCAGGAGAAGGAGAAGGAGAAGGAAGAAGAAGGAAGAAGAAAAAGAAAAAAAAAAGAAGAAAAAGAAAAAGAAAAAAAAAAAGAAGAAAAAAAAAAAAAAGAAAAAGAAAAAGAAAAAAAAGAAAAAAAGAAGAAAAAGAAAAAAAAGAAGAAAAAGAAAAAAAAGAGGAGAAGAAAAAAAAGAAAAAAAGAAGAAAAAGAAGGAAAAAAAAGAAAAAAAAAGAAAAAGTAGAAGAAGAAGAAAAAAGAAGAAAAAAAAAAAAAGAAGTAGAAGAAGAAGAAGAAGAAAAAAAGAAGAAGAAGCAATCACACTTTTATAGACTGGATTGCAGAACAGAAGATAGAATTAGCTTATTGGTCTAAGGAAGGCAGAAGCACTTGTAAACACGCTTTTACTAGAACATTGCATTTTTTGTGTACTGTCCTGTGCACAGCAGCAGGTGTTAGACTTTGTTATTCATTTTTTCCCTTCTGTATTCTTTTGAGTAGCTTGGGAAAGCTTACATTGCTTTTTCTCTAGTTCTCACAGCATCCCCACCCAAACTGTGCAGTTTAGGAGCATTCCACACCCCCAGGGAGCAGAACCTGGGCAAGCAGCAAAACCCAACCCCTCCACCCTGAGGGATGAGGGGACAGGGCAGGGCTGTGGCTCTGAGCTGCCCCTGAGGCTTCCAGGGCTGGGCTGGGTGTGGAAGTGCTGCTCAAATCCTCAGCTCGGCTCCTCCTGGCTTTGAAAAGTTCTTTTAATAACGTTGTGCCTGTCTCTTGCCAGCTCTTCAAAAGGCTCAGGTATTCTTTCCTCCCACTTCTCCTCCTGCCTCCAGTGCCTCCCACACCGTTCTCCCCTTTGTTGGCTTCACTGCTTTTGCTCTGCAAGAACTGCCTGGAAATGGGACTTGGAGTTTGCAAAACTCTTTCTGAGCTCTCTCCATTGTAGCTCTCTGACCTCTGCTCACCCCCACGTCCTCCTGTGTCCCACCTCCTGCATTCACCTTCCCTCTGTCTCTTGGTGCTACAAGTTTTTCACTTAATTGCAGTTTTTCTTTAAAAAAAAAACACCAGTAAATTTCTCTCAGTCGTTAACTCTTATCTTCATTTCTTTCCTAATTTTACACATTGGTAGGAATTTGTTTTTCTTTCCAGTGTGCCTTGGGAGTTCTCCTAAAGGAAAGTTGTATATAAAACTACTTTATAGAGCACCAGGACTCCAGAAATTTCTGACTTTGAGTAGCATGAGCACAGCAGGGAAGCCAAGTTTACACTGCAGCATTATTTCTTCTTATTTGAGCAACCTGTCATATATTTTCTGTCATCTAAATTATTGTTTCACAAAAGCCACTGTACTGCAGTGCAAAATCTGCATGAGGCAGTGACAGGCTGAGAGTGAGAATAACCTACAAATGTTGGTTTGGTTGCAAGAAGACAAAGCCTGACTTAAGGATGATGGTGGGGAGCTCTTTAGTTGGCAGATGCTCTTGGAAAATAAAAGTAGTTTGTGAAAGTCTAACAAAAAGAGAACTTTTTAACTGAAGCAGAAAATGCAGGACTTCCAAAAAAAGGATTTAATTACTTTTTTTTTATCATGAAATGAAGTGATAAAAAGATACGTAGGAGTAAGAAAGAAAAGAATTAAATTGACTGGAGAAATTTTAAATGCAAAATTCCATTGTTACACCTTTCATCAGAACACAAATCCTAGGGAGAGGTTGATTTTTCACCCCATAGTGTGATAAGCTTCTTGGTAAAACAGAAATAGTGTAATTGAAATCCATTTTGCATCATTTTCCCTTGGATGATTTAGAATTAGGCCAATTTATATTCTGCAGGTACAACCCAAAGAGAGTGTAAATGCAGCCACCAGAATTGTTTTTGTCCATGAGCAAAGCTGGTATCATTTACTGATTCATTACTCTCTCAGCAGGGTCCTCTCTTTCAAAAGCTACCTGGAATTATTGCTGGCAATAGAACACTAAACTCTAAAATAAGATTTGCATAAAAAATGAAAGTTCAAGGAAAAATGATAATAGTGATTAAAAGTAACATTTGATGACTATTTTGATTAGAATATCACACTGAAATGTGGTATTCAAGCAGACACAGAGGTTTTTTATCCTCTCCAGCTCCAACTGACAATGCACTTATTTAACTAGACTATTATGTCCCTGATAATTTGCCTGAAATAATAGACAGTGCTTCCATTAATATTTAACAATATAAACATCAAGCAAAGGCTGTACATCTGGAATCATAGAATCTGCTTTTTGCATTAGGGTACTAATTTTAGAAATAACCTCTGTCTGCCGGGGCCTGCTGATGTATGGTTGTGGTAACAAGTCAGTAATTGAGATTTCTGGGCATTTTGACCACTGATACAAATTTGCAAAGCAGATTTCACAGCAGAAACACAATTTCCATCCTGACCTTTATCACATTGCTTTCTGTTGGGGGAATTGGAATGTTTAGGGAGGGAAATATAATCTAAGTGGGCCTAATTTGTGAGAATGTGATTTCTGACGTTAACCCAGTAAGCTTCATTTTGATTCATTTGATAACACATCATCTAAAAATTTGGCATTAGGCAGGTATCACAAAACTTATTATCTTTTACTGCCTAGGCAGAAAACGCTGGGTTAGATGATTATAAATTGAAACTCACAGAAAACTTTTATCTCCAGCTGCTGTGCAAAGATCCTGTCACAGCCTGGCTTGTTTTAGCAAACAAACAGCCTGGCTCACCTCCCCCAGTGGAAACAGGGCACAGGAATGATGCTGAGTTGGGGATGCAGAGGTGCAGGGTGGGGTTAAGGATGGAGGACCAAGAGGTCTTTTCAGATGGTTCATCCTGGTTCATTGTGAGGACTGTGAGAAGCCCAGGGAAAATTCTCCACCTGAATCTCAGCTGGGAGAAATTCAGTTGCCACCCTCCCATGAAAAGTTCAGTTCCAAAGGTGTGTCCTGAGCAACACTGAAGCAGCAGTGCACACAAACCCTGCCTGGGTACGTGGTCCAGCAGCTTCCCTGGCATTGCTCTGCTCAGCTGGGTTCATTTCAGTGATGTGAACACCCAGCAGGATTTTCTGCTTGGTGAGAAGGTGAAGAAAAGCTCTGTGTGGGTCTGTGCTGTCTCAGAATGATGAGGTAGATTAGAGCAAGTTTTGCATTGGAATCCAGGCAGGTCTCTGAGATATAAACTTGGTAAAGCTAGATTCTGCTTGGCTGAGATGATGGATTGATTGCTTGATGGCAGAAGATCATAAAATAATCAGCACTGGGTTTCACTCAGATTCCTGCAGTACTTTTAGGAAGTTCAGTCTGGGGGCACGAGGGCCTGTGGTGTCAGGATTTAAGCTGTGCCCTGGTTTGCCCAAGTTCAGACCTAGGTCTGCAAGGCAAGAAAAAAATGAATATAACCTTAAGTTGAAGTGCTCCAAGTTTCCATAGAATCATAGAATATTTTGGGTTGGCAGAGACCTTAAAGCTCATCTTCTTCTACCCCTGCCATGGCAGGGACACCTTCCACCATCCCAGGCTGCTCCAAGCCCTGTCCAGCCTGGCCTTGGACACTGCCAGGGGCAGCCACAGCTGCTCTGGGCACCCTGTGCCTCCCCACCCTCACAGGGAAAAATTTCTTCCTCACATCCAATCTAAATCTGCCCTTCTTTGACATAAAATCATTACCTCTGCCTTGTTCAAACCTCCTTCTTGGCAATTTAAGGAGATAAAACTCCAGAGCTGTTCAATATCCTCCTCCAAAGCCTGCAGGAAACACTTCAAGGCTTCTTAAGCCTCAGTCAGACTCAAGGAGGAGCAGACTCAAGCGTGGGGAAAGCTGCTGGATTCTGCTCCCTTTGTTCCACTAAGGGCTGCCCTGGTGTGGGTTTGGAGGTCCAGGTGTGTCAGTGAGGTCACTGGGATGTGACAGAGGCTCCTGGGCACAGCTCCTGGGAAGGCACTTTGTCCCCAGGGAGCAGGGGCAGTGCTGATCAGCTGGTGTCCCTCTGTGTGAAATATTTCCAGCATGGGTGATCCCCCCACTGTGGGTCCATGCCTTGGGCTTGTCACCAGTGTCCAGGGCAGTGCTGCAAACACACAGGCACCCTCCTGTGAGTGCTGCACATTTCCCTAATTTTTATGTGATTATACCTGCAGCAAGGCAGGAAGAATTACCTTCATTCTCCTATTTTGGGGAATTTGGGGACTTTTTCCAAAATGTGTGTTCTGGGACCTTTGTTTGCTGTGTTTTTGTGCTGTGTTTTGGCAGCAGCCTCTCACCCTGAGCTCTGGTTTGGTTTAAATACAAACCTATGGGAACCTGCCAGCTTTTCATTCACACACTGGGCAAGCTAAAGCTTAATAAAAGTGTAAATAAACCTGGGAAGTCCATTTGAAATCAGTGGAGCTGTGCTGATTTATTCTAGACTGAGAAGCTTTTCAGGCTTGGATGCTTTTGGGGTTGCTCCTGAGTTCTCCTCTCTGAGAGTTCCAGCAGAACTCCTTTGCTCATCTCTGTCCTGATCCATTTTATCTGACCTTTACACCCTCCACATACTCAGGGAATTCTCTTGGCACTGGGATTTTTATATAGAGATATTTGAAAAGCTGTCTCTACTAAAAGCCATTTGAGGTCACTGTGTAGGAGAAACTTGTCTCTCCTTTCATGTTTTTGGATTTAAATAGACTCATTCCTACCTACAGCAGGGACTAGGATTGATTCAATAATTTGCAGCTAATAATTTATTAGAACAACTTTGCCCTCCTTTCTCCTCACAAATTGTCTGCAAACAGATTGTACAACTCTAATATGTTAATAGCTGAAAATTATTTGACCATTTTTTTTTTCAGCAAATACCTTTTGGCCTGTGGATTATTTGAATTGCAAATTGTGACTGTTACAATGAAATATATAATTAACACTGCAAATAGAGCT
Organism: Muscicapa striata striata; assembly: GCA_030060385.1. Taxonomy (NCBI): domain Eukaryota; kingdom Metazoa; phylum Chordata; class Aves; order Passeriformes; family Muscicapidae; genus Muscicapa; species Muscicapa striata. Next base: position 1,999,515 of record JAREIS010000073.1, on the reverse strand, counting down.
GATTGGGTGTTGCAGGAGACCAGTTTTTATGGAAATATATTGATTTGTCAAAATGAACATTTATTTCAGCAACACAGTGATTTGGAAAAAAAAAAAAAAAAAAAAAAACTTTGTTGATGTAAATATTTGTAATACAGAAGGGAATTCTTATCTTGAATGCTCCTGACATCTCCCTTGAGATTTTTCTGGTGCAGACAACCAGACTGAAAATGCTGTAGAAAAAGTTAAAAGTTGAACTGCTTCTTACCTTCCCTCATCCAGGCAGGTGTCCTGATACAGACATTTATTTCTTCTGAGACACAGCTCTTTTCACATGCTCTGCCCAAATTGTTACCTTTGTAAACACAATTAGGCATAACTTGGCAGATTGTGTAGTAGTTGTAATATTCTTTTTTAGAAGTGTAATAATCAGGACAGTCAAAAATGGTGCCTCCTACATTTGTCAGTCAGACTCTTAATGTCTCCAACCATATATTCTGATTTTAATGGAAAATCCCTGGGAAATTTTTTGCTTTCTAGCCCTGTTGCATTGTTCAGTGTTCCGAATTCCCATGGTTTCTGAGCTCTGGAATTCCCATGAATTGTGAGTTCTGGAATTGTTCTAGGCTCTGGAATTCCCATGATTTCTGGACTCTGGAATTCTCATGGTTTCTGAGATCTGGAATTTTTCTGAGCTCTGGAATTCCCATGGATTCTGAGCTCTGGAGCTCCCATTAACTCTGAGCTCTGGAGTTCTCATTAATTCTGAGCTCTGGAATCCCCATGGATTCTGAGCTCTGGAGTTCCCATGGTTTCTGAGCTCTGGAATTGTTCTGGGCTCTGGAATTCCCATGATTTCTGGGCTCTGGAATTCCCATGGTTTTTGAGCTCTGGAATTCCCATGGATTCTGAGATCTGGCATTGCCATGGATTCTGAGCTCTGGAGCTCCCATGGTTTTTGATCTCTGGAATTCCCGTGGTTTATGAGCTCTGGAATTCCCGTGGATTCTGAGCTCTGGAGCTCCCATTAACTCTGAGCTCTGGAATTCTCATTAATTCTGAGCTCTGGAATTCCCATGGTTTCTGAGCTCTGGAGCTCCCATGGATTCTGAGCTCTGGAATTCCCGTGGTTTTGAGTCCAGAGGAGCTCTGTCCCAGCAAGGACGTGTTGTGTGCGTGTTGTTTCCAGCCCCTGGCAGGGGACAGCCAGTGACACCACTCACAGGGAATGTTTGCACACATCAGAGTCTGTAATTGTTCACAGACCACACTGGACTCGTCTTTTCTCCACTCAAGCCCCTTCCTGGGGAGCAGACCCCACTCCAGCCATTGTCTGCTGCCAACAGAGGGCTTGGAGAGAAGTTCTGTCTTTGTATTCCTGGCACCTCTCAGTGTGGAATTACAAGAGTGATTAAGTGGTCTAAAATCAGCACAAGAAGTTACATAATAATTGATGCTTTCACGCTGGAGTGAAAGATTTCTGCAGTACTGTTTAATTATGAGGATCAACGGAGCTTTTTTGCCTGAAAAAGGAAAAAAAAAAAGAAATTACATACATTGATCCAGTAGGAAAGTTGAAATGTAGCTTGTGGTTTTAAAAGAAAAGGGTGATTTCAGTATATTTGACAGCAAGTATTTTCCTTGGAACATTGTGATTCTTATTCTCCAAAGCTATTAAAAATTATTATAGTGCTTTATACTTCTAGCACAGCTGGCATGGAAAATGATATTTTCCCCAAACCATGAGCATCTAGTGAGTAGCTGGTGCAGATCACCATCCCTCTGTTGTGATGGGAAATATCTTTGCCTGGTAAAAAACAGTGTAGGGGCACCAACTTCAGTGGTCTTCTGTCTTTTAAAACAGTTAAGGTTTTTATTTAAAATACTGAATATTTGCTCTCTTCCCTGGACTTACTTTTAGTAGGAGCTTAACAAACAATGATGATTTAATTTAGCTCAGAATAAACCCAAGCTTTAGCCATTGTTCTGTCCTAAATGTTGGTGATCTCTACCTGAGGAGAAATTCTTATGAATATCATCATCCATGTAAGAAAACTCCCTTAAGTGGTTTTAATATTTATATTAATATTTATAATACTTATATTAATTTATATTAATATGTATATATAACAGCCAAGATGCACGTGTGTACAACCTTCTGCAAAGTGATATTAATTCAATCTCCAAATCCTAATTTGTACATCAGTCAAAACTTTTAATTGTACACAAACTGTTGAAATTATGCCCATAAAATTCCTGTGTTTTCCTGTAAAATATAACAAACTCATCCATGTACACAAGCCCTATGGTTAGGCCAGCATTATGAAGAATTAAATGTGCAAATTTATGTGTAATTTAAAATAAATGTGTAAGTTATAAGGAATTAAAGCCTTGATCCTACATATCTTATATATTAAATAGTCACAGATTTAATCATGGTGGAAAACAAACAACTCTGGCCAGGAAACCAATTTGGTTCAAACACTTTGGAGCAACTTCTTTCCTTTTCTAATGGCTACTGCTGAAGGAGAAAATTTAGTCCTCCTTTTACTTCCAGATATACCCATGGATTCCACATCTCCCACGGGTAGTAAATAGATATTGATTTTCCTCATAACAGAAGTACATTATTATCGTGATTAAACTGTAGACCTCCCTTTATGATATGAAAAAATTGGAAATTGGTGAGCTAAAGAGGATTTATGTTACAGAATAGTTTGGGTTTTTCTATTCATCAAACTGTAATTCAAACTCTAAATGCAAAGCCTCTGTGTATATCACCCTTTTTAAGCAGCAGAAACTGGCATTTAAAATAAATGCTGATATTATAATTATCAAAGCATTATGTCTGTTAGAGCTGCTAATAGTCACTTTGCTTCATTTTTTTTAATTTTACATTTGTCAAAATCCTGACAAGCATACTCAGATAATGTCAGATTCTATGTTGATATTGTTACTCAACAAGAACATTGATTATGTCTTAATAGGACATATTCAGTATGCATTATATGCAATTATCATCTTAAATGAACACAAGCATTTATTTAGCACCAACTGAAATTATTTCAATCCGAAGAATTTTTCTTTCTGGTTTGCATTATATTATAAAGTCATTAGTACCAAATACGATGTGGCAGCACACTCCTGATACAGAATTATGCACGAATACATAGTTTATAAACAGAATTATAAATAGAAGAGTCGAGGCACTGTTGCACCATTACAGAAATACAAATATCCATGGAATAGTCAGAAAACTCTCTATTGATCATTAGTGTTGAAAGGATCCTTAAAACCCTTGTAAGGATTTTGAATGTTCTCTGTGGTGTTTGCTTCCCAAACACATTTTGGTTTGATTTTAGCAACTTTCTGGGAATTTGGGGATTTTTATTCTCCTCAATAATTTTTTTTTTTTTTTTTTTTTTTTTTTGAGGCTTGGTGCTGTGGAACTGAGTGTGCCCTGTCCAAAATATGCAATCTATGGGTGTCTTGCAGGGGAGGAATATTGGATTGGGGTTTTCTGGGGAAAGTGATTGGAGTCCTGCTGCTGGCAGAGCCCTGGGTGCTGCTGCAGGGAATCACAGCCTCAAGGGCCCTAAACCTTCCCTGTAATCACCCAAATAGTTCCACTGGTTCCCACCTTACCTTTTGAGCATTGCACTGATGGTGTTGCAAATTCCAGCTGAATTTGGACAGCCCAGACCAAGGCTTGGACTGTTCCTGCTGCAGGTGTGAAATACTGACAGCCAGGGCTTGCTATTACAATATCTATAATATTGGAAGATTAAAACCCAGCAGACAGCCATCATCATCTGGTTTCACTCAGCACTACCCAAAAGCTCTCCCTTGGCTCGTTCACCTGTGGGTGCCTGCACTGCACTGCTGTTTCCCTGTGCTGTGATCAGCTCCTGCTGGCTCTGCCAGGAAGCTGAACTCTGGAAAAGTGTCACTGCTGCCTCTCCCTGCTCTGTGGTGCTGAGCCAGCTCTGTCAGGGCAGCAGGGAGTGGGATCTGATGGGAATGTTAGCTTTGATGGGGGTGGCAGGGAGGGGACCTTTGGAGGAGAGCACTCAGGACACAGCTCACCTCCCTGGCAAGCCGTGGCTGAATGACTAAAGGGGAAATTTATAGAGAATGGAATGGTTCTCCTGCTGTAATTATACACATCCTCTCAACAGTGCCACACTCCACAAAGTCACAGTAGATAAATAGCAAGCCACACCAGCAGAGAGCTGATGTTCATTTATTAAAACAATCCATTGCCCTTTGGAGCTGCAGATGCCACTTGTTGAGAGCTGGGGCTTATTTCTGTTGCTAATATCTCACTAAACAAGTGGTATTGATTGGATTGTTTAGCAAGGCTGGGCTTAGGTCACTTAGGAGCAGGCCTGGGTTTAGTGACAGGCACTGACTTGGTGGGACATGTCTGAGTCTCTGTGGCGTCCCAAAATGACACAAATTTTGGGTGCTGCATTTATTGCTCACCTGCAGCTGGGCAGGGATGGAGATGGGGAAGGAAGGATGTTCTCCTTCACTGCCTCCTTCCAGCAGCACTTATTGCTCACAAGACAGGAGGAAAAGGAGGCAGAACATACTGGGGTCAAAGGTGTAATCCCTGAGAAGAGGGAAATGCTGAGGAGGTGCCATGAGATCTTCCAGAGCATCCCTGCAGAACAGGGAGCCCTGCCCTGCCTGCAGGAATCCAGGTTTTTGGTAAATCACCCTGCTCCAAACAATCCCTGCTGCTGCCTGGCTCAGCTGGGCAGGAAGCAGGAGAATTCTGAAAGGTCCTTTACAAGAGAATGCAAAGAGCCTCTGATGGGAACAAGCCTCTGCTCAGGGTTTGCATCTGTTAGCAGCTGCTTCCTCCAGCAAAGCAAATATTTGGTGTCAGAACGAGTTGTAGGAAGTGCTGCATAGCAGGGAAGTGTGAAGTATTCATAATTATATGAAACACTACTCAAAATTCAATGTTTTTCACATTTTGTGCGAGCTTAAACATTGGAGTCCTGTCACAGACATTTCTGCTGCAGGAGATGCAATTTCTAGCATAAATGGGCTTGCTTTCAATAGAAAATGGGATGGTTTTCAAGGGAAAAAAGGCCAATTTGTAAGTAAAAATGGGCTTCTTTCTGAGCAAAGAGGCTTATAAACATGAAGTGTTAAATGGCTTTGCACATTTTCCATACAATAATAACGAGCTTCTAATCAAAATAATGAAAAAGTTTCAGCTAGGGCAGGGGACAGAAGTCTCATTCAGGTTTTAATGCACTTTAGAAAACAAATATATGAAAACTGCAAATTTAGTTCCCTTCCATGGTGTGAGTCTGTGTTACAGACATGTCTGTAACACTTCTTTGTGTATTTTTTAATGATGTTATAAATCAGATTCCTCTTCTTGGTTTGTTGCCTTCTGAGATGAATTTCATGGAATAATATAAGACTTCAGGAAACAGATTTCATAGGATCCCCTGTGTGGCAGTGGCATTTGATTTCCTAGCAGTCCATATGTTTTTAGAATAAAATTTATCTTCTGGCTTGACTTGTTGACTTTAAGTGCAAATATATTGTTTCATAATTGCTGATCTGGTGAGTAACTGAGATGGTTGCTTCTCTCTTGGTCTAAAAATGCAAAATGCTTCAAAATTTGCATACGAAGGAGCTGGGATCTCCTTCTCACATGTTCTAAAAAAAAAAAAAAAAAAAAAAAAAAAAAAAAATTGGGATGTGCCCAGGAGAATAAATAATGCAAAATTCTCTGTTTGGGAGAAGATTTCAAATCCCTTGACTACAGAGCAGATTGGGTGACCCAAGAGGTTGCTTTGCTGGGTTGTGACCCTGCTGCCAATAAGTGAAAAGTGTTGGATAAAGGCAAAGCTGGGAATCCTGAGCTCTTGCAGACACAGTTCCAAAAGGCTCCAAAAGCAGTGGCTTGGTTGCAGCTCTCCCCTGGGATCCAGGTTTATTTTTATTTATTTTGCAGGAGGGTTTGGACAAGCATTCCTGGGTGATGTGATGTTCTCACCGTGTGCTTTCAGAGTGCAGCTCTTCCCCATCTGTGTCCTCTGTGCTGGGATGGTTCCAGCCTCACAAAACTCACTTTAGTGAAGTTCCCAGAGAAATCCATGTCAGAATTCCCTGTGAGAGCCACGGGAGCAGGTTCTGATGCTGGGAACATGAGCTGCTGCTCAGCCCTGGTGCAGATTTCAAACACGTGTGCTCTCATCCCTGATGGGAGAGATGGGAATTCCAAAGGCTGGCACATTCCCATTCCAGAACTGACCACAAATGGGTTTTTTCTAGATTCAGGCTGTGTTTTATGAGAGGAAATTAAGTTGGATTTGACTGTGGTTCTGCAGTAGGTGGGCAGCAAGATAAGAACCTGTGACATGGCAATCAGATATCAGCAATATAAATCATTAATATCACTCTGCACATTTGCTTTGGGCAATAACTGGAAATCTCTGCCCAGTTTGGAAACTGCTTTTTTGTTTCTTGCAGTGGAGCAAACTTACATTACCAGTCTAAATGCTAATACCCAGAATGAATGGGATTTAATAAAGTGAATTTATATGTAGATTGTGACATTAGTATTTAATTATGTACCCATCATAACACTGATGAAGCAAGCTGCTAAATATTGGTGCACTGAAGGTAGAGCTTGCTCTTAAAGAGCAAGTATATTTTAATTTCTTACCTCTTTCCTAATCTTCCTAAATAACAGGATAAATTATGTACTGTTTACCAATATTCACCTTCATGCTGGATTGCAAATGAGGTTTCCAGGGTAGCAGCTGATCTGATAGAAAGCTGTGCTTGTGTTTCAGTAAAATTGTGATAACAGATCTGTTCTCTGCTATGTTTTATTAGGCCAAATAAAGTTTTGGTGCTTTTAAAATTTATTATTTTGGTATTAATTTAAAATAGTATGTTATCTCTGTGGGATTTTTTCCTTAACATTTCCTTTTCTGTTTTTTTTTTTTTTGTTTGTTTTTCTCAGACTATGGAAAGCCCAAAGTACGAGCTGGTTATAGAAGCCAAGGATATGGGTGGGATGGATGTGGGACTGACAGGCACAGCCACTGCCACCATTCTTATTGATGACAAAAATGACCACGCACCAGAATTCACCAAGAAGGAGGTAAGAGCTGGCCATCTGTTCCCTACAAAACAGTGCAAGAAATCCTAATTAGCTGCTTTCTAAATATAAGGATGCTCTTTAAGGGAAGAAGACACGTACAGAATGTTTTAGCTCGGTGTGACAGACTTTCCTGGAGCTGCTCTTTTCTTTTTTTTCACGTTAATAAACGTGTGTGCATCAGTTCCAAACCACAGTGCGACCACAAGGTAAAAAAATTGTGTCATTTAGAGATTGGCTAGCAGGGTGCAAACCTGTGAAATAAGTTTGCTGGTGGTAATTTTCTCCTTTTGCTCCTGTGGGGGGAAATAGCAAAACTGGCTTAAGGCTTTGGATGGTCAGGACTGTGGATAAAAACAATATTTTCTGTCTGTCTACAGCACTTCCCCTGTGAGCCAGCCAGAGTTTGGGGTTCTGTAGTTAAAGCTCCAGTCCTAAAAGCTTCAAATTTAACCTGCAGGTGGAACTTGCCAGGAAAGGTTTTTTCCCTGTGAATTGAATTCAGCTGAAGGGTGCTGGAAAGTTCTGATAAACCCCAAAACCACCAGACCTGCCCTGCTCTGCCCTGCTCTCTTCCATCCCCTACATTTACTAGGACTCTGGTTTTTGACACCTGGAGAGAATGAGAGAGTTTTAAAAGTTTCACCTTACAACAGGTTGGATTTTGCAATAAAAGTTTCCTGGGGCTCTGCAAACTTTTAAGGAAAAAAATTCCCAAAAATATGAGTAGTAAACCTGAGGATCCTGATTTTAAGATAATTGTGGAAGAAGAAAAAGGAAGCCTGTTGCTAAGAGTTTTTTTATTTAACCTGAAGTATGTTTTTACCTTTAAAAAAATTATTTCCTGGTCTAATATCAGTGATTTGGCAACCGATTATATTGAAAAAAATTTCTGTTGTTTTACTTGAATAATTACTTCTTTTATAAACACAAAGTAAATTAATACCAGATTCAAACATGACAGAGAAGGGTTAAAAAAAGAAAAAATAGAAACAATGACAATTTTGCCAAGGAAATATCTACAATTACACCACTAAAATGCTTTGGCAATAATGTTTCAGTGACCTAAAAATTATCATGGAGAGACTGATCCAAACCTTTCAAGTACAGAGGTGACAATTAAGTGACTATGATCAAACTGTTAATTCCCTTAGAATTACCTTTTAGATCAGGCCTTTAATGCTCTGAAAGCTGCTTCCTGACAACCAATACTTAAAATATCTTTGAAATGCTGTATTTTTTTTAACCCTCTGGAAAATAACAATGTACAAGGACAGCTTGGTGTATTTAGAAATAAGAATTTATTGGATTAATCAGTATTGATAGCAATTCATGTCAGTCAGAGTCCTTACCTACTTGAATGTCCAAAGTTGGAGAATTCTTCTCTGGAAGAAATATTTCTAGATTGAATTCTTTTGAAGAAGTCTTTCTATAATTATAAATGTTTGACTTAATAATCTGGCAATTTGGACACAAAAGTTCATGTGGCTGCTTAGCCACAAATGTATTGTTAGTATCAATTTCTGTGGAAATTCAGCAATGCTCATAAATTCAGTTTTTTCAGGGACAGTAAAAGAGACTTGATACCCAGGAAAGTTTAGGGATTATAGTATAGAAATTAAATAGGTGTGAAGAGACAGCATTGTCTTGTTTTCTTTGAAAAGTCTGCTCATAGATATTTTTCTTGCATTTTTTCCTCTTTTCCATGGTGGCATCTCTTTTACTTTTTAATGGTTTGATATGGGTTTGAACCTTTCACTATTTAGAGATGCTAATGACCTCAGAACTCTTCCCTCTGCCTTGCTAAGTGATATTCCTGTTCCATGAGGAAGGCAGGAAAAATCAGCCTTTAATGAATATGTGCTGCCAGCCCCCTTTAGGAGCAGGTTCTGTGTTTAAAATAAGTGGTGTAAGAGGAGGGAGGTGTCTATCAATTGATTTATTGCCACTTTATTTGGTTTTCTGTTGAAAGTGCTTAGTTATTGCATTTTAATACCAGTTGCATACCACAGGCTGCAATACTATTGATTTGAATTAGAGCTCAAAGAAAAAGAAAAAGAAGAAAGCTCAAATTCAGTAGATCTGAAGCTTTGATTCCAGAGTGCAGCTTCTGTTATTTATTATTATTTATTATTATTATTTATTTTCTTACCTGGCCTTGGACACTTCCAGGGATGGAGCAGCCACAGCTTGTTCCTTACCACCCTCACAGGGAGGAATTTCTTTCAAATATCCAATTTAAATCCACGTTTCTTCAGCTAAAGTCCATCCCCACATGTCCTATCCCTGCCTGATCTTGTGAGAAGTCTCTCTCCTGGAAGAGGGGTGCTTTGCCAGTGATTCTGTTCTTCCACCTTCCCTTTTCCCCTCCCTGCATCCCACTCCTGGGCCAGTGTGGGGCAGGAAAATTCACTCATGGAGTGCCAGGGTGTAAGCCCAGGAGAAGCTGAGCCTGTGATCCAGCAGAGCAATTCCACCATCACCTGCAGAGGAAGAGCTGAAGCCCTGGAGGCTTTGATGGCTCAATAAATGAGGCATTTCCTCATGGGATCCAGCCCAGTTCATGATTTGCTTACTGCCCTGTCACTCCACACCCTGCCAAAATATCTGTCTTGTTCTGCCTCACATCCACACTTCTGCTAATAATAGGCTCTGAGCAGTGTAAAAAATCCATTCAGGTGTGCAAACAGTACCCTGTTCCCTCCAGGAGGTTTAATAATTTCATCTTTAATGCCAAATAGAGCAATATTTTAAGAGTGCCTCCAAAAATCCCAGGTGAGGTAGCAAGGTCTACCTTTTAAAAGGTCACAGTGGCTGGGATATTGTGCCAGGTTGAAATTGCAGAGGCTGAAAATAGAGATACTTGTAAAGTTAGTGACCTCTTTGTAAAATTTACAACCTTATTTCTATAATGGGAAAAAGTTTTAAAATTAATTTTGTGAATTATTATTATTTTGTGTCACAAAGGATTTTGGAGTTTCCTTTCCAGCAGGGATAGACCTTAGGCTCAAATTTTGTTCAGCAGCAAGGGATTGCTTATGTGAAAATAAGGAATGAAGCAAAGCAAGGACAAGCACAGATTTTTCTGGAAATGCTGATACCTGGCTTGCATCCTGCAGGATACCCCAAATGGGTGGGAGTGAGCTGGAGTGAGTGAACACTAATGGTGCTGAGTATTGTTTTCACACCTAGAATTCACAAAAATGAGAATTATTTTCCTGTGTCACTGTAAGAGTGGCTGATGGATCACTGCAGTGTTGTATACTGCAAAAAAAAAAGGATTTTAGTCCAGAGTTGATGTCACTGTGGCTGTGGTGTGATGAAAAATTAACAGTGTAGCATCTGCTGAAAGCCACAAGCTGGCAAATTCTCCTCTTCTATCTATTCTTGGAGGCCTGGCCCTGCCCAGATACTGCCTAAGGCCTGGGGGAGGAAAAAAATTAGTTTTAGCACAAGAAAGAGATGGGCTTGATCCCTTTCTGTCTTTTCTTCCTTCTCCAGAAGAATAGTCCTGTGAATCCTACTTATTCCATCCCTGCCTGCAGACTGTGTGCTCAAAAATGAGATTCCTCTGACTCAGTTTGCCTTCATCTTCTGCCCTGAATTTTTAAAACTTCCATTGCTACTCTTTAATGTGTTATTTTCCCTAAATATGAGATATATTGTCTTTCCTTGGTAAATCCTGCCAGGCACTTGAGAGAGGAATGCAGGGTGTGACTGAAGGGGATGATTTTTCTGCAGTGCTCCCAGTTCCCACATTTCTGCTCTGCCACAGATTTGGGACTGCAGCCCATCCCCAGCCAAACCTGGAAAAGTGGGATTTGTCACAGTGCTCTCACTGGCACATAACAGAGACTTCATTTGGCCAGGGAACAGCCATTCCTCACACAATTCCTCTTTCTGCCTCTTCCAGCCTCACCTTCAATTCCATCAATTTCTGGGACAAAGAAATGTAACGACAGAAATAATTCTGTCACACCAGGGAGAACAAGATTAGAGAAAATATTTATCCTGGTATAATTTTTTTTTTTTTAGTATATATGTTCTTAGAAAAGAATTTTCCAGTCTTGAGACCTTGCCTCCTGTGAACAGAATAAAATTTGTGTAATTTAACAAAACACCACCACAGTGAGACTCGAGATACACCAGAGCTGGGAATCTTAAGTGAAAAATATGATTCGCTCCCATTCTGAATACCAGCTGATAAATGGTTTATAAAAGAGTAATAAATGACTAATGGGAGCTTTAATAAATGATTCATCAGTTCCTGTAGAGACCTGTAAGTGGCTGGGTTGCTTGTCTCTGTGATTTATGGGGACTTGCAGCGCTGTCTCCTGGCTCAGTTGTGTTTCCCACTGGGTGAAGCAGCCCCTGGAGGACAATCTGCACCTCTGCTTCACAGGGGATGTCAGACTTGCCCTGCACCATCTGCAGAGATTTATTTTGCAGCTCAGACTCTTGAGAAATGGGCTTGAAGCTTCTGAGAGTGTCTTAATTCTTGGTATTGGCTAAACTGTATTGAGGAATAAATATGGAGCTAAAAGCAATTTAAGATTCCTCCTGGCTCACTTTTCCATATTTCTTATACAAAAACCTCTCTCTTGGACACAATGCTTTTATTTTCTGTGGCTAACAGACCCTGGCAACACAGAGCAGATCTGCCCATTGGCTTTGCATGTGTAAAGCCAACCAATCTCACCTCTCCTTCTTCTGTGGGCTGAGTCCTTCTTTTCTTGTCTTACAGGGAAAATTTTACCCTTTGAGACTCCTAATTAATTTTGTTCCTTTCTATGTATACTTCCAGTGAGCTGCACCCCACCTTTAGACACAATCATGTTAATGGCAGATTATTCCCTTTCCAACCCCTTCCCTCAGACCTTTACATCTGGCTGGGAGAGATTCCTAGTGAGAATCATATCTGTGTGGAAAACAGAGCCAAAGTGCTGTCCTCTGACTCAAAGCCAGCTGGGGAGCAAGGCCAGGGCTGCATCCCTCTCCCATTCCCTGTGGGGATGGAAATCACAGTGCAAACCAGGCTGAGCAGGGACAAAAGCAGCAGGAGCTGCCAGGGTGGCTCAGGGAGCTGAGGAGAATAAACCAGTTTGGATCCTTCCCTCATCACAGGCTGCTCTCTCCTGCTGCTGGAAGGGCTGGGGTGCTGGAGCAGCACCAGCAGGTCTGAGCAGATGACAAGCCACTGCCAGGCTGGTAGTTAAGAATCAGAATTCCATTATGGCCCAAAAGTGATGGGAACCAATCTAAAACTCCAGCAGCCTGCTCAAATTGGATCAAACTCCCCCAGCGCTGATTAGTCAGGAGAAAGAGTTTTGTGGGATGGATAAAACCATTACAGCAAAATCACATGAGCAGAGTGCATATTGGAATTTCCATTTGGCTCCTGTTTTTGGGCTGTGAGACAATTCACATGCAGAGAAATCAGAATTCATACAGCAACTCAACAGAGCAGGGCAAAGCCTCTCCAGCTGTCAGTAAACTTTGGCACAAGGAGCAGCTTCAGGATGGCTGGGGATCACCAGAGAGGAGCTCTTTGGCCACCCTTGTTTTTTTCTAGAGCTCTAAGTACAGCTGGAAAGGCTCCTGGAGCATATCTTAACCTTCAGAAACCTCTCCACCAGATAAATATTTGCACTGACCTTTTCACTCAGCTTTATTTCCACTTCATCTTCTTGCAGGAGGAGTTCACTAACACACTTGACATACCTCCAAGTGCCCAAAAGTCTCCTCGAAAGCAAATGAAAGATGTTACCTGGTATATTTTTCATGTGTGGCAGACAGAATTTATGAAAGGAAACAAAAATCTAAATAGCAGCAAATATTTTATTTTCTAAGTGAAGACTCTGAGCATTCTGTTGTCACTGCAAAAATGAAATTGAAATTTTTAGTGGCTGTACCATTTCTTCATGGTTAATAATTGGTCATTGGTCTCACCTATGGTACAGTTCAAGGCATCCAGAGTTTTCTGAGCTGTCATGACTGATAGAACAGGTTTCACATAAGTAGTTTAGGAACCTAAAAATCTAAATAACAAGCATATAGATACCCCCTCTCTTTTTTTTTCCTTAAATAATTTTAGATGTCAAAAATAATTTTTAAATATTATCGGACTTAATAAAGTAGCTGTAAAGACATCTAGGGTCCACTGGGGTTCAAAAAACTGGGATTAGGAGCATAGATTGCTTTGACTCTCAGTGCAGTTAGGATTCCAAATAGCTGTCTCTCTTCCCAACACTTTCAAATAACCTGAAAAAATACCCATGGTCAAGAAGAATGTTTATTAATATTTCTGAGTTGTGGTGCTACCAAACAAAGGACATCTGGAAGACTTATTTAAACAGTCTGGCTATCTGGATAATGAAATTACCTTTTTCTGTTATTGTTTTTAAACTTCTTCTTGAATATTGTGTGCCAGTTTTAATCAGAATTAGCTGGTTTGAGGATTCTTATGTGATGAGAAATGCTCAGCACCAGTCAGGATTGAATTACCAATGACTTTAACAACAAATACTCTGCTGTAGCATTTCAAGAGTAGAATAACTTCAGAGAAAGGAAAACAAATGTGATTATTCTGTGCATTGACTGAAACAGAGAGCTCTTCAGCAAAAAAAAAAAAAAAAAAAAAACCAAGCCAATGAAATAATATTGTTTGGAAGAGCAGTGGTTCCTCTACTCATCCAGATTCACACTGTGTGCATAATAATCTGTATTCATGTGGCTTTCAGCAAGCTATCTGCATCACCAGTGTAAGCACTTTGTTCAAGAACTTTTGCAAAATATGTTCAACACGAAGTCCATCCACTTATCACATAATTAGGGCTGGATACACTGCATGGCAGCAGGCTCCTGCATTTATCTTTGCTCGTGAGGGGTGACTTCACTGCTTTGTTTCTCTCCACCAAGGTCAGGAAATACATGAAGTTGTCTATTTAATCTCCAGATAAACACATTGCAGCGGTACATAAAACAACAGAGTGCCTGCTTTACAACCTGGGAGCAGCTGAGAAACACTTGCACAATGCAGGGAAGGGTCTGAGAATAGAAATGATGGTTCAAGCAGTGGGAATTTGGGGAGGAACACAAAGGCACAGCGCTGCTCCTTCAGATCTGATTTTCCTCCTTGCTCTCCAAATAGGCTCACACAGTAAATTCACATTTTTGCCAGTCCTTTCTCTGTTTCCCCACTTTGTCACTGTTCCTTTCCTGCCCTTTGTCCAGTTGCCCTGATTTGTTGTCACCAGCTGCTCTGAGCCACCCTGATGCAAACTCCTGTGCAAGCCCTTTGCCTTTTGCAAGCCTCTGGTTGTGCTGGGAAGGTCAGCAGCAGCTCCGTGGTAATAACAGCAATTCTCACTGCAGCTGGCAAATTCTCACCACAAACCCATTCCAGTGCTGACTTATCCTCCAAAGGCTCCTTCCATCTGCTTCTGCAGACAGCAAATATCCAAACACTGCGAGCAGCAGAAAAGCCATAAACCCACAATTTATTGTTCTCTTCTCCAAGAAGTGAAGGTTAATATGCTGCCTCAATGTGGTCTATGAAGTGTGAACTTTACGACAGATATTAAGGTCAGGATTACAAAGTAAACAGTAGCAGTGAGAGTTTGGAGTACCTCTAGCACAAACACATTTGGGTGAGGAGCTGGAGAGCTGAAATTAAAAAGGAGGAAAGGCTCAAACAAAGGCTCTTGAGGGAAGCACAAGCTAAACAAAGATAATGTAATGTCTCCAGACCTAGTCTTGGAGCACTTATTCAGGGAAGCTGTATAAACATAATTATTAGCAATCATTGCCAGGAGTGGCTATGTGATTTTCCAATTAAACAACAACAACAAAAAAAATCTCGCCAGCTGGAATTTTGGAGTTGCCCTCAAATTAAATTAGGACTGTTTTCTACAGATTTTAATTGTAATGGACATTTAGAAATTTGAGTATTTTCCCTGATAATTTTTTTTTTTTCCTTTAAATGTACTGGTGAAGCAGCATGGAAATTTCCTTTGATTTCACTCTTCCCCAAGAGTGTTCACAGATTGTACTTCATTAATTGTCCAAGGAATTCCAGCTTCAACACTGACTGCTGGCAGGTGACACAGAGACTTCCAAGAAACTTCACAGAGTTGCTTTCAGATCAAGATACAAATTGATGCATCAATCTCTTTTCTCATATTAACTCTGGGGGTCTCTGTTGGGAGACCTCGTTTGGCTGGGTGACATCCAGCTGACAAAAATCCTTAGTGTGGAAACAATGATTTCTACACGTGGTATTCATTGCAGAGTGACTCTTAAATCTTCATTATCTTGTTCATAGAATCACAGAATGATTTGGGCTCTAAGGGACCTAAAAATCATCTAATTTTATGTGCCATGGCAGGGACACCTTCCACTGTCACAGGTTGTCCCAATATCCAACCTGGCCTTGGACATTCCAGGGATCCAGGGGCAGCCACAGCTGCTCTGGGCACCCTGTGCCAGGGCCTGCCCACCCTCACAGGGAACAATTTCACCCAAAAATCCAATCTAATCTTCCCTCTTTCAGTTTAAAACAATTCAGAATGTAAATTGGAGATCAGGCAGAGAGGAAGAGGTGACCAGTTATTACCTCTTTGGTCTTCAAGGACCTTTTACTCCATGTATAAATTATTTCACCTGTGGGATGTGGAATTTTAGCAAAAATACCAAGAATTCTAAATCTCTTTGTCTGACACAGCGCAGCTGATTTGAGAAGTAACAAATAGAGGAATTGTTAGAAGTGTTGTAAAATATCACTGTAATCCCACACGTTCAGAAACCCACACTGTTAATATGCCTGCAGCATCTGTGGGAGTTCTGTTTTAGAAGCAGGATTAAACATGATAACACACTATAGATCTTAACATATTCAATTTGCAGCAGACAAAGCCCTATTTAATACCAATTACACAATATGTGTGAGCTGGTATCATAGCTGCAGTTTATATGAGCAGAGGGAATTTGTAAAGCTGAAGTCTATTCATTCAAAAATAATAGTTTATGTGACTGCTTGGTCATTCCACTAGAGTGGAATGAGTTTTGTGATCAGTTTATCAATTCCTTCACTGACAAGTGAGATTTTAAGATTTTTCTCAGCAACACTAAAACTGATTTGGCTACTCCAAAATTTGCTAACCATCTGTGCACAGGAATCAAAATGTCAGGATTATTTAGACAAAATATCTTTTTTCCCTCTGCTCTGAAGCATTAAAATAGACAATGGATAATACTTGCCGTGCTAAAAGGAGCTGTAGGTTAATTCAAATAAAATTTTTAGCAAATGCCTATGAAAGATATTTATTTTGAAAAAACATAAAATTATATAGGCCTGATTGTGTCTTGAACTTAGTGGAATGAAAAGGGGGTTGTTACAGGTAAGAAAAAGCAGAATAGGGGGTTCATACAGGACTCCTTGTAGTTACAGTCTCTTTTGAGGAAAATGGTTCTGAAGTGGAATTTATTCATACCCTTGTAGCTCCTTCTTTGGCTTGCTTCCAGGACTTGTTCACCTTGGAGTTCCAGATGCTTATTTGCTTAAAGGGCAGCCCTTTCTCCAGCCGTCTGTCTAACAGTCACTTAATATTTATTTGTTTTTACAAATGTTTTCCCTTGTGGTCTCAGCCCATATGTCACAAAAACCACGTAAGCCCAGCTCTACACAGAGCATTGATGTTATCTTCCCTTTCCCTTTCTAGATTTTGACCCAATTAGGAAAATCCCAGTTGTTTTCCTCACCCAATATTTCCCTCCAACACCACTGCTCTACAGCCAGTCCTTCGGAGTTTCTAACTCCTGTTCTCCTCTTGATGCAGCTTTTACAGAGATTTTTTTTCTACTTCCCTGTGCTAATCACTTGTGTCATCTCTTTGATATTTAATATGCCCAGTGCTGAAATTTATCCTTCAAAGTTTCTTCTGCCTGTTGCCTCACTCTCTTTTTTTAAGACAAAACAAACTTCCCTGTTCCAACCAACCAAAGAGCAAACTCTTGGGTTTTCCCCCTTTTGAGCCTATTCTTTAGTCAGGAGTCTGTAAGGAGCCTTCTCTGAATTTTAATAATTAGCTTTAAATTTTCCCCTCTCTCCAAACTCCTCGGGTCTGTCCTTTGACTCTCTGAGGCTGAGCACCTCACATTCCTCAAACCCTCTGTCCTGTTTCCAGGAGCACTCCAGTGATGTCCAGTACACTCCTGAGTGTATCTCCTGACTGCTTTTTGCTGAGTGACTCCCCTTTCTCTCTGCTCTTATTTTCATCATTTTTCTACATGGAAAGTTTTTTTATTTACTATATCACCAAAATCTGTTTCTAACCTTTGTTCTCTCATGATCCTCCTTCTGTCCCCATGATTTTCCCCCTTTTTTATCATTTCTGGAAGACCTTCCTTTTCCCACCCCTTGATGCTATCCCCCAGTGAACTCTTCTTCCTGCCCTCATCACCTGCTTCCCTTGGGAGCCAGCTTTTTGTTTTCAGTGCCTTAAACTGACTGTTTGCTCAGAGCCCACAGAATTCTATGTGCACCCTTTGCCTGCCTTCTATAAATCGAGCCCTGTCACTCTTGGCTTCCACACATCCCCTCATTTGTTCCTTTTAGGTTTTATTTCCTCCTCCCCAGCTCATTTGTTTTGCCCATCTCCAGCCACCAGGGCTGGCAGTGCCCATACATTAACTGGCACTGTCAGATGTTCTTAGATCAATGATTTTGTTTCATTTAGAAGACTGATGGTGAGGAGAGCCCTGCTGTCCTCAAGAAGTTTAAAGGGTTGAAAGCAATCTTTCAGATAAATAAAAAAAAGCAAAAGTTTGAAGAATCAAAGGAGTTATGTGAGGAAGTTCTGAAAGAAACATAAGGAAAATCAATCCTGCTAAATAAGCTTAAATCTAAACCAACAGTTGTCTGAAATAATATCAGGGAAGAAGATTTATCTGTAGCATTGATATTCTTAACTGCCTGCATCCAAACTGTGGCTCCCATCCAAATGGAGATGGAAATGCAGTTTCAGACTGGGAAGTAAATCTGGATTTCTATACAAATATATATATATATAAACACAGGCCCACAGGTGTCTGCCTACCTAAATTGAAGACCTGATGTTTCATTTTCCTAAAGCTCCACTTTGTAACATGGGTTAAAACAAAAATGAAATCTGGATTTACTTGTGTGTTTCACACAGACACAGAATCATTTAGGTTGGAAAAGAGCTCTAAGATCAACAAGTCCATTTGGAAATAACATAATATATTTCCATATTTAGAAATAACACAACTGGCATTTGAAAACAAAGAACATTGCTTCTGATTAATTGATTCAGTGCTGAAGGAAGCTAAGAAACCTGTGTATGTTTGAAGACAAATGAAGGGCAGTCTTTCTGATTTAGCAGTTCTGACCTTTTCAAATTTTCCATCTTAAATAATAATTGAAGCCATAAGTAAATAAATTCAACTTTGCCTGCAGATGTTGAACTCTTTAATGTCCTTTTCCTGTGACACAGGCACTGCCTGGTACTCGTGGCACAAACAGGTTTATCATGCCTCATGCTAGGGCTGGCTGACAGTCCCTGGGAACTGTTTTCTTTCTCTAGGCATTTGATTAAAATGCAGTTCCAATCAATCAATCTGTGAGTGTTCTGTGGCTGGGAAGTGTTCAGTAAGGGGGCCTCTGTGTCCCAGGGGTATTTCCATTCTTCAATCCCCCTGTATTCACCAGAGAATTAAATTACAAAGAGTCTTGTTTACCTGCACTGCCTGTTGAGGCTGTTTTAGGTTTTTTTGGCTGCAGGAGCTGGAGGGAGCAGCAGGGAGCACAGGGTCACTCTCCAGTGCTGCTGGATAAATCAGGGATGTCAGCACTGAGGAGTCTCCCAGCATCACCCCTGGGAAATCTCTGCTTTGGGAAGATCAAATGGGTCCCTTTGGGACAGTGGGGAACAGTGTTGGGATACTAAAAAAAACAGTTCTGAGATCCAGTTTTAAGTGAACTTCACTTCTCAAGGATGTCAGACCCGCCTGTTTCCCTTTCCTCAAGTGAGGGTGGTCCCAGTTGATCAAAGAGCAATATGTGAGCACTAATCAGTTTTAGATGCTCCCTACTCCAGCAGCAATTGCTTTAATGCAATCAATTAAAAGGAAATTATAATGATCTTAATAATGGTGCTTTTAAAGGGAACATGGCAGTTAGTATTGAGCTCCAAATTTATTATTTCCCATGGAGATCAGTTTGGAAAATCAAAACATAGCTTTTAAAATGCACCACCCCCTGCAGTCTCACTGGTTTATTTCTTATATTTGCTCATTGACTTTGTAAATAATGGCAGCATAGAAACAATGAAGCAATGCAGCAATGCAGCTTTCTCCATTTCTAACCTCTGTGTTATGGGAGATGCAGGGGAAATGTTCTGTTCCTGCCTGGATTCAGCAGAAGGTGGGACATGTTTCCATGCATCCATACAGCCAGGAAAAACATCTCCTTGGTTTCTTTAATGGACTACTCTCAAGGAAAACACTCCACTTTAGCTGCCTATAAATGCAGACTGGGCTTCTAGTCAGCAGAAATTCGGCAACATCTGCACATCTGAATTATTTATTCAGAAATAATAAGCATGCTTTATCAACACACACTGAGAGGATTATCTGTGTTATATGGGAAAGCCATTGTAGAGCCTTTCCTCAACTAATTTGGGAGTATTCAGGAAGCACCTTATTCACTTTTTAATGCCTGGAGTCCAGACTATAGGTTGAAGCTCACTTATCCCATCAATGTATTTTTCTTAAATTCCTAAAGTATGGGCAGCATTACAAATGTTAATGCTACTATTACAGGATCATCACTTAAAAATGCCAGCATTCTCCAAAGGCTCCAGCAGTGTGTCATTTCCCTGCTTTATTAAAATGAATGAACAGATGTACAATTTATTTCTGCTGAACTATCATCTAAATTCATAAGCTATTTCTCATGTGCCTGAAATCTGTGTTGGTTTCCCATTTTCTTTGCCTTAGAAGAAAAAAAAATAAATATATTCCACTCTCACATTTATCACTCTGGGGATATAAAGGAGAAGTATACTCTCCACTTCATTCACTTTGGACTAATACCCCCAGTGCATTTTAAATCCCATCTCTTCAGGGCTATTCTCAAAACCCAGGCACTGGGACACCCAGGATCTGAGAGGAAAAGCCCCTTGCTGTCTGTGCAGGTGGCTCCAGGGCCACTGTCCCCAAAGGTGGCACAGATCAGCTGTGTTCAATCTTTTGGGCTGGTGTTCACAGTGCCAGGGCAGGAGATGCAATTTCTCTGCTGGATGTTGCAAGGAAGGGACAAATAATGGCCGGGAAGTGGGAGAGGTGAGAAGGTTGGGTGTGATTGGAGTGAAATTTATGGCTGAAGAGCAAGTGTCAGCTGGCCCCAGACACTCCAAATGTGCTTTGTGTGTCTTGCAGAGGAGTGGAGACGTGGCAGGTGCTCCCTGGAAGGGATAAACCAAACAAGACAATGCTGAGATTGGAGGGAATGAAGCTGTGCACGTGAAACAGAGATGTTGCCATGGAAAAAAATGAACATAAAAACCCCAGACAGTGCTCTCAGGCTGTCTCAATCCTGATCTGCTGGCAGGGCTTGTGGGCAAGGCAAGGGTGGCATTTTGCCTTAATTCCATGTGAGGGATGAGTGGATGACATGTTCTAGGGGTTCTGGCAGCATTTCTTCTGTAAACCCTATCACTAAGGGTTTATATTGTAAGCAAATTAAAAAAAACAAAAAATTCAGAGGTTTGATGTTGAAAACTGAGTTGTCAAGCTCAGATTGTGGGGCTTAAGTGTTTTAATTTTTAGGGATTTTTTTTTTTATAAAGATCACTTTGGCAAAGAGAGGAGCTGAACAGAATGCAAATCAATCTGCTTTCTTCATTTCATAGCTGCTCCAGAATTTTAATGCAGGCCTTTAAATTCCTTTTTTGCTAGACAATTCAGGAAAATGATGAAGTAATGGCTGAGATTTGTTAAAAGCCTGATTTTCTCCAGAAATCTTGTCTGCTTGGCAGGAGCAGTTTGTTCAGCAGGACTACAAGGGGAGAGTTTTAATTCACTAATAAAAATGGAGTTCTAAGTGAAGCAGGAATTTTGCTACAGTGGCCACGTTGTAGCCTCAAAACAAATAAATTTCAATATCTAGCACTGCCACTCTTGTCCCCTTTGGATCCTTCCCCAGGCTGAGATCAGTGTTATTTTTCTCTCTCCCTTCCTTACATTTTGTTGCCAAAAGAGGACATGACCAGCTAGGAAAGCTACACGTGAAAGGCACAATTTTTATCTGCAGTAAGGAGAGCAAGAGTTATTTAGGTGTTATTATCTGTATCTCCAGCTGTCAGCACCAAACCCAGCACAGTGAAGAGTTTTGGCTGATGGGGAGTTTCAGACTGGAATCTCACTCAGGAAATTCTTTTCTCTCATTTGGTTTTGGCACAGGAAAAAAAAAAAAAATAAAAACCCTCATGAACTTCCTGGGTGTTCATGAACATCATGAACCTTAAAAATGCTAGAAAATCAGGCATATGTGGTTTTTTTCTGTATAGATTCTTGGATTTGTGTTTCTCATGAAGTTTTCAGGGAAGGATTCTCAAGATATCCTCATATATATATATATATATATATATATATATATATATATATATCCTCATATCCACCCTCTCATTTATATAATTTCCAGTATTTGCTTACTGTTTCCTTTAAGAACTTTGGGGTATCAGTCTCTGTGATGTCCCAGCAGTCCTGTACACTCCTTCAGCTTCCCTGCTGGTGACAAGTTTTGTCTCACACCTGGTGAGAATTCCCCTTGCTTCCAGTGAAGCCCAGCAGTTCTTGGCCTTGTCCCTGTTCAGGTGACACCCAGACAATCTTTTTATCCCCAACATCTCCTTTGATACCCAGAGTTGTCCCTTTAGACTTCTGCCTGTGCCCTGCTCTTTTCCTTCCTCATGGGCAGAACCAGGGCTGAGCCAGTGCTGAGCAGATGGAACAATTCCTGACTCTGCCCTACATGGCCAGCAGCTCCTTGCACATCTCTGTTTTTGCTTTTTACCTGTATTGTTCATAATTCCTTTTCCAGCACAGAGCTAGTGACAAAACCAACATCTGCTGTCTGTGGTTTCTTTCATCCTCAGCACAGGGTGCACAGATTTGGAGGGCTTTGATGAGATGGGGTTTTGCTGCTGTTTGTTTTCTTCTCTACCTGTGGTTTTGTGTTTGATGTGGAGAATTGATTAAGTCATTTGGGTGTTGTCTTTTTATTTGCTTTGGATTTTGTAGTAGAACAGGGTGAGAATATTTCATGCACAGAGGAGAGCCTTCAGGCACTGTGTAGGGTTCTATAGGCACTGTCTGTAGGTTCCCAGATTTATGTCCCATTTAGGACACTCTGATCTTCTCTAACACACCAAACTTCTGTCCTGCAGCTCTACCCTGGGCTTCTCTTAAGGCAAAAAATGCTGACAGCTGTGCCAGGGTTTGTCCTGTGGGCAAATGTGCCCAGGGCTTCAGGAGGAAATTCATCAGTTCCAGGGATAGTTGAGAGTAAGCTTCATTAAGAGAATGTTTTATAGCCATATAACATTTTTTATTCCAAAGAACCCCAAAGGAACATACAGAAAACGGATCTTCTCAGTGGGCAAGCAGAAAATTAAATTGCAGCTTTCTCCTGCTTGCAGAGAAAACAGAGGTCTAAGACTTAATTTCCTTTATTAAAGAATTCTACTCAGGAAAGTTGCTTTAATTTCTGAGGAAGCTTTGCAGGTAATGGCTAACCCTGATGTTGTATTTTTACATTCAAAATATTGTAGTGGGCAAAGGGAAGCCCACCTCATATACAAAACCAAGAATTTAATGTTAATAAAATTGAAAACTAATCCAATTTCACCCTAATCCAAGAATCATTATTAATTCAGAATTACTTAATTAATTCGAATTACTGAAACAACCAAACAAATATTCTTCAACTTGGAAAAATTTTCAATAGTGATAATAGGACAGATGTAAAAGTGTTGTACACACCTTTCTTAGCTCCTACCCCTTTTCCTGCTGTTTCTCTCACCATTTCTTTGCCCCTCTGGGCCATAAACTTGGTTTATTTCAGCGTTTTTGGTCAGGGTATTTTGGGGAGGGGTAACACCTGGAGTCCTTTGCCAGAGCAGAGGAGATGCTCACTCTGATCATCTCCTCCTCCTGCCCTTGGGATCATTTGGGGTCATGTCTGTGTTTTTAAGAACATGTTTTTTTGTGTTGCTCCCTCTTCCTTGGCCTGAAGCTCCACGTTAGGTCCAAATTTTCCATTTTCTCTGGTGTCCCTCATTTGTCAGGTCCCCTGCTGCCTCTTTGGAGCAGCTCCCCACCTCATGGAGCTGGGATCATCACCCACCCCAGGGCTCAGGATCCTTCTGTAGGATGCAAACCTCACTCACAGGAGCCAAACTGAGCTGCTGGACACTTGCAGGTGAAGTGCCTCGAGGTTTTCAGGCAACAGTAAAAGGAGATTTTTGTGTTTCATCCCAGACACAGCACTTGGTGCTTCAGGTGGCTGAGGTACAGAGTGGAGTCTTTAATGAGCTCCCCAACTCTCTGTCTGAAATCACCACTGTGCTCTGCCACAGGTGATCAAAGGCTCTCTGCTTACAAGAAAAATGAAGTGCTTCTCAGCTAAACAGCAAAATTCCACCAGAAGTGGAAGCAAGACCAGAAATCAGTCAGTGGCAAAAGGAACATGTAGTGAGAGCCAGGAGGAGGTGGTGAGCTCCCAGTGGAAGGGGTGACCAGGAAAGGCACAGCTGAGTTATGTGTGTGTGTGTGTGGCTGTCACAAAGGTCATTATCCAGCTTAATGCAGGCAGCTTTTCTCCCTTGGTTTCCTTCCTCCCTCCAAGCTCAGTGCTCCTGACTTTGAGTGAAAACATCACAAGTAATCGAAGTTGCAAACCCCAGCAAAATACTAAATTAGAAATTAAGCAGAAATGTTCATCAGTTGGAGCACAGAAATCCTGGGCAATTTTTCTAATGCTATATTACAACAATTGGAATATATCTTTTTTTTTTTTTTTTTTCCCCAACTGCTTCACTCACTGAATTGATTGAATTAAATGTGTTCTGTGGTGCCAGCAAACCTCTGACCCCAGTTACTCAAGATAATCAGGGGGTAATCAGCCTGCTGTGATCCCAGCTCCAGAGGAGCAAGAATATTGTAAGGTTCAGGGAGCCTGAGCTGGCATTAATCAGATGTCGTCAGGGTTTGATTATAAATCCTAAAGACCACCAAATTGATACAACATGGTTTAATCCACTAAAAATTAGGTATCTACATATTAATCACCAAGTTGAATATCTGCAAGTGATTGCTTTTCTAGTAAGTGAAGTCAGGTGTCAATGCTTTGGAATGTCCCACAGTTAGTCATAAATATAATGATCAGCATCAGCACAAAAGCAGCATTAGCCAGATTAAAAAAAGATTTTGTTCTAACCTCAAATAGATTTTTTTTCCCTTCTGTTGGAGTTTTACAGCTCCATTGAAATTGTTCCTCGTGTTTCTACTCTAATTACGAGCTTACTCAGAGGCAAGAAATAGGAGATGTTTCTGAGGTACCTGCAAGCACAGCATTTCTCTGCCTTCCAAGGGGAGGAAGGGTGGCTGCTTACAGTATATCACACTGCTGTGTACAGAAATAAAGTGGTATTTATTGTCCCTTAAAATGATTTCCCCTAGAACTGGCAAGCTCAGGTGAAAAATCTGTATCTAGAAATGTGTGTCAGGATCCAATTAATTCCTCCTGTACTGGCTGTCCTTGGGAAGAGCTCAGTGTGGCAATACTGATGCAGATGTATGAGCACATTACATGGAGGATTCTACAGGAGGAAAACCCATCCTAAAAGAGAGCAATAGCACAGTCCCTTAATGAACTTATGCTCTTCATACCTGTCCTGATTTAATAGACATTCCATCCCTAGAGTAAAGCTGTTTGATATAAACTGAAGGTGATACCAAATTCTTGTTTATCTTACTGGTGCCACCTGTATTTCCTGGGAATGGCCTTTATTTGCATGAGACATTTGGAGTGCTTGGAATCAGCTGCTGCTGAAGGATTTCCAGGCATCCCAGAGTGTTAGCTGGGATCAGGATGAGGGAATATCACAAAATCTGGGCATGCCAGCAAGTGTCAGAGCTGTGCCTGTGCCTTGTGCTGCCTGCTGTCCCCCAGCCCCACCATGGGGCACATCTGTGCTCAGGGTGATGCTTCCCCTTCCAGCAGCAGCTCCCAGGAATCACAACCAGCACATGCCCCTGGGACAGCCCCTCTGCTGTTCATAGAATCATAAAATCACAGATGGTTTGGGGTGAAGGGACCTTAAAGCTCATCCCATCCCACCCCTGCCATGGCAGGGACACCTTCCACCATCCCAGGCTGCTCCAAGCCCTGTCCAGCCTGGCCTTGGGCACTGCCAGGGGCAGCCACAGCTGCTCTGGGCACCTGTGCCAGGCTCTCACCACCCTCACAGGGAACAATTCCTTCCCAAAATTGCACCCAACCCTGCCCTCCTTCACTTAAAGCCATTCCCCCTTCTCCTGTCACTTCATCCCTACACAAAAAGCCCCTTTTAGGTGTTGGGGTGTTAGTGTAGAAACACATCATCACAGGATGATTATATGCAGGTGCTTTTATTGAAGAGCTCTGGGAATCAGGGGTACAAACCCAAATCTGACTCTGACATGGATTCGAGATGGACATGTTTTTGTATCCTTTTCATTATATAACTATATATTAATTATTAAACCCATATTGTTCTATTATATACATTGATCTTATCCAAGCATGTATTCTTGTTAATTTTCATCAGGACCACCCCAAACATCCTTTCTCATGATTCTTGTTACGATTACATCGTTTCTTATGATTCTTATTATAATTAAACAATAATTCTATTCAATTACAAAACAATCATTATACTTAACAATTATATTATTTATCATATGATGATTACACAGGTGCAGACAAAGCTCAACACTTATTCCCAGGGCCTGGTTCCCTTTACCAGACCTAACCTTTCTTTCCATCCCCTGAATCTATTGTATACAATTCCCATGTTTAAAGGATTGCCAGTCATTCCCAATCTCTAAACAGCTCAGAGAGAATCCAGTATCAGCACAGAAAAATACCCTTAGATGATTTTTATCTTCCTTATTAATAAAAAGGAGCAAATGGAGGCTTAACCATTTGCACAAAACATATCCAGCTGAGGCTGCAGTGGTGTTTGTGTTCCAGAAGGATTGTGTGTGCAGAGGATGTTTGGGTAGGAAAACATAAATTACTGGTGAGAAAATGAAAGGGCCCTGAATGTTCCCTCTGTGACATTCTAGACAAAAAATACACACACAACGGGCTCTCACAAGAGGAATGTTTCATTTTCCTTTATCACAAATATTTTCCTTTCAAGGAAAGATGAAATGAGCACTGGCAAAAGGAGCTGGGTGGTGGGAGATGGAGACCATCAGTAGCCTTAAAGCAGAAAACAATAAATCCATTTAGCATGGCTGAGAATTTCCCCTGACCTTTTCACAGATGTGCAGTGCCAAACCACACATCTGCTGCTGCAATAGGTGCTCAAATCTCAGAGTTTCCAGAGCAGGTTCACCCCAGCTGCAGAGAACTCCCCTGCCCCTGCCTTTGGGACACAGTGCTGCATGGGCAGGCTCACATCACCCATGGCCATTAGTCAAATGCACTGCATTTATATCTATCATTCTTTATTCTTGGCCTTGGAAACAGAATTTTTCTGTGCTAACAGGGTTAGAGGCCCCAGGTCTTCGTTGTTCCCATCCTGAGTAATGAGAGCTCAGTGCTCACCTGGATGTTCAGGATATAATAAAGATTTTTCTGCTATGAGAGGAAAACAGAAAAGAGATCATTAATCATGAAAGTTCACTTATGTCTCTGATCTCTAAATGATTATTCTTGTATCATAGCTTTTTGATAGAGCAGTAATGTTTTGCTCAATAGATGTTGAGCCAACTGGATGTAGACTGGATAATTTGAGAAAAAAAAAAAATCTTGTATATCCAGTAGAAGAAACTATGTGCAGTAGACTTCATTCATCACTTTGTCAGCAGACTTGGAAGACTTATTGTGTTCAGATGGATTGAAATATGGAGTGTTCAGCCCAAATTCTCCTTTCCCCACTCAGCTTTTCACAGAAAACAAAATGCTGGCTCGAGATTTCATTTTTGAAATTCAGACAGATTCTGTATCACTGTAGATTATGCTGCCTGTAAACTTCCATCTGTACCTCCTGCTTCCACTGGAACAGTGTGAAACCTTGCAGAGTCCTTATCTGCTTCCAAAATAGAGTTTTCAAACCAGGATAGCTTCAGACAGCTCTCAGCTGGAGGGGCTTGTAAATCTAGGGCATCTCATTGCCATCAGCTGGCACAACCTAAAATGCCAGAAGTTTGGGGAATTGATGGAATCTGTAGCTGAAATATTCTGGAGATACAAGTTGCTTTGAATGTTTGGAGTGGGGCTGCTCAGCATTGCCCACCACAGACCCCACCAAGAGCTTGAACCAGTGTCAGAACATCTGTTGTTGGCAGCTGGGGCCTTGATCAGCTGTGAACTGGCACAAAGAATCACCCCTGCTTTGCAACCAGTGCCCTCCTGGGGCAGGAAAGGCAGGATTGATCATCTGCCTGCATAAGCTGCTTGTTCTCAACCAGGCTAAAGATTCTGACACGGAGAAATTCTCATTTTCATTACAACTCCTTCCTCTGTGGAAGACCAGGAGTCTTAAACTGGTGAGGATATGGTTCTTTTTTGTAATACCAAGGTACCAAAACAGATGCCTCTAGATTTTTATCTAGAAATTTTTTTATTCTTTCACCTATTTAGAAGGTGGCATTTCTTTTTGTGCTGTTGTTTTTGGGTTTTTTTACTTCTATTTGTTGAGTACTTTTGTATAGCACTAGTATGGTTTTCTTGTCACTTCCTAGATGTAAATATAACAATAATTTTAAAAATTATAATAATATTATAATTATATAATATATAATTATATTATATAATAATAGTATCATTATATTATAATTATATAATAATAATTATATAATATTATAATTATAATTATAATATTATTATTATAATTTTAAAATCATCAATAGGTTTCATCTACTGAAGGTCTTGTCACTGCCCATCAGTACTGAGGCCACATTGCATTTATTTATACCTGGGAGCAGACTAAAGCCCTTAGAGAAATTTCTCATTCACTTCCCTCAATCTCCCAAAATTTCTAGCAAATTAACTCTCCATATGTTAATGCTAATTTTAAGGAAAAAAAATCATGTATTGTCATAAAATTCTCCTTTTTTTCTATCAGTTTAATATTGAGAGAGGAGTAAATTCACCTCTGCTGCTGCTCAGGGTCCTTCATGGTGCAGGTAACAACTGCAACAGTGAAAGAGGATGTTTTTTCTGAACACTTTCTGTGTCCAGGCCCCAAAAATATCACATTCAGGGAAGCAGTAGGAGGAATTTGTTGCTTGAATTAAATGAATCCCACCTCTAACTGGGACTGGCAGGAATTCCTTGCAAAATGAATCATAGATGACTTTTTCCTCTTGGTAGGGCAGTATCAGTATGTTCCACCATAAATGTTCAGATGTTCATCTTCAGCATCAGAAAAGTAGGTTTGGGTATGAAAAAGTCTGTGCTAAAAATGAAAAAGGATAAAAGGACCATTTTACAGCCTTTCCCTTTTCCCTTTTCCCCTTTCTTCCCCTTTTCCCCTTTCTTCCCCTTTTCCCCTTTCTTCCCCTTTTCCCCTTTCTTCCCCTTTTCCCCTTTCCCTTCCCACCATCATTAGTGAGGGAAAAAAATCCTATAAAACCTTTGTGCTCCTCAAATCCCGTGGATGAGAAAATAAAGAAAAATCCAGTGAGGTGTATTCTATTTAAAGTTCCTTCCATTTAAAGAAGACATCCAGCATCTTAGAAAGAATACAGGCTTAACACTTGATGGGGAGTGCACTGAGGAAGAAATGAGAGGAGCTGGGTTGGCTGAATTCAGCACAAGGGGCCTCATAAATGTGAAAGGCAGAGCTCTCCCTGGGCAGGTGAATAGGTGCAGTCTGCTCCTTCAGCCCTGCTCATCATGGATCATCATTTTCTCTCATGCTCTTGTTTTAAACATAAGGTTTGCTCTACCTGCAGTGAAGGAATTTTTTATAGCTCAGGAAATAACATCATTATTTGAGGTTTTTCTCAAAAGTTTCTTAAATGTAATAAATAGAGTGACCTTTCACTGTGCTCTGTCCACCTGGAGAAGGAGTATTTGTTTTTCTCTGATACAACCATCATTCTAGAGGTGTCCAATTATTTGTGGGTACTTGATTTATTCCAGAAACCACTGAATGCACCTTGCATTTATAGGTCGAAAAGTGAAAAAGAATGAATCATTTTTAAATTATTTATATATTCAATGGGGGAGGAAAAAAAAAAGAGAGAGCATCTTTGTCTTCCTTCTGAATCTTCAGATATTTGATAAATTCCTGGAGGTAGCAGGCTTTGAAGCAGGTATTCAACATAAGATTAATATGTGTTAGAATTATCTTTTTGCCTTTGCTCAGTCAGGCTCTGAGCTGGGCTGAGAAAGAGTCAGAATCTTGTGTAAACAAAACCTTCAAAATAATTCCAGAAAGCAGCTATTTTTCAAGTAACCTTCACCAGCACTTATTTACAGTCCCCAAATGGCCTTTTAGTCTTCTGCAAGCACATAAATGAGAGGATTGAAACCAGCACCAGCTCTGAATGGGCCTTCAGTGCTGCTGTGGGGAAAAAGCAGGGAGAAAGTTCTGTAAATTAATTTATGGCTCTTGTGAGGCTTTTATTCTGTGGATCTTCAAAGGTTTTCAAGATTTATGGTGTCTGCAAGAGGGAAAGGAGAACCCTTCCTTCCTTCCTTCCTTCCTTCCTTCCTTCCTTCCTTCCTTCCTTCCTTCCTTCCTTCCTTCCTTCCTTCCTTCCTTCCTTCCTTCCTTCCTTCCTTCCTTCCTTCCTTCCTTCCTTCCTTCCTTCCTTCCGTCCTTCCTTCCTTCCGTCCTTCCTTCCTTCCTTTTCTCACTCCATTATTTTTTCATTCTGACCCACTACAGTTCAATCATGAATTTTAACACCTGAAGAGTTCTTGAAGTGGTCTCAATCCCAGAAATATTTTGGCTTTAACCAAACCAGGGGGTTTTCCCAGAGGGACTTTTGCCTGGAGCCTAATTAATAAGGTTTTGTTTCTTTGGATACCTTTCCAAGTAGATTGATGAGCAGCAGAACAAAATGAAGCTGTGCTGAAACTTCCCTTATTTTTGCTCATTCATGGTGAATATCAGTGGTTTTAAGTATCTTTGTGTTTTGCTAAAAAAAAGGCACAAATTCAGAGCCTGCAGACATTGTAGCATGTTCCAGAGAGCAGAACTGAATCCTTAGCCTTCCATTTACCTAATTGATCTTTCAGATTCATTGCTCTTGCTGCAGACTTGCAGACAAAGATTTTGCAGACAAAAATATTCATTCAGTCCTTCATTACTGAGTCCTACTTTTACTTTGCAAAGCAACTGGTGTGTGCCTTGAAAGATCACAAAGCATTTACAATGCAGAGGCTGTGAAAAGTCATCCAAAAGTAAAAACTGAAAATGCATCCCAAATTATTATGGTCAATTTCAACTTTGAAAAGTTGTTGGTTTTGGTTTTTTTCTAAGCTACAATTGAATTCTTTCTGTAATTTCACCAGAGAGGTGGAAGAATATGATGTACTCAGAAAAAAAATATAGAATAGGCTGAAAGGAACACTTTCAGTTAAGAAATAATGCAGTGCCTATGAGCCAGCACTATGGCAGTAAGACAATGACAATAATAAAGCCTGTTTAGGTGACTCACAGCTATAATTTCTGCTTTGCATCTCATTTACACCATCAAATCCTTGTCATTCCATGATAATGCTTTATATTTATGTGGTGTCTTTCATCTAAATGGCTTTCCAAGTGTTTCATGTGTTGCTTGGTGTGCAGATTACATCAACTTACTCCATCACTTTAATAGAGATATTTTTGTAGTGAAATAGAGCTGCTTTTGTGTCCACATAGCAAAGGCTCTGCACAGTCTGAAGTAAAATAAAATACCTTTAAAATCTGCAAAGAGATTGGGGAGATGTAGCACCAAGTTACAGTTCACCTTGGCCACACCATTTTCCATTAAATTGCTCCAGTGGAGGGTTTGGTATGAACTGGTTTTGCTCAGGTGAAGTTTTCCAGCCCTCCAGGGGCCCAGGGCAGCACCCTGGGCCCTTGGGGTGGGAGGATCAGCCCCACTTTGGGCAATGCACAAATACTTTTTCCTCCTTGTGCTTCCCCTGCCTCAAGCACCAATGACTTGGTTTATCCTTCTCTGGCAAACTCAGCTTTGTGTCTCTCTGAATTCCACTGAAATGCTCATTTCTGACATTTATGACGACATTCCTGATTGATTCAGAATGCAGACCTTTGTGACCACTCTGAAAATTCATTTGTACTTGGAGATGCTCCAGGTACAGAGCTATGGAAAATGCATTGTTTCCTGGGCAAATAAATCCTGGGAGCTCAGGTGCATTTATACTGAATGACAGCATGCAAAGGAAAAGGCAAAAGGAGCAAGAGGGTTCCAAGAGATTCTATAACTTGTCGTTACATTCTTAAGAAATTAGAGAGACAAAATATGGTCACAAAGGCAGTGGGCTTCAGTGGAGGGAGATAATTGCAATAATACAATTTCTCTGTTGAATTTATAACACAGACATATGAATTAATACATCCCATTATTTTCCATCTTTTATGATATATAGAAGAGGAAACAAACCCGTGATAGCAGCACAGAATACCTTCCACCAGAATATCACCCTGATAAATGCAAACTGACATAGAGTTTTAATTTGTTTGTTCCTGATTGGGAATCACAGCGTGCAGAATCTTAATGAGCCATTGGGTAGTGATCACCTACCCCAGGCACATTTATCTTGCTTTGTGTTTGCTGCTTGTGGCAGCTCTTTAATTTGGGAGTCAGTGCCCCACTCTGAGACAGTTTTTTAGTGGCTTCATAAAGGTGTTTGTTTGTGCCTGCTCACGCTGCTGCTGGACAGGAGACATCCAGGTGATTCTGATGCACTTAAGTTCATCTCTTCATCTGCTCTGAGAAGTCAGTAAACAGAATCTCATTTACTGCAGGAGCTTTAATGAGGCTGTGAGACAAGAATCTGATTTTTATATGGTCTGGGTACCATTTCCAGCTATGAGACTGAGGTGGGGTCAGTGCCTGCATTCTTAGGTGGTAATATTTTGCAAAGTAATCTTTTCATGTGCCTGCCCTGTGGTGGGAATCTGACAAGGCTGGTTTGTCCTGGGACCATCCAGGGGAAATTTCTGCCAACAAGAGCTGCCAGTGCACTGTCCTCTCAGCTCATTGTAGGGCTCAGTGTGGAGGAGGATTTGGCCCAGTGTTCCCTCCTGGCTCCAGCAGGAAAAAACCACTAAAGGAAGCTTGCAAGGTCCAGGGAAGGGAGGAGCAGTGTGCTGGGCTGAGCTCTCCTCTGCTCAGGCTGTGTTTGAGCACAGCTCTTCTGAACATTTCTGCTCTCCCTGCCATCCCTGGACTGACTCCTGTGCTCTGAGAAACAGCAGCTGCTCCTTGTCACCCTCCAGGACCTCCATGCCCCATGGAACTGCACTGGTGATCCCTCACAAGAATTCCACTGTCCTTTTCTGATCCCTCACAAGAATTCCACTGTCCTTTTCTGATCCCTCACAAGAATTCCACTGTCCTTTTCTGATCCCCCACAAGAATTCCAGTGTCCTTATCTGATCCCCAACAAGAATTCCACTGTCCTTATCTGATCCCCCACAAGAATTCCAGTGTCCTTATCTGATCCCTCAAAAGAATTCCAGTGTCCTTATCTGATCCCCCACAAGAATTCCACCGTCCTTGTCTGATCCCCAACAAGAATTCCACTGTCCTTATCTGATCCCCAACAAGAATTCCACTGTCCTTTTCTGATCCCCCACAAGAATTCCACTGTCCTTATCTGATCCCCAACAAGAATTCCACTGTCCTTATCTGATCCCCCACAAGAATTCCACTGTCCTTATCTGATCCCCACAAGAATTCCAGTGTCCTTGTCTGATCCCCAACAAGAATTCCACTGTCCTTGTCTGATCCCTCACAAGAATTCCACTGTCCTTATCTGATCCCTCACAAGAATTCCACTGTCCTTATCTGATCCCTCACAAGAATTCCACTGTCCTTATCTGATCCCTCACAAGAATTCCACTGTCCTTGTCTGATCCCTCACAAGAATTCCACTGTCCTTTTCTGATCCCCCACAAGAATTCCAGTGTCCTTATCTGATCCCTCACAATTCCACTGTCCTTATCTGCTTCCCATCAGCCCATCATGATGGCAAACATTGCTGACTTGTCACATTTTCGAGTCTCTTTATGCACCCTCACAAGCCTCACTTTCTTCATCTACATCCATCACTACATTTCCTCAAAATCTTTCAGTTCCCCATTAATTGCTGTTCACTCAGTGTTTCCTTCTATGTTTGTATCAGTCCATTTTCTGTGTATTTTGCCATAAGATTTTGGATGCAGAAAAAGAAGGACTGCATCTTTTTTACTCCCCTATATTTCTAAAACTTAAAAAAAAAATGACAGAATTTCTAAAATCCCTGGGTTGTATGCATGATAAGAACAATAAATATCAGTGTGGCACATCACAGAGTAGGATAACCTCACATTTCAAATACTCAGAAGCAGTAAATCCACACAGCTTCTTCCAACAAACCCCCAAAAACCCCTCTGGCCCAGGGTATTCACCTTCTAAGTTATTAATGTTAAAATGGGTCCAAATGATAGCAGTTTAAACAAAGTACTGAACTCATCTACTTTATTCTTAATTTATAGTGGTGCTTAGGGGATGTGCAGATATTTAAAATGAGTGAAATCAATTAACTTGTGATCCAATTATTTGTGTTAGTCACTGTGGGATTTTATTTTAGAGCACTGGTTCAGATTTTCCCAGTTAAGCACTGTGCTTTGAGAGTGTAAATCTTTCATGATGAAACCTGTGGGTTGTTTTTTTCTCCGTTTCCAAATCAAATTCCCATTTTTGCCGTTTTATAGTATTTAAATTCCCTTTTTACTTTTTTTTGAAAGGGACTTGGTGTAAGTGTAAATGTTGGGAGTGTAAATGTTGGGAGTATAAATGTTGGGAGGTTTATTACTTAAATGAAGGTGACTGAACAGGCAAGAGTTCACCTGCTAGACAAAATACACTCTATTTTTCTAGGCCACACAGTTTCACAGTAAATATGTGTCTTTTGTAATCACAAATCTCTGATTTATTGCACTTTTCACATTATAAATTTAGAGTAGACCTGTGTGGTCTGATCATTCTGCTTTTCCATCCATCTTGAACAGATTTTAGTCTAACATTCCAGACATCTTCAAATATCTGTGTCTCCACGGTTGTTCCACAATGTGGAGGATGCTGGGGGTGAGGGTACCAGTGTGCCTGGAATTGTTTGCCTTGGCACAGCCTCTCCCTGAGGATGTTGGCATTTCCTTGACCTGCAGGAGTCAGAAGCTCAGCAGTGCTGTGCCCCCAGCAGCACCATGTGCCCTTTCTCTCTGCAGCTCAAGTTACTGAGAGCTCTTCCCAAACAAGGAGAAAACAGGGATGCAGAAGAAAGCCAATCCCAGCTGAGATATCTTTGATTTATGACATTCCATAATTTTTGAACTAGCTGGCACACCATGGCAACCTTTTCCATCACAGCCTGGCACTGGTGGGGTAAAAATAATAAATTTCTTTCACAGGCTTCCCAAAAATATATCTGAACAAAACAGCCATATATTTTAATATTTAACCTAACAGCTCTTACAGTTCCCAAGGTGAGCCAGGAGTACTGAACACTTAATTGAATCAGACTGGGGGATTAAGGAAAAGATTTTTTCCAAAGGATCAATATGAATTAGGAGCAGATGCCCAGTCAAATCTAAGAGTTAGATTCTTTAGTATTAGGCTCTTTGAAGTCTGGTCACCTTTTTATGCAGCTGAATGGAAATTTTTAAGTACTGAACACTCGTGGGAAAAATTCTGACCCTTATGGTTCTGATGTCTCATATTATGCATGCTCAAGTTGGGAAAATATGAAATAATATAAAAATATCAATTGGGCTAATTGGCTGTTTTCAATCAGAGTAAGAGGTATCCAAGTCTGCTTGACAGTGACATTTGGCTGAGCTGGAAGGAATACAGTCTTGGTAGTTTTTCTGTTATTTCCAAGATTCTTAATAGAGCTTTCCTTTTAATTGGTTTCAAAGCAAGCAAAAATATTGTTGTATTATCATTTAGAGTTAATTAAACTGCAAATGAGCTTAATGAACTGTCTCAAACAAAACTCCATCACAACCTGTTACATATTAACTATCAAAATCAAAAGAATCTTTAAATTCTTTGTTATATACACCAAGGAAGATAGAAATAGCCATTATTAATGTCATCCTTTTATGAAATCAAGTTTGAGGTTGGAAAGCTTGAACTGAATGCATGCACTCAAATTATACAAAAAAATTGAAAAAGGGTTTGGGAAGATAAATCAAATCTATTGGAAAAAGAAGAAAAACAAAGATAACAGAACACAGGGGAAGACATAGTCATCTTTTCTTTATTTTCATATGAGCAATCCACTTTACCTGCTCTTGTCCAGATTGGAAAATCTATATATTAATAAAACGCCGTTTTCTGGATTTGATATTTTCACAAACTCTTCTGCAGCGTTATGACTTCTTGTGTTCTGTGAGGCAGAGGAAAAGACATTTAGTTTATTCAGGTCTTGAAGCCACTTGGGTGACTCTTGCCCTTGAGTGATGCGTTGTCACCAACGGTGCAGCTCTTAAGGAGCACACAATATAGCAAAACCTATTTGTGTCATTAAAGTTTGTAATTTTGGCCTTTTGAAGGCTTAATCCCTAGCAATGCTAAGATTTCCTAATGATCTGTAATGGCAGTGCTGATGTTCAGCACTTCTCAGGATTAGGTCTGTTATCAGCCTGGTTTTTCCACCTCCAAAGCAGGTATTATCTTATCACTCTTATATACAGTGCTTTTAACATGTCAGCTTCAAGTACTTGAAAGGTGAGGAGTGTTATTAAGTCTGACCCTTACAAGCTTTTCCAATGGTTTGCTTAATGTTTTTTCCCTACATAAATAAGAATGATGGGGAATAAACTAGAATTTTCTTACAGGGCTTGGCTGTTTGAATCATCCAGCAATGCATTTCACAAGGTGATAAAAAATTCTTCCACTGCAAAAAGAAAGCAGTACTGACTTTTAGTTATGCAGACAAAGTGGTAGCATGAGGTCAATTATTTTTGAGTGTCTTAGAGCAAACCCTCAAAAAATGCTCTGGGAATGGTTTTTGTGAGACCTGTTTTGTGTCTTGCTAACAGCACAGGGAAAAAGGAATGTGGGTGGGATAATTCATGAAAAAAAAAGAAAAAAAGAGTGTGAAATGCAAAGCTGGATTTGTTTGTAAATAAAAGTAGATTTGAAGGTAAGGGTGGTCTGTCTGAGGTTTCTCTTCCCTCACTTCCCTTTCTGGGAATGCATGCAGCTATGCAGCACCACAGGTATTTTCATGCTTCACTTTCCAGTAGCATGAGCTGAACTGTCTTCTTGTGATCAGAACCTTCCCAAGCTCCATTCCTATCATATCACTGCTTATCTGCCACCTATTAAATGGAGAGCAGCTGAAATGTGCTACCTCATATTTCATAGGTGAGAATGCATTATTTAAACACCACAACATTCCGTTTCGGTCAAGGATTCCATCTTCCTCCTGCTGGGGTAAATAATTAATGCTGCCTTGGATATTTCATGTGTGTGTGGTCATTAAGTGGAAATAATAACGATTTCCTCTGTGTTTTTTTTCCCAGTTCCAGGCCACAGTGAAGGAGGGGGTCACAGGTGTAATAGTGAACTTAACTGTGGGCGACCGGGACGACCCCGCCACTGGGGCGTGGAGAGCTGTCTACTCCATCATTAATGGGAACCCAGGGCAGAGCTTTGAGATCCACACCAACCCCCAGACTAACGAGGGAATGCTCTCTGTTGTCAAGGTAAGAACAATCCCCTCCTGCCCTGTATTTTTGCTGTCAGGTTCATCCTCTGGGTTCACTGCATAAAACGAGGGGCAGCAGGGATAGGTTATTCGAAGGTATAAATTTGGCAGCCAGCCCTTGTCCAAACTCTGTGTATAACCCCTTCTTCTGTCACAGTAACCTTATTTTTTTTAATCACAAGGACTGCCTGTTCCTAGCTGTATTGCCATTGTGCTTAAATGACACCCAGATTTGCAGTAATTGTCACAATTAATAGTGAGATTGGGCAACAAAGTTTTGTTTGTTGCTGGAGGTACAATTAGAATTAGAATTAGAATTAGAATTAGAATTCAAGAGCCCCATTTTATTCTCACTTAAGAGAGCACATGAAAGTGTGTGTGCTCCCATGGAAAGGGGCATGGATTCAGACTGAATCCACATTTCTAAAGTGGATCGGTCCCACATTTCTAGTGTCTCATAGGAAAATTTATTGCCTGTCTTTGTAGGAAGACAATTTTACATCTCAAACTTAACAAATAAAAAAGAAGAAGAAAATAGCCCTGTTTGCTGCCTGTACCAGCATGCTCTCTTCTTGGCTTCAAAAGAGGCATTGTCAATTTTTATACAAATGCATGTATTTCCATGGCAGTGCTTTGGATTTCAAGACAGGAATTGAGAAAGCAGCTTGTGTTATTGTCATGAGTAGCTACTGAGTGTGACTCATTTGTTTGTTAAATACCTGCTACATATAATAAACATGGATATATGAGCATCGAATTGTGTCTATGAGGTATGGCAAAAAAATGTAAGCTCTTGGACAGAGGGATATTTCCATGGGTTTTTAAGTCCATTATGTTTGTTACCTTCAATGCCCTTGATCCCTTAAATTTTAGCTTTCCTATTTTCCAGATTCTGCACTGCATTAGTCTATAACTCTGAACTTCATATCAAGTGTTACAAGTTCTCCTCCCAGCTCAGTCACACAGAACAATCCTTTCCCAGCCCAGAACCAAGGACACGCTGCAGCTCCAGCCCCAAAAAGTGCAAACAGCAGCAAATGGAGGAGAGAATCTGGGAGGGTGGGAGTGCAGAACCTGGAGCTGGAATTGGACAATGAACCCCAATATGGAAATGGACCAGAACTTATAAAATGTGAAAACTCATGACTCAGGGTCTATCTTGGATGTAGCCACAGCCAGGCTCTTGCACTGCCCAAGATGAATCCTTTGAAGGGCTTTTAATAAATCCCCACTTTATTCCTTTAACGCTGTCCAGCCTCTGTTCCAAGTCAGCCTCTTTAGGCATCACCCTTTAGAACTGTGTCTAATCCTAAACTCTCACCAAGTTCCAGGTGCAGGGAATGCTGCTGTCCTTTTCCAGCTGATTCTGCTGTCTGCAAGTTTGCTGTGGGCTAAAGTAAAAAAATGTTAAGCCTTGTCTGTGAACTTTACCCTCTGATCTCCTGCTCTGCAGCCTTTGGACTACGAGATTTCAGCCTTCCACACGCTGCTGATCAAGGTGGAGAACGAGGACCCGCTGATCCCAGACATTGCCTACGGCCCCAGCTCCACAGCCACAGTCCAGATCACGGTGGAGGACGTCAACGAGGGCCCCGTGTTCCACCCCAACCCCATGGCAGTGACCAAGCAGGAGAACATCCCCGTGGGCAGCGTGGTGCTCACAGTGAACGCCACCGACCCCGACACCCTGCAGCACCAGACCATCAGGTGAGAGCAGAGCCCTCTCCTTTCCATCCACTGCTATGGGAGTGTCTTTTGTGCCCAAATTATGTTTAACCTGGTTTGGCTCTGTGGGGGTCCAGGGTGTCCCTCTGGACCTTCTGTGGGTGCGAGAACCCCCCTGTCAGACCCCTCTGAGACCCCCGAGTGGAGCCCGGGGGGTCCGGGGGCTGGATCCTGCTCCATGGGAACATCTGCCTTCTCTCAGAGAGGAAATGCAAGCTTTAAGAGAAACTAGAGTGTGAATTAGATAGTTAGAATGTAGAAAAGGTAGTTTTTGAGATTGTTTATATTATCAGCCACAAGGCCAAGATGGAGGATTTGGGGTGTGGTATCTTTCTTCCTTCTTCTTCTTCATATTCTCCATCTTGGAGGGGAATCCTGGGAGTCACAGATTGGTTGGGGACAAAACTGGACATAGTAATAAGATTCTGTAGTATTGGAAAGTTATTGCAAACATAGAACACGTAGTTTAGAGTATAAAAGATAAGTCCCACCTCCTGTGGGCAGACTTTGGTCCTGGTCAGGGTGCTGGCCAGGCTGCTGCTCACGAGCAAGAACATTTTATAAATGAGAGAAAATAAACAGCCTTGGAACCTGGACCACTGTCTCCTGCGGTTTCTCTTCGGTGGCTTCAAGAATTCCCTGTGTCCCAAACCACCTTCCTGTGTCCTTCTGAGTGGACACTGCCACTGTCCATCTGAGTGCCATCTGCCATAAGGAGACCCTCGGACAGTGACAGGCTCTACGCAGTAAGAATTTACAATTTATATTTTTTTCCTGCAATTAGAGACTCAGTTTGTTGAAAACACAGGAGTGCATTAATGTTGCTGTAAGGCTGGGGAGCAGCGGAAGAATACAGCAACAGGCTTGAAAGGAAAAATGATTTATTGCAGAAGCAGACACATTTTTATAGACTGGTTCACAGAACCAAGGATAGAATTAAGCTCATTGGTCCAAGGAAGGCAACACCTCTTGTAAACATGCTTTTACCAAAACGTCACATTTCTCATGCACTCTTCCTGTCCACAACAGCAGATTTTACACTTTGTTATTAATTCTTTCCCTTCTGTTTTCCTTGGAGTAGCTTGGGAAAACTCAAAGTGCTTTTTTCCCTGGTTCTCACCAGCATCCACAAGTGGGACTGACTTTTGTGCCCAAATTATGTTTAACTTTTTTTGTCTCTACACAGTAATAAGTTAAAATTTATATTTTTTTCCTGCAATTAAAAATTCAGTTTGTTGAAAATACACGAGTGTATTAGAAAGGAAACGATAATTTTCCATACCATGAGATTCCTACAGTAGAACAATCAAGTGCCCACAAGCAATAGACTTGGCTTTGCATAGTTTCAAAACTATTTTTAATTTGATTGTTTATTCATCCTCCTTCATGAGAGCCAGGGAGGATATATAAAAGTTAAAAATGTCTACAGAAGTGATGCATCTGTTTTACATAGGGTTTTAATTAGTTTATGATAATTCATAATGTTTCTCAGTAAAATAACAACCATCCACTTTCAAGGGCTGAGGAAGTATTTCCCAGTGAAAGACTGAAGCTAAAGGAAGCTTGGGCCTTGTCCAGATAAATAAAAATAAAATATTATTTCTGTGCTGTCATAATATAATCCTACACTTGTGACATGTCACAAGGAGCAAACTTGGAGGTTATGTGGTATCATCATCTGATATTTTGATCCACCTGGCTTGGTCTTTTGGCTTTAGATTCTATGAAAAATGAAAAACCAACCACTTTGTTCCCTTAAACTAAATTGGCTTTCCAGCCAGCTTTTCTCAGCATTTGAGAATTACAGGTTAGGCAGTACCACTAAAACCTACAGCTGTGTTTAATTTTTCATTTCTCCTTGTAAGTATCATTTCCCCAGGGTCTCAGTGTGTATAAAAGGGGATAAACACCTTGTGAGAACGACTTCAAAGCTGCAGCTGAACAATGGCTCTGTCAATCCAGACCATAGGCACAGATCTCTCTGCTGTCACGGGGTTATTTAGCAGTGATTGTGCAACCCTTAAAGAAGGTTTGACACATGTACTGCTCTGCAGTAAAGAAAGCTGCTGATCTCCAAGATGTTCTCTGTCAGTAGCAAGGCTTGGTGCAAATGTCACTGCAAAGGACTTGGGTTTGAATGATGAGGAGGTGAATTTAAGCAGGGAAGTGTGTTCATCTCCAAGGAAGGAGGGAAAAGCAAGGCAGATAATTTAAAGTTTCAATTCTCTGCATCACCTCAAAGACAGCATTGTTAATATCATTAATAGTTCAGTTTTTCTCCTTTGACTTCTACCATAGAAATACCAGTTTATCTGGAGGGTGATTCTTAGCACACCATTTCCTTTGTTTTCTAAATGGATTTATTTATAGAATGATTTCTTATTGTTAAGTTTAGCTTTTGCTCCAAAGACCCTTTATTTCATACACAAAAATTTGTGTCTGTGGATGGAATTTCTGTTGCTTGTCAGACAGGGCAATGTGACCCTCAGCAGCTTTGCTCAGAACCTGGCTTGTGCAGGGAACAGATATTTATTTCCTTTGGGTTTTGGACTGATTTTAAGAAACAAATTTATTTTTGTTCTCCATAATTTATGTATTTATTCCCATGGGAGATGGGAAAACTAACATTCATTAATGTAACAGCTGATTTTGTGATGCTAAAGGAGAAAAGCCATGGAAATGTAGGAGTTTTGTAATCAAAGCCAACAATCCAGGAGTTATTTCCTGAAATTTTCCCCTTGACCTGCTGATTTTCTGAATTTCTCTAACCTACATTGACCCAGAATTTAAAGGACACCCTGTGAGTCAACTGAATACTCTTCAATTAACTTTAGGGGTGGTGTGTAAACAGTCAAGTACCATAAACATGTTCTGCAGCTCACCACACCTCACAACTGGCTGCCAAGGAGCCCCCAAATCTTGACTAACTCATAAGATAAACAGAATTTTCCCAAAAGTTTTACTGTATCTTCATAGCCAAGCATGGAAGGCTTATAGCCAAAGTAAGATTTTTTTTTTTTTTTTCCTTTAATGTGCAGAAAAGAAGAGCAGAATTAAACTAGACTGGGCTGAGAATCAGGAATGATCATATAAAGAAACTATGGAAATGGAAGTGGTTGTGAAAGTTAGAGGCAAATAAAGCAAATGTAATGGAAATCTGGGAAATGGCAGAATGCATCAGGAAAAGGCTAATTTGACTGCCTGTCAGTCCTATTGCTGAAATAATGGGAAAGCATAAAAGAGCATTTTTAAAAGATGTTTTAATGCTGACAGGTGTTAAAACACCTGGGTACCAGCAGTGAAAAAGGCAGACTGTGTTATGAGAACAGCATCTGCAATAAAGGACAGGGGCAAATTCCAAGTAGAACAGCCAAAACCTCTCACTGCTTGGGGTCTGGCTGAAATATTTCTCTCAAATTCCCACAGATAGGTGTGTGTTTAGAGTTTGGGACAATGGGCAGGACTTTTACAGGGCCCTGATACCAAATTTGTGGTTCTCAGGCTGTAATGGTGCCACCAGTCCTTGCTATGACTATGTGGTAAAATAAAGAGCAAGCAGGGACAGCACAGCTCCTAAATGAGTCTGTGGATTAATTGAATATTAATGACCATGAGTGAGCAATGTTTTGTCTACAAGAAGCAATGAATGTCAAATTTGTGCTGTGTGAACAGTGTGCATCACTCCCAACAAAGTATAAATCTCTTTAAAATGGGCAAACCAGCAGAGAATTAGTAATGTTGGTGGGCTTTGGGTTCTTTTTTTCAGCCTGTTACAACTGAAATATATCTAACTGTGGGGATATTTTTAGTTAATTTTCTGTATAGAGCTTGTAGAAGGAGCTGCTGATTATTTGTAATCAGGAAATTTAGTTACTCTACTAGATATAACATGATAAATGCATTTCAAGACCAACAAAAAAGAGTAGAGAAACCATTTTTGCCATTGTCTGCAACTAGATTGAATTTATTCTTTGAACAATGCAGATCTGAATCAGAATCAAATTACTTATCTCCAAAAAACGTGGCTTACTTTGTAAAATTTCCTGAAGACAGCTGTACTTTTGAAGCAATTTTCCTTCTTATTCTTCAGCTTCAAGTGTTTTTGCAGGCTGAGGAAGAATTTCATTTCAAAGCTCAAACAAGCTGGCAAAAAATATGTTTCAGTGGAAGAAATGAGACTCCAAATCACAGACCTGGGGCTGTGGCCATTTGCCTGCACACGAGGGGCAGCTCTTCCCTGTTCCATTGGCATTAAAATTCCAGAGGAGCTCGAGGTAGAGGTGGGAGCATCATCCTGGAAATAAGAAGTGGAAAACAGTGTTTGTTCCACTCTCATTTCTCCCAGAAAGAAAAAGAACCTGTTCAAACTGGATCACATTTCTCAGATTCATTACTTTTTTTTTTTTTTTTTTTTTTTTTTTTTGTTCTGATTTAAGCATTTAAATCTCTCTACGGTTTCCATCTTTTCTAGAATTAAAAAATGAAAGAAATCCAGCAGGCCCCATTTTAATTATAACCCAACAATTTATAAATAGAACAGTAATGAAGTTTTTGAAATTTGATTTCTTAATCAGGGACCATTGTTATTTTTGTGCCAGATTTGAGATTTAATTTTGGGTGCTTCTTCCCAACCTCTGAAATTTT
This sequence comes from Muscicapa striata striata, assembly GCA_030060385.1. Lineage (NCBI taxonomy): Eukaryota > Metazoa > Chordata > Aves > Passeriformes > Muscicapidae > Muscicapa > Muscicapa striata. The sequence continues at coordinate 1,955,788 of JAREIS010000073.1, read as the reverse complement.
AATCAGAAGTTTCAAGTGTACATGTCAATGAGAAGTTAAAGGCCAAATTTAATAACATTTTCTACCTTGGGAAATTAAAAGAAGAATCTCACTCTGAAATCCATTATTAACAGTAGATCTTAATTAAACACAGTTATGGTTCTCAATATTTGACTGTGTGAAGAGATTGGTTTCAGTATTTTTTCCCTTTTTTGGGATTCAACAAGTCCAGAATATTCTGTAGTTAGACTTTTAACTATGTGTAAATAAGTTGTTTACTGCAGTGTATTTGTAATTTTAATTAGAGCAGGGTTGTTTTCTGGTTTCATGGCTTATCATGGCAATATATTTTTATTACCTACTGTGCTCTTGGATTTTAAATTATTTATGTAAACATATTGTTTCAGTGTTTATTCTCAGTAAGCAATGTGACTCAATCCTTCAGAAATATCTTCACAAGAAAAGTTTATTACAGCTCTAATGCATATCTAATTCATTAAGTAGAATTAAAATGCAACATTTGAAGCTGGAGAACTTAGAACCCAAACTACACCGAGTTTCACAGGAACATGAAAGGCTGCAGAGATGTCTGAAGCTCTGTATGTAAATAAGGGATCTATTTTTTCTATTTTTAATACATAATAATGTAAATTTTATATATATATCTATATATATATATATTTTTTTTTTTTTCTACAATATTTCTATCAGGCTTCCCCACAGAGCACAGGTGGCTCCTGCAAGCACAGGGATGCTGTTTCCAAGCCCTGGAAAAAAGTGCAAAGCCATTTATTCTTGTCAGCACTTCCAAATAACAGCTACTGGTCTGTCTGGAAGGGGACAGACTATGTTACTCTTGATATAAATTGCATTTTTTTGTGCTGCAAACTAAGTGTTAATGAGGCTTCATGCTGGAGCATCAGAGCAGGGGGAGAAGGAAGCTGAACCCAAGTGAATTAAAAGTGATTGTGTTTGTTTGCTGCCTTGAAGGAGCTTGTAGTGAGTCTCTTCTGCCAAGTCTCAAGTGAAAGGATGAGAGGAAATTCCTTCAGCTCCACAGAGGAGGCTCAGATTAGACACTGGAAAAAAAATCCTCTGCCAGAGTGGTCAGGTATTAGAATAATCTGCTCAGGGAGGTGGTGGAGACACATCTGGAAGTGTCAAGAGGTGCCTGGATGAGGCACTTGGAGATGTAGTTTAGGAGTTGAGTCTTGGTTGGCCATTGGATCTGGAAGATTTCATGCAGCCTTGGTGGTTCTGTGCATGATTTGTCTTTTCACCAAGAACTGGATGATGGACTGGTCAGTGTCTTTAGGAACAGGAATTTTTGATGCTGGGACATGTTTTGCTTTAGATCAGATCATCCTGACTTTGGGCTGGTGCTTCTGGAGTTGGTGGAAATCAGTGGAAATGTTCCAACCTCTAATGGATGGCAGCCGTGATCTTTGTCCAACAAACAAACAAACAAACAAGTAAATGCTGCCTAAAATTCTATGCAGTAGTGCTGAAACTAGACTGAAATGGGATTCATAGCTCAGTGAGCTTCTCCCAAACCTCAAAACTAAGGAGAATTCTCTGGGAAAAGCAGGTTTTACTTTTGTTCCTTTCCTTGGCTGCCAAACTCCACCCTTCCACACGGCGAATGCAGAAGCCATGAATCACAAACACAATTCAAAAAGCCTTTTTCTTGTCTCTTGCCAGGATTTTTTCAGAGATCCTGAACCCCCTGTGAACAAAGATGAGGCTTCACATCCCATTGCTCACAACCACTTAAGGGATCAATTTTGCATACTTTGTTGCACGTCAAGCCTTTTTAAAGCGCTTTTGTTGCTGGTGGAGGTCAATAAACTCCTTTTTTGGGATACACTCCAATCACTTCCAGAAGCACTACATAATGAGAGAGGGATGGGAAGGCTTAAAGAGTGAATGCTTAGGAAGCAGCACACTTAGTCATGGTTAAATATATCTCCTAGAGTCTGAAGGACTTGTCTTTGATTTCCTAACACCAGGAGATTTGTTTTCCTTGTGCAGACAGAAGAATAGCCCCATTGTTACAAATGAGTGGCTGAGCCATGCTCTCAGCATGCAGCACCAGGGTTTTTCACTCTAAGTTATACCCAGGAGCATCTCAAGTTGGCTCTGCAGTTTTATTGATGGCCTGCCTCAACCCAGCCACTGGGAATTTGTAGTGCATCTCTGCATCTGAAGCTGCTGTGTGTTGGGCAGTGTACATTGCTTTTCTCTTCCTTTCTGTTTTTAAGTTGGATGGAAAGGCAGGGAGAGAGAATCTGCTTGAAGCAAAGAAAAGTTTTTTTTCAGTTTTGTCTTTGTAAACTCTGAAACACAGAAACATCAGTGGGTGTTGGGGGAATCCACAAACAGTGCCAGGAAAGAGGGGATTGAATCAGCTCTGAAAGAATGAACTTGGGCAGTTCCCTCATGCTACACAACCACCACCTGTAATTGCAGGTTCTCAGTGTCAACCACTGGCTCAGAGTATTTTACACAGCAGTCTTCTTACTGACACTGTCCCTTGAAGGTGTTAATACCATCTGAGTGGGAATTATTGTCATGTTTCTATTTTACTATCATAAAACTAAAGTCTGAAGGAAAAAAAAAAAAAAATTAGTAAAAACTTGCGCTGTCTTTTTTTTTTTTTTTTTTTTTTTTTTTTTTTTGGTCAGCTCGACCAAACTAATTTCACTTTTCATTTAGTGAGCAAAAGTTAATGACCCCTCTTTCCCCATACATACAGCAAATTCTTTAGGCCTACAGCATTAAAGGAAAGAGACAAAATTGTTTCTGGAGTGGTGCTGTACCTCCTTTATTCTCCTTTCATACCCAGAACCACACTGATGTAACTCTGGAAGGGTGAAAATGGCTCAAGAGCCAAATCAGCCCCGTTTTCCCTGTGCAGAAGGTGGTTTGTAGCTGCCCAGCACTCTGGATTTATCACTAAGGCTGAACTAATGTGGAGGAAGCAGCTGGTTTAAACAAATAAAAAGAAAATAAATAAAAACTCTTGGATGGGCGCTGAGAACAAATGACTGGAATTAAATCCCACTGCTGAAAGAATTGAAACATCTGCCAAAGCTGGAACCCAGGCCCTGTAAAAGCTGTGGACAGCACCTGATGCTGACCATTCAGGAAAGGCAGTTCCATCTGTGTCAGCTCTGAGAGCAGAGCTGCAGAGTAACAGGAGATGCTTTTCCTCTGAGCTGAGAGCAGATGTTGATGGTCTTCCTCCCAAACTCTGCCTTTCAGTCCCTTTGTTGCTCACAGGCATTTTTTTGGCTGCTTTAATTCACCACCAACCTTCAGCACCTCCCTGCTCCCCTGGGAGGGTCTCTGGCATCACTGGTGCCCCAGCTGCTTTCAGTGTCTCTCACACTCAGGGACACCTCTAAGTCTCACTGGTGTTTCTTTTGCCCTCTTTTTACTGATATTCTCTGCCTCTCTTCTTTGCTTCTTTCTGCTTTGTATATCTTAATTTTCAGTGCTTGAGGCCAATCCCAGCTCACCAGTTGGGGCTAAGCTTTGTTATACCAGTTTTTGCCTTAATGGGAGGTGAGGGAGCTTCCCTACCTGCCCTGTCTGTGCTCACACCTTATCCTGTCTGGGTTCTTGGCTCTTCCAGCAGTTGCCAAGGTTTGGGGAAAGGTTAATGTAATAATGCAATGAACAGGTTGGTATAGCATTATTTCCTTGTCCTCTCCTGGTAGAAAAAGAGGCAGAGAAGGGGGGAAATTTTCACCCAGGCTGAGCGAGGCTGTTCTGAAAAACAGAGTCCCTTTTCTGAGGGGGAAAAAATAATAAAAAAAGAACAATCCCTCTCTCCTTGATTGGCCTCTGAAACAGCAGAAGTGTCTGAATTAAATTATCAAAGGCTACCTAAAGCAGGGGGCCCAGGAATTCTCAATCCATGATTCATAGATTTGCCAGAACCCAGCTACCTGAAGCAAGACTCCAGCACTCCTGACAATTCTTGTCAGAAGATCCCACTCTTAAAATTTTCCACTGCTCTGCTCTGTTGGCATAAATCATAGTTAATATGTTGATATTAAAGCCGTGGATGATAGCACTGAAAATCTGTGTTTCCACAAAATCAAATAAGCCACAGTCACCTATTTCAACTTGCCTTGATATTACCTTTAGAATCCTGAATTCTTGATTAATCAGGATGAATGTAGCATTTAAGGGGAGTTTAATTAGACCCTCTGTCTTTATCCTGCATAACAATATTATGCCACATTATGATTTCAACCGTGTCAGCACTCAGAATGAATGGCTGTGAACTGTGAAATTATAGGGCACATTTTTCATGTCACTGACTAAACAATATTGCAGATCTTCTTGAGAAATATAACAATAGGATCTATCAGTCACAAGTTATGCTTGCAGTGGAAGGCAGATCTAGACAATAACTCACTTTGTCATTACTGTTCTCTTCTAGCCTCAGAAAAGACAGGATTTTGTCTCTGGAAGAAGTAAAGACTATCTTGATTATAATAAGTTAGCTATCAAGTTTGAGGACACAGTGTGAGGAATTGTGTTGTTGGAGAAGGGGCTGGTATGAATTTCTCTTAATATTTTAAAGCTATTGAATTCTGGAGTCTCAGTCAGGTTTGATCCTGCCTGAATGTCTGTGTGTAGTTACAGCTTCCAGTGGTGCTTTGATAGAAATTTATTTGGGCTGGTTATTTGTATGATTGGAGCAAAAGCTGGCAAAAGCAAGCAAAACCAAGTACTGAAGCCAAAGTTTTCCAGGAAAATTGGTGCTGAAACCAGGCCTGAATCCTGCCATGAAGGAAAAGTGCCCAATTAAACAATTTAGCACTTGTGTCTTTAAAGCAAGTGCAGATCTTGGAAGGCACAGAGCAGAGGTTGTCTGGCACATTCTGGCCATATTTCATTAATTTATCATCTCCATACTAAGGATAGAAAAAATCATGAACACCCCCAGTTGAGGGCAAAGCTCCCACTGAATTTGGGAGTAGGTTTCCACCTGGGAGCAGGAGCTTTCCCAAATACACAGAATTTCTGTTGTATTCCCACTGAATTTGGGAGTAGGTTTTTTTTTTCTGGGAGCAGGAGCTTTCCCAAATACACAGAATTTCTGTCCTGTGTTTACAGCCACTGCTCAGTGGCAAGGCAGCCCAGCCTGTGCATTTTGAGGTACAAAGACCCCATCTCCTTTCAGGCTCACTGGTGGTTATCCTTGGAGTGGAATTGAAGTTCAGTGAAGAAATTGTCAGAAGGTTTAAGCACTCATTTTTACTAAATGGAGCTCTGCAATGTTACTGTAATAGGAAAAACGCCTTGTGGAGTTCAATTGGAATTTTTCTATTAACTTTGTAATAAGGATGCCAATTTCTGCAAAATAGTTTCTGAGTAAGAGTGAAATTATGCACTTTGTTAAGCAGCAGTAAGCCTGCAGATTCATTCTTGGTTCAAATGTGAATTACTAGGGACTGACTTCTTCCTAATTTTCTGGCCATTATACTCTAGGTAAATATGCCTACAGAGACATGCATGCCTGCTCTTCATGGAGCCAGATAATTATTATCCATGAGATCTCTTGGGCAACTCCTCTGGGCAGTGCTAACACCACATCAGCTCAGAGATACCAACCCTTCTCACCCAAATTTCACTGAACACTCCAAACCCTGGAGAATTTTCACACAATTACCTGTTTTAATGGGTCTGGCAGAGTGCTGTTTCCCCTTCCACAAGGGAAATTTCCACAAGAATTCTCACTGCCTAAGGCCCAGCCTCTCTGGAGATTCAGCCCTGGGTCTTTGGCAGCATTTTGCACAAATGCATCCCCAGCCTTTATCTGCTAATGCTTCAGGACTAAAATAAGGAATTTTTCTATTAGTAGGGAGCAAGGTGTGCAGATTCTGGCCCTGGAATGTCTAAGTTATTAACCAGTGTTTAAAAAAAAAACATTTTCATACAGAGAGGAAACAACACTGTCTCAGTTTTGCACTTGTCCATGCCGAGGGTGTACAATCAGTTGACTCATGGAAACTGCTGCAGAGTTTAGGTTTTGAAGTGCAAGGAAAAGGAAAAGAAGGAAAAGCCCCTAATGGCTTTAATCTTTGTATAACTGTGCTTTTGAACAAATCCTTCTTTGTGCAGCCAGGTGAGTCTTTTCATTACATTCTGTCATTTCAGGGTGTGGGGGGGGAACCAGATTCTTTCAGTTTTACAGGTTTTGAGGCTTCCAGTTCCTTGTCTGTCAACATTAAAATTCACCTCACAGTGATGCTCTGCTCCTGCTTTGAAAGTGGCTGGCAAGACATTTGGATCCCAAAAGAGAAGGGAAAAAGGTGTGGGAAGTTTGACTCCTGGGCATCCAGCTCAGGGTTAAACAGCATGAAGTAACTAGGGCATAACAGAATCTTAGATTAAATACATTCAATTCACAGAGCACTATATTTGTGTGCACTGAACGCAATGGATATCAAGCAGAAAATAAAACTGTATATGGCCAAATAGTGGAATACTTCTGATAAAATATTTACCTCATTGGTACCACCCTGTAGTCAGGCCAGGCCTGGATAAAAAGTTTATCAGCACTGTCAGGGTGGTAAATTAAGGTTAAACAAGCAACTCTAAATCTTCCATCTCCTGTTTTTTCACTGCCTAGCATCTAATGAAAGCTCTTTTAGTGTCATAAATGAATATTTCTTTGGAACTTTCCCTTCTAACCTCTTCACATTTTCCATCACTGGCCAGCAGATTTTTAAAAGACACACATTTGTCATGTTGTTTAATATATGTCTGAAGGGGGCTTGGTTATTCTAATGATGAACATGATATAAAAACTGTGCTGTGCACAGTACATTTGTTGTAGGCAGCACATCAGAGCAAGCCCTCAGATGTGTACCCTGCAAGAAAGAAGCTTTTTCACCTGCAAAGGGAAATTACTGACTTCATCAGCATGAACTCACCTTTTAGTATAGAGAGGATAGTTTTTCTGTTAAAGAATGAACTTAAATTTTTTATTTCCTTGAAAAACACAGGGGAGGTTAATACATTGTATATTATATATTGAAATACACCTTGGGGCTTTTTTTTTTTTTTTTTTTTTCAGAATATCTGTCAGGATTTAATTTTGGTCATCCTCTATTAATATTTACTTGTGCAAGGACAATTTTGTTTTGCAGTAACATCACTCAGACAAGGGATGTTACAATGAATATAACAGAGTGTAGAATCTGAGTTTTAATGGTTTTGTTCAACCAGTGGAAAGCAGTGTTTTGTTTTCTAATATCTCCTGGATGTTGGATGTTAGAGATTCCTACAGGCAGAAAGGTGAAGGGGTGGAAATTCAGCACAGCAACCTCTGACAAATGGAACAGCCTGGACTTGATGATTTTAGAAATAAAACACCAAAGACATGGTTATGCACAACCTTGAAACATGATAAGGGCCAGGTGGGTCAGAGACATCCATGGATTTAAAGTGAGTTTGGACAGCTTGAATGCCCAAGAATCTGACTCCCTGAGGTCAGAAAAAGTGAATCACACTGCCCTGCACATTTTTCTTGGTCATTAGAGATAGTGAGTTAGGCAAACAAAAGCAACTGTCTGAAAATAAAGGAAAAGATGTGACATGATATCACACCCTGCTCCAACATTCAGGACAGAAAGAGGTCACTTATTTTTTGTACAGTTCAATGTAATCAGTCAAATAAAACTTAAATAGGAAATTGTCCATTATTACCAAAAGAATGAAAAGGAATTAATTAAATTTCTTCTGTAAGAAGTACATAGTGCATTGGAAATCAACTGGAAAAAAAAAAAACTCCAAAATCTTAGTTGAAAAGTCATTATTAGGCAGGAATAAGTGTGCTTTTTCTCCACATTATCAGGTGCTAATGTGACTTTTCCTTGGATATTATGTCCTCACATTATTAAGCATGTTACTGAATTTCTCATCTACCCTTTCCTTTCCTTGTTTTTGATGTACAAGGTTGGAAAGTGTTTTTTCTTGATGAGTATTAATTCCTCCAGGCTACATAACTCTCCAAATCACCAAGAGAGTCTATTTTCCTACTATGAATTCAGTTCTTTCTAAACAAAGATAAACAAGGCAACTGAAAGGAAAAACACATCCATTTTTGCATTATTAATAACAAAGTGACATATTTTATTTTATACTAAAAAATATACTCTTTCACTGTCCTGTAGAGAATTCAACTTTCATAACAGATGCTTAGAGTTTAACCAGACAACAAGGAGTTAACAACTCCTGATTGACTCCTCTTTTGCCATCAAGCTGTGACCAAAACCATTGTGGTTTGATGGTTTCATCCTGGAGTGGTTTGCCTGGGTTTGGAACATCTCTGCTCCCTGGAAGAAACCTTTGGCAAGGCCACAGGAAGGGTTGGAGCCAGGACAAGCCTTTGAGTCCCAGAGCCACTGCAGGAGTTAGAGCAGGCTCTGGTGGAGCCCCCAGCCCTGGAAGTGCCCAGAGATCCACCAGAGGATGTGGCACTTGGGGACATGAGTTCATGAGTGCTGGCCTTGGCAGTGCTGGCTTAATGACAGGACTTAATGATCTCAAATATATTTTCCAATCTTAATAATTCCATTAATAATTATTTATAAAATTATATATATTTATATATATATATATATATATATGTGTGTGTGTGTGTGTATATATATATGTATATATGTATATGTATGTATGTATGTATATGTATATGTATATGTATATGTATATATATGTATATGTATATAATATTCTTTATAATAATTCCATTAATAATTGCAGGACTCTGTGTGCCAGCAGGACCCTGAATTTCCAGCACAGGGCTCTGGCTCTGTCCAGCTCCCTCCCCCAGGGACACAGTGGGGGACAGAGGGAGAAGCAGTGGCATTTTGTTGGTTCAGAGCTGGCCTCCCTGCCACGGTGGGTTGGTGCCAGCCTGGCTGGCAAAGCTCTGCCTGCAGAGCACAGAGTGGGTGGGGAGTGTCCCTGTGTGCCTGGAGCTTGTCACCGAGGCTGGTGACACCCAGGGATTGTGACACCCAGGGGCTGTGACACCCGGGGGCTGTGACACCCAGGGGCTGTGGCATCCAGAGGCTGGTGGCACCCAGGGGCTGGTGGCACCCAAGGGGCTGTGACACCCAGGGACTGTGACACCCAGGGGCTGTGACACCCAGGGGTTGGTGGCACCCAAGGGGCTGTGACACCCAGGGGCTGTGACACCCAGGGGCTGTGGCATCCAGAGGCTGGTGACACCCAGGGGTTGGTGGCACCCAAGGGGCTGTGACACCCAGGGACTGTGACACCCAGGGGCTGTGACACCCAGGGGCTGTGACACCCAGGGGCTGGTGGCACCCATGGGCTGTGACACCCAGGGGCTGTGACACCCAGGGGCTGTGACACCCAGAGGCTGTGACACCCAGGGGCTGGTGGCACCCATGGGCTGTGACACCCAGGGGCTGTGACACCCAGGGGCTGTGACACCCAGGGGCTGGTGGCACCCAGGGGCTGTGACACCCAGGGGCTGTGACACTCAGGAGCTCTGACACCCAGAAGCTGTGACACCCAGGGACTGTGACACCCAGGGGCTGTGACACCCAGGGGCTGGTGGCACCCAGGGGCTGTGACACCCAGGGGCTGTGACACAGGAGCAGCAGGGCCCTGCAGAGGCTGAGGGTGCTGCTGCAGCCTCCTGGGGGCTCACACAGCTCTGCAGATCCCTCTGTGAGATGTCAGCCCTTAATTCAGCTCTTGTTATGAGCTGCAAACACGAAATGTCCTTCTGGGGCTCAGCTCCACTCTCAGCAAAGACTGCAATAACAGTGCAGGCAGTGCTCTAATGTGGGAAAAAACCCGAGACTTAAGCCAGGTTTTGCCTGGATCAGGTTCAGCTCAACTCCCAGGATCAGTGTTTTCCTTTTCCTTCAGTGAGCTCTGGATTCCAAGTGGATCTTTGCCACTCAAGATTACGCCTGTCAAATACATGAAAACACACTTAATAACCAGTGGGTTAGCAGCCAACACCTCCCCAAAATGAGTGTCTGGAGGGAACCTGCAGCAGCAGCACGTTTGATCCTGGCTGTCCCATCCCAGTGTAACCAGAGCTGGGGGACAGAGCTGTGTGTTCTCAGGGACAGCAGAGGGAAGGAGCAGGGCTGGGCTGCTTTTCCTGCCAGGACTCTGCAACGTGCCAGCAAACTCAGAGGCTTTCCACAGTCAGCAGAACATTATTCCTCTGCCATCATCTCTGTGCTGTGCCCTGGGAATAGCTGAGTCTCACAAACGAGCCCTGTGCAAGTTCAGCCAGCTCAGGAATGCCCCAGCTCTGTCAGCACAGGAAAATACTGCACTGCTTTCCTGGCCAATTTATTTTGTGTTAAATTTTGTCCTTTCTTAGGCTACTTTTTCTTTTTCTTTTTTTTTTTTTTTTTTTTTTTTTTTTTGTTGCTAGGCTAAGGAAATGCAAGTGAAAATATTCATGGTGGTTCATCCCTTTCAACCCAAACCATTCTAGGATTTCCTCTCACACTGTAGAAGTAAAAACTAAGGGATAGGATGGAGAAAAGTCTTTGTGTTAATAACTCTGAGTGCCTTGGGAGTAGCCACAGATCCCATGTGTGAGTGTCCAGACTGAGACACTTTATGTGTCTCTTCTGTTTGTGTCATTTGTGAACATTTTTTTCCTTCCCAAAGATCCGTCATTAACAGGAAATTTTGTTAATGTTTAGTAACAAAAGAAAGAAATTCTGCTTTTGGTCCTCCCTGATATTTCCTGGTCCTGACAGAAAGCCAGGGATAGTTCTAGACTTTATTATTTATTATTTTCACAGTGGCAAGTTGTTACTCACCATGGCTGGGATATCCAATACCCTCCAGATTTATACTGGACTGGAATTTTTGGAAAGTACTGGTGAGAAAAGGCAACAAAGGAGGCCAGTGAGTGTGCAGTGAAGGTGCCCAGGGGTGTGTGCTGCTCTCACTCTGCTCTGAGGCATCAGTGCTGTGCCCTGACACAGACACAAACTGCTGAAATGATCATTTGTCACTTTTGTGATCCCTCCCTCTTGGAAATTCCTTTGCAGAAATGAATTCCCTCCCTTCTCTAAGAGCTGGGTGGCAGAGCCCGCAGTGCCAGGGCAGGGAATGTCTGGATGCACAGGCTGGGGATGGGACTGTGCTGATCTCCCTGCCCTGCCCCTGGGGAGCTGTTCCCAGCCCAGGCTGGTCCCTGGGGACTCTGCAATCAGCCAGGGCACAGCTGAGCCATCCTGGAGGCTGCCAGAGCAATCCCAGCCCAGCAGGAGCTGTTCTGATCCAGAGAGACCAAACCTCCCCAGGCTGAGCCACTCCTGCCCATCCCTTAGGAGAACAAAACTGGGGAATCTCTAAAATGTGCTTTTCCCCAGCTGTGCTCAATACTGACATGGCAGTGGTGAAGCTGCTGGGCTCTTATAAAAATTTCCCATTTTTTCCAGAGCCACCAGGGCAGCTCTTGGACAGTGAGAGCAGCCAATGGATTTGCAGTGGGAGCAGCTGCTTTGCTGGAAGCACAGGCACAAAGAACAGGCGTGTGCAGAAACTTTGATGGAGTTTTGCTGCCAAAATCCTTCTCTGGGTAGTTTGTAAAAGACCCTGAAGCTCATCTGATGCTGATTAGCTTTTGAGGCACAATTGTTACAATGAGAAAACTTTTACTGATTTGCATGTGTTGACAATTATTCTAACAGTAACAACCTGATTATACCAGTGTGTTAGTCCCAGATATGGTGTATTATTCCCTAGCTTTAGGAATAATTCTGATATTACGGCCTCTGGCTTCATTTAACCATAGCCCTAATCACTTCTGATTAAAACATACATAAATGAGTTTGTGGATTTTTTAGTTTTGTTTGTTTTGTTTTGTTTTGTTTTTTTACACCTCAGTTTCTAAGGGTATTTTTTTGCCTCGAAGGAAAGAAAAAGAGAAAATTAGGTTTCAGCATAGAGAAATGTTTGAAAGACAGTACAATAATAATGAAAAATATTTTCGTTTCCAGAACATTTTATTTAACCACCTCATTAATACAGTTTTATTATTTTGATTTGATTAATTGCTGTAGGTTTTGAGTTTGGTTGTATTTTATTATTTGAGTTGCAACAACCCTCCTGTTACTTTCTTCATGTTTACCAAGGGGTTTACACCATTATTTCTCCACACAAATAACTAATTAGTCAACCACTTTCTCATTTGACATCTCTCAGTGGCGGGGGACTGAAAACTGAATTTCATCTAATTTTTCATTCTGTTTTGATGGTATCATTGGAGATAGAGAATTGTGATGAATGCCAGCCTGTTAAATCCCTGATGTGACAAACAAAACAAAGCTGAGATGAGGAATCTTTCAGTTCAGATGGGGGGAGATGGGGTGTGTGGTTTTCAAAGAGCAAACCCTGCAAAACCTGCAAAGCCCATGGACAGGGACCAGCCCAGGGCTCAAATCTCTGAGCTCAGGGTCAGGCTGGCACTGGGATTGTGGTGCCTGTTCACACAGGGTTAGCACAAAGCATCTGCAAGGTTAAATCTGGGCACAAACTCCCAGAAATTCCAAGGACACTCTGGGATCACCCAGGAAAACTCTGCTGCAGGGAATTCCTACAAAAGCTGTGGTGCCCCCGAGCAGAGCTGTCCAGGTTCTCAGTGGAACTTGTATTTCCAGTGACCAAAATTGCACAGAGGCACTTGTGGAACAGCACTGATGGGGAATTTTAATTTTTTTTTTTTTTTAATTGTACCCTAAGTTGACATTTCCAGCCTGTGAAAATATTGCAAGACATTAAATCTGTTCCACGAAGCTGAAAAATGGCTCTTGCATAAATCCTCAATCTTCAGTGAGTTTAAAATTGCATCTGACCTAACACCTTCCTCAACAGTGTTGCCAGAAAATGTGATTTACTTCAGGTTTTAGATTTTGTTAATGATATGTTTATTCTGATTAATAATAATATTGATTTCAGTTCAATTTGCTTTTTTACATTTTAAATTTTTTTTTTTTCTTTTCTATAAAGAATCTAGCCAGGGTAATTTGAGCACATCCGAATCTCTGCAGGAGAGCACTGCAGGAGTTTTTTCACAGCCTGCTGCTCATGTAGCATAGAGCCACACTTTTAGTGCATTTAAACCCAAATTCAAATCTGTTCCTTTCATGTGATTTAATGGTAAAGAAGCCTGCCTAGGCTTAAATTGGTAGCTGGAGTGTGTAAATCAAAGATGGGCACTGGAAAGCACAGAGAACAGTTTAGATTTTATTTTCCTTTCTGATTTTTTAACAGCATCTTTTGGGTTAATTCTGTGTTAATAGAATATGGTTACAAGGAAGATGTTTAGGCCAAGGTTTAGGCCAGACACAGTGAGGTTTAAGACTCACAAAAGGTCTTGAGAGCTGTCAGTGATGGTCTCCAGGGGTTCCTTCTAAATTCAACCACTCTGGTTCTGTGGAGCCCTGAAGTTGGACACACAGAGAGCTCTGAAAGCCTTGAGGACCAGGACTCAGCTTTGCATAATTTACAATGTTTACAATGGACAGGAGAAGATTTGGAAAAGCCCTTTAGTGAGGTCACCACTGTTCCTTTACCATTTCTCTTATAACCTGGCCCTTGAGATGTCAAAATATTTACATTTTGTCTCAATAGCACTGTGTGATGAAGCATTTATGCTTTCTTCCCCTTTGATATTAAATCCTCTGATTGCCTTTCAGTCTTTATCTGCAATGGATAAATGGTTCAGGTAACCCAAACAATGCTCCCTTGAGCTGTTAGGCCAGGCTTAGTCACAAGGACCACGAGTTTCTGCCCTGTACCAAGTTGTGTTTAGGGGCTGCAGCAGCAGATTTCAGGCAGTGGCTTTGTATCTGAGTAAAAAAATGGAATCCAAACCTCTGTATTCACCTGCACCTCATAATTAATACTTCTAATCAATCCACATTGTTTCTCAGTGTCTGGAAAAAAAAAAAAAAAAAAAAAAAAGGTGAATCACAGAATAACAGAATGGTTTGGGTTGGAAGAGCCCTTAAAGATCAACTCATTCCTATCCCCCTGCCATGGTAGGAATGTCACCCCCTGGACCAGGATGCTCCAGGCCCCATCCTACCTGGCCTTGCAAAATGAAAGCCCACAGCTGCTCAAACAACATTCTCCCAATGGCTTTAGTGCCACAAACCTTTCAAAATTAAAAAAAAAAAAAACAACAAAAAAAAAAAAAAATTAAAAAATTAAACGAACACAATCTTGGAAGTCGCATCAAAATGATCTTTACAAAATCAAATGTCAGTACAGTAACATATATATTATTACTATGGTATACATTAGAGAATTGCTGTTATTGCTTTCATTTCACTTGGGATAGGAATTAGAGACCCAGCTGTGCAAGGCTGGGAATGTACAGATAGATATATATCTATATAAATAAATATATATATATATATATATATATAAAAATATATATATATAAACATATAAATATATATATATGAATATATAGATATATATGGTTTTTGCCCTCCCCAAAGCTTATAAACCAGCCCAGCCTGGGAGCAGCAATACCTTTGTTATCTCCTGGCTAAAAAGCAGAAAAATTGCTGTGTGTCCTCAGTAATGAGTGTGGAGTGTGGTTCAGCTGGAGAGTTGCTGTGCTACAATAAGGTTCCCTTTCTGCTCTTTCTGGTACCATATGCTGCTGTAATTAGTGCAGGCAAAAGGTAATGAGAGCACAGTGGAGAAGAGGGAGCTCCATGGGAAGCAGGTTGATCTTTAAAATGCTGCATTATGTCATCTCTATATAGAGCACAATGCAGTTTTGATCCAGATTTTTAATGTTGCACTGATATTCTGGGAAGTTTTTTTATCTTTCTCTGAGAAGCACCACTGCTTCCCTGGGTGTGGACATTTGTTCTGTAATTGCTGCACCAGTCTCTCCCAAAAACCTGTGAACCTCTTCCCAGGGGTAGTGGCTCATGATTTTTCAACCAGCCTTGATGTAATGCTAAATTTTAAATTATTTCCATGTATCTCCTACTCTATTTTAGTTCTGCACCAAGTGCAAGTTTTGATTTGTGTTCTGTTTTGCATCCATCCCCTCTGTGTCTCTTTGGAGGTCTGTGTTTAAGGTGTCCACTCAAACACTGGAGCAGACAATTTCCAGTCTGAGGGAGTTGTTTTTGCTGCTCTCTTTGCAATACCTGGCTTAGACAACACCAGGACACAAACCCAGACCAAGGAGGTCACAATCAGATGTTACACTCACTTTCCCTTCCCTCTTGTCACACAAGCCCTTGGGAGCTGTGAGCTGTTGGTACAGTTTAAAATTAAAAAAAAAAAAAAAAAAGAAAAGAAACCAAAAAACCACAATGAAATAAACTCCATGAGCAGCACTAAATTGCACTGCTGCCAAGTAGAATAAGACCAAACTAAAGAGAAATTGGCACACCAGAGAGCACAGTCCTGTGTACATCTGATAAATCACTGTGCTCAGGACTGAAGATACAGAAGGTACATGTAGGAAAGTTCATGTCTAAACACCTAAAAAATTTTAAAAGCTGCTGTGCAGTCCACAGATCCCACTGAAGTCAAAAGTGGGAAGTGAATCTTTGCATTCAAAACTTATATTTTTATTACAGTTTTTATGGTGGGTTTAGAATAAACCCAGGTTTAGAATAAACCTTTGCTAGCAGAGCCCTCAAAAAATGGAACAAAACCCAATCGTCTTAACTGTACTGCAATATGCTCTCACAATAAGTAAAAAAATGTGGTGGGAAAGACAAAGTACTACTTTTACAATATCCTGTGCCAAATCACAGGTTATACAATCCAGGTTTTTATTTGCACAGCCAACAGTGCTTTGTAGAGCAATCAGGGAAGATAATACAATCCATTTTACATTCTCATTACTTTAGAAGTGTTGAATCTTCTGAAATGGTTTTGGGGTTAATTGAGAATTTGCAGTTTTACAATAGACTAGGAATTGTTTAGGCTGCCCTTGTTTCATATTTTTGTGCATACCTTTGTTGCAAAGTTATAAAAACAACAATAAAAGAAGAAACAAAGAAGTGAAATGAAATAATGATCTGTATTGTTGCCATTTCAGGCGCTCATTTTTGTGGGAGATAAAGCTGAGGTATTGATTAATGTTTAAATGGCTGTTAGGAGGAAGGACATGTTGGGTTCATGGAACACCTCACTGTGCACTAATGCTTTCCTTTGACTCTTTTCCACATATTCCCTAAGGGATAATTTCTGCTCCTGGGGAAGCCAGTGGAGAAACTCTGAGTTGCTTTTCTGCCAGCATAAATAAACCAACTATTTTCCTTATTGATCTCTTATTCTGCATAAATTCTGAAAGTTTCTGGTTTCCAAATCTGCTCTTTAACCTATTTTAACATCATAAGAGCTCCTAAAGATGTGTCATTTTTCCTGGCTGTCTATGCTGAAGTTTTGGTGCTCTGGCTGCCTGAGCACCAGAATGTTCCTGTGCACCACAGCCAGGCTCAGCAGCCTCCAGCAAGTTTCATTTTTCAAGCTGAAGCAAACCTGTGGTAAAAAGCAGCAGCCTGGGCAGGGCTGTCTATCAGCACTTCATTAGAGGCTGGCATTCTATTTCATTTTGTCTTTTTTTTTTTTTTTTTTTTTTTTTACCTCAAACAATGTGTTATTTCTGGTTTTCCCCTCATACTTGTACTGATACTTTTTTTTTTTTTTTTTTTTTTTTTTCCTTTGCAATATTGTCACAGAGGACTTTCAGGTGAATTCACTTTCAGGTGAATGCCACTGTGAGGCACTGCCTTGTCACAGACTCATTAAATAATAACAGGTTCCATGTCAATTACTGGTAATTTCAAATGTCTATAAAAGGTTGTATGGTGGTTTATGACCTATAACAATTCACTACAAAAAAGATAAACAGGTTATTATCCCAGGTATTGATTATATGATTGGAGTTTTGGTTTAAGATATTAACACATTAATTGGAGAGGGAATTGGTATCAGTTAATTCAGCTGTGGTTGTTCTATTACTTAATATATTTAACTGAGTATAGAATTAGGCCCTAATCATGAACATTCTGGTATTTAGTGCTTCAGTCAAGAAGGGAAGTTCCTGGTATGTTAACTCCACAATCTCTATAAACATTTCCAGTTTTGGGGGGCTGAATATTTGTGCCAATTAATGGAAAGAGAGCACAACAGGGAATTTAATTTTGGGGGATTTTGGAGGCAGCATTTCCAATCTCTGATTGAGGCAACATGGATGTGGTTGAATTTAATCAGAAGAAAGAGGAAGCTCCAGAATCCAGAATGTAGAACAAATTTGTGCAAACAGGGCTGGGTGTAAGCACCTCTCCACAGACCTGGTGAATTCATGCTCTGACTCTTTTGCTACCATTCCTCACAATTTAGGACATTTCCACCTCACCACAGAATAACTAACAGTAAGGAAAAACAATTAAAAATGCTGAAATGTAAATTAAAAATACAACTTCTTGTCCAACTGGAATTTTGAGTCTGGAAAAGAGAGGAATGTGATGGGATTCATGAGGTCAGTGTGGATGCAGGGTTCCCCCAAAAGGCCATTATATGGCCTAGGATCTGCACAATGTCACACCTTTTTTGTCTTTTTGTCTTCTTTCTTTTTTTTGAAACATACAAATAATTTGCACTATATTATCCTGCCAAATTAAAAGAAAATATATACTGTGGCAGCCTGTGAGCCTGTTGGAAGTGTTCTGGCTGGAAAATACTGATTTCTCTGCTAAACTTTGGGACACACACACACATTTATATATATACCCAAAGGAATTGACTCAAACCTCTCTCTACATCTCCCTCTGCCAGCTAAGCCTAACACTGACCTGTCTCTAAGGGAAGGCAAATTAAATTGTGTTTTTCAAATATTAAGAGATCCACTTGTGGAAGCAATTGAGTGCAAAAGACAAATTCCTCTGCAGCAATACAACTGTTTTATGTTCAGCCCCACAATTTGATAACAACTTGTGCACTTTTGTCAGGTATTCAGTGTACAAGGACCCAGCAGGGTGGCTGGAAATCAACCCCACCAACGGCACGGTTGGCACCACGGCAGTGCTGGACAGGGAATCTCCCTTTGTGCACAACAACGTCTACACTGCTCTGTTCCTGGCCATCGACAGTGGTGAGTAACCAGCACAAAACCCTCCATTTCCTGCTTGGAGTGCTCCCTTCTGAAAATTAACCACCTAAAATTAACCACCTAAAATTAACCACCTAAAATTAACCATGTAAAATTAACCATGTAAAATTAACCATGTGCTTCAGCACTTCTCTGCAAGGCCACCTAAATGTATTAGAGACCATTTTGGAAAATAGAAGAAAGAGGAATTAACTTTAAAATGATGCAGATGTACACATTACCATGATGATATACTGGAAATTTGAGGAGACAATTTATGCTCTATTTCATATTTGGATGTTATGACCCCCTTTATGCAAATTCGGTTTTTTACTCCTGGCTTTTGGTTGTGGTGGGGGTTTTCAATCTTAGAAATTTAGAACTTCAAATTTAGAGCAGTTTTAATTTAGGTTTATACCTCACTCGTTTCTTCCTACATTGATGTCTTAATGCTAGGTGCAATTAGTCTAGAAGCATTCTTGGAAATGTAATAAATCATTGTAATCAGAGTTAATTTCTTCACAATATTTGAGCAGTCAGCGTGCCTGAGGCATTAAATACCAGTAATAACTCATCCTTGATATGCTGGATTATAATCTATTCAATACAATGACAGTGACAATAGAAACATGACTAAACTCCTTGTTAAAATGCAACATTTTTTTGCATATTGTGTGTACTAAAGTTCCTTCTGTCAAATAGAATCCAAATTAAGCTATCTAGGGAAAATTCAGCAAGTGTCTTTGGAGCAGGGGAAGAAAAAAAAATCTGAACGTTCCAAATCTCCCGAGCTAAAGGCACAAAATAAATAAAAGATTTGCCTGTAATATAACAGCTAATATGCTAACACTTTTACACAGCTGCAGCTGGTATAGCCCTGGTGATGAATTGTAAAATGCTCTTTTTAGGAGAGTAATTCTACATTTTTGTAAGCACATGACTCAGGGAACATTTGCAGGGCCTGACAGGAGAAAGAAAATATCGCCTTAAGTGTAACAGAAAAAAAAAATCTGCTGAGATTATGATTTACTTATACATTAATATACATGTTTTCCTTAGGAAATTTTTGGGGGAAATGTACCACTAAACACATTTCTGTCTTTTGCTTGCTACCAGATTTTTTTTTTTTTTTAATGCATCTTAAAATCAGGTGCACTGGGAAATGTCATCTCACAATAAAAGTAAAAATCTGGGATATTACTGAGGGGTTACCCAAAGGACAAAGCTGTGTTTTAAAGGTGAAGTCAAGATATTGTCAAGGAGAATAGATGGAGAAAGGAGATGAGTGTTTTTGGCTGTGGGAACCAGCCTGAGTAACGTGGATTTTGGGGGACACCTTTATGCTCCAATTTATTCCAAGCCCAGAACTTCACTGCTTTTAATTCTCAGATTTTTTTTTTTCTGTTCTGTAAAAATGAGAGAAGGGTAAGCTGTGCTGAACAGCAGAGCTAGAGAGAAAAGGAATCCTGTTCACATGGGGCTCTGAGCCAGCCCCTGGTTCCAGCCCCTGAAATTGTGTTTATTTGGGATTGTGCAGCTCTGTCAGTGCAGAGTTCATCTCCCCCAGCATTACTGACTCCTGTGAATGCAATGAGTGCAAACCACCCATGTGCACCCAGCACTGTCATGCCAAGGTGTTAATAATGATCATTTCAGAGCACTGCCATGTGTGGGAGGGGGAATAAACAGCAGAACTTAATTAGCTGATATTAACCTTGTGCCCTGCATCGCCTCTGGATTAATTACCAGGCAGCTTGGGGAGCACATTCTACTCAGAGATGGGCTGGGAAGTGGGAAAATGTTTTTCTGGCCTGGATGAATGACTCTGTGGCTGAAGCAGCCAAGGAAGTTTTGGAGTTGATCTCAGCAGGTTGGGATCTGCCTTGTCCCCTGCAGGGACAGCTGGGAGTGACAGGGTCCCTGGGAATTGTTCCCAAATTTGTTTCCAGGGCACTGACAATGTGAACTAGCACAGCTGAGAGACCCACTTTATCTCTCCAACCATCAGAGCTGATGTCCAACTTGAAATATTGCATTAGATGAGAAGCCAGATTGTGGGAGAATGATACAAAATGAATACAGAATTATTTCAGGATTCTAAAAGAAAGTTATGTTAACTTTAAAAGGGGGAAAAATCAGATTGAACATAACTATCTGCATCTCCTTAGAGCAGCATTGTCCACAGACTGCAGATTCTCTCTTCAGGTTAATAAGTGGAGCCTGTCTAATACCAGTGAATATGAGTGGGACTGCTCAGTGAGAGGGCAGCCAAAGGCAGGATTAAGAATTGCCAAATGAAATAGGGTAATAAAGTGAAAATTTAAAGGCATTTCCAATAGAGCAGGTCATTTGCTTGGGCTAACTGACTTGTGGTGAAAAGGGAGGAGAGGAAAAATAGAAATACTTTAGCAGAAATTCATTTTTCAAAAGTATTCAGTAGAGGTTTTTATTTCTTTTGACCTCTCAGCTTATCTCTGAGTCAAATCTGAGATGTGCTGGCACAGGCTTTCCTTTCCTTTCCTTTCCTTTCCTGGGAATGCAGAGAGCTCAGGCAATGCCCAGGGCACTGCTCAGCAGTGGGAATTGGAACCCAGAGCAGGCACTGCAAGATCCCTGATAATCTTTAACAGAATTTATAGTGAATAACTCTAAAATCATAGAAATCCTTGTGCCTTAGACATTGCTAAAGTGCACGAGGCATGTTCAAAAACATAAATACAGATATTATGTAGTGTTCATAGCATTAGAGTTTACATGCTTACAGAAAAGGTTCTGCTGTCCCATTGTGTTCCACACTCACCTCTTTATAAAATGACCTTACATTGGAGTTCTGTCCTGGCTGAGGAGTGGAGGCAGCTGAAGACAAGCTCCACAGTGACCCTTTTTTCCATCCCCTTTTGCTGATGTCAGTAGAGAATCTGTCATCAGCTCCAGCAGGCACTGACTCCTTGTTATTACACTTCAGTGCAGGGTGCAAGTGCCAGGGCATTTTAATTTTATTTATTTATTTTTTTAATCTGTAAAGTGTTGGATATTTCTGTCACAAGTAAAACCTGGAGCTTTGTGCTTGGTAGCTCTTTGTATAAATCCATCACATCTTTATCATTTTTTTGGGATATCACAAAACTGTTCTTTACCAGTGGGACAGGAACAATGAGAGAGGCATAGAAAATGGAGTTACTCCACTGCAGGAAATGAGTTAGCTCTTTATGAGATTCTCTTTGACCTTTATGATATTGTTTCTCAGCATTATCAAATTAACTGCAGGTAAAGGTGGTAAAGTATGAATTATGTTATTCCTGATCTAAACAGTTCTTCCCAAACACACTTGAAACAATATGTAACAGCAAATTTGATGGAAAGAGTGTTAATTTGTAGATAATAAATTTTGACCTTTATGGGGGGTGCATTACACTTTTAAAAGGACTTTTTGGAAGAAATATCCTAATTTTCTCAGTACATTTGATTTCAGTAAAAGGTCAACGCAGTGTCTTTGGAATTTGAAAACTTTTTATTAAAGACCTGTGTGAACATAGAGTCTCTGGCCTATTAAAGAAGAAATTAAACACTGGTAGGAAATACCATGCAGCAGAGTTAACACATTAAAGTGTCATGAACTGTGTTTAATCTGAGAATGAGCTGATAATGGGGCAAAGTCAGGTTTATGCAAACTTGGGAAACATCAGAGGTTTCATTCAATTAACAAAGGTGCCAACAGTGGTGATCATTTTATTTCCTGGATTTAGCACTCTAATCACTGAACTCAATGCTCTGGCACAGCTTTATTGGGAGCTTTTCTGCCAAACACACCTGTGTGAAACACAGAGGAGAAATCATTTGGGTTTGAGAAACCTGTGTGGAGCAGACCTTCCAAATGTGTTCTGTGCTGTCATCTGCAGGTTCTATTATCCACTGGAAATTTGGGATGAGGATCACAAAGCAGAACACCTGTTTGTTCTTTTCATTCAGCCATGCTAGAAACTCTCCAGGAAAGGTCTTTTTTTATTTTCCTGTATTCGAGAGTTTGAGTCACAATCTAGAAAAAGTAAGGGAGGAGGAAACCATGGCTGGAGGTGAAGCTAAAAAAATACCTGGAAAAAAGTGTGGAATCTTCAAAAGATAAAATTAGTTTCTCCATTGCCTTTTAGAGGCATAAATAATAATTTATCCCCAGATTTACCTTATTTATGCAACAATCACTCTTTTTTGTGGAATGAATATCCCAATGTGAAGCCTTTTTCTATCTCTTTAAAAACAAAATCTTTGATTATTTTTGGTTGCTTGACTCACCTATGTTGTCCAAGGCTGTCACCTGGTGACAAATAATGACACTCTAATCTTGTTGGTTTGGTTAAATGCAAACTTAAGTTGGATTCTACTTTTCTCATGACACTCCAGTGGGGCCCCACCTAAAGAAATATTCTCCCAGTGAGAGTCTGACCCAGTGTGAGCATTCCACCCTCCTTCCCTGCCTTTCCCATCACCAGGGAGCTACTGAGACAAAAATTTGGGATATAAGAACTTCTGCTGCATTAAACAAAGAGAATAAATATCATTAAAACTAATTTTAGTTGTGAGTTCAGGGTTTGCCTTGAGCTACAGTGGCCAGGTTAAGAAAAAAGCAGCTTGGACCTTGCTCCTCTGACTGTGACCTGTGAGCTGTGGCACTGTTTCAATTTTCCTGAGCAAAATGAATAATAGTGAATCAGGGTGTAATTTTCACCTTTTCCTATGTTTCCAAGGAGCAGCTGAACCCTAAGCAATCCCAAATCCCATTTATTGTGCAGGTCTTGGCACTGCTAATCATCAGAAAGAAAAGTTATTATTCTGTACCCTTTGTGATGAACAGTAATACACAACACCTAGAAAAAGCTGTAGTAACAAAGGGATGTGTGGCAGTTTGCAATTGGAACTTTTCCTTACATGTATCTAACCTGTCTTCTCGCTCCATGATGAACATAATTAAATTACCACAGATTGATTCCACCTAAAACACGTGATTTTGGAAGAAATCAGGCAATTAGTTACCATAGCAACCCAATTAAGCCAGTTTTATACCCCTTATCTTAATTGCTGTATTAATTGAGAAGAGAAAATAAATTGAAGACTCATCCTTTTCTTGCCATTTTGAATTTCAGTAAAATATGAATTGCACACAAAATATTGTTTTAATTTGTCATCATGGACTCATGATTCAAAAAAGAAATTAGAATGCTGAAAACAGTGTTTAAGACGGATGGCATGTGTCAGTAGCAATTTGATATGCTGAAAGAGCTGTGCTCTTTTGAAATGTAATTACTCAAAACCAGGAGCTGCATATATTATCTGAGGGCATGAATGAAGGGTTGTAACTTTGGAAGATTATTTATTTTATATATTTTGCAAAGCATCTATATGTTAATATGTATGAAAACGCATAGGAAATGGGGATTTGTGGGGAATTAGGGACAAAATGTCAGCATATGGCTTTGAGGAGAGCAGCTCTGTGAGCAGCACACCAGATTTGGGTGTCTGCCCCTCTCCTGGTTCCATTTGCTTTGGCTGAACCATTAATGGAGCTCATCCTGAACACGGGGTGAAGTGGAACAGGGCTGTCTGCATGGGATCCCTGCCTGCAGGGAGGGGACTGCTGCCAAGGCACCGAGCACACACAGATTTTCTGAGCAGAAAAACAGCATATGGAGGGGAAAAAACCCAATGTGAGAGATGAGACAGAAATTTGTGTTTGGATTCTCAGAGCAGCATCATTAGAAAGCACAAAAAGCTGATCTCAGAGCCCTTGTTTGAAGAGCAGTGTGTAAGTCATGACTTTACAGTAATAATTCTGATATTATTCTGTGCAGCTTTTCATTAAGATTCAAGCATTAAAAGTATACTAAGCATCTTTTTCTATAACATTTATTTTCAAGCTATTTTTTTCAACTGGAGGCAGCAACATGGTCATTTTTGCTGGTAGCACTAAAATCCAATTTAAAATCCACATTTCCTGGCAACAACCCCTTGCATTGGAGACTCAGTTCGCCACCAAGTTTTCATTTTGTTTCAGTATGAAACTCTCCATCCTTCAGCCTCTGTTTCAGCAGTTTTTACACAAACCAGTGGTGCTGTTCCACTCCTATGATTGCCATGGTATATTTATTCCCAGATGTGCCACTCCTGGCAGTTTGGAATTTTCTCTGTCCCCAATGGCTCTAAGGGCACTCAAATATTTAAAGTGTTCATCCTCAGGAGGGGTGGCCAGTTCTAGTCAGTGGGAAGTGGGATCAGAGCTCTTTGGAAAAGATTGTTGGACCCTTTAGGACTTGCTTTGCTCATTAATTCTGCTTTCAGCCACAAGATTTGACAATACAAAGTACAAGTTTTACTTCAGAATTAAAATATTCAATGAGTAACTTCCCTTTCAAAATCAAAGGTGTCAGGAGATCATGGGATTTTGAATTATATCAACAGCATAATACAGTTGAATTTATGAGAGTCATATATTCCCAATGGATGAGTTGTGACCATTTTTGCTTGATTCATTTCTTGTTACATTTTTATGACGTGTGTTAACAAGCTCCAGTTTATGACCCTGACATTTGCTTGTTTTTCTTTTGGAGATCTTCATAAACCAATGAAAGGTTTTTGTTTAAACCATTATAAATAAACCAAGCAAAGAATAAGTCATCGAAATGGACAAAAGCAATTTCCTTTCTCTTTTTTTTTTTTTTTTTTTTTTTGGTGTGTAATACTTGCCCAGCCCCTGAACCATACAAAGAGTGAAACATTTGCATGGCAGGGAGAACACAGCCATATCTGTGTGTGACAAAATAGCAGGACATCCATAATGCTGTTGGCTTCTTCATTTCAAAAGGCAGATTTTAATATTACTGACTTCAGAGACAGATAAGAAGGGCAGTGCATAAGACATTATCAGTCCAGTGTGGAAATAATGCATTCGAAATTAAAGACAGCAGTTTAATTAAGTGCATGAAAGGCTGGCTTTTATGATCATATTTCAAATACTAGAATGTCTTTTCATCCATTCTGCCGTATGACTTTACTTAATAATATATCAAGAACAAAAAACGGATTGGAGCCTTTCTGTAAATTCAATTAGTCCAATAAAAAGTGAAAAAGAGTTTCTATTTCATTAAAAAGAACTCAACCCTAACCCTTCTGATGACAAAGTGCGAGATGAGAAGGGAGGGCAAGGCTGGAGAAGGATGAACATTCTGCCTTTGTGATGCATTTCTGCTCGCAGGAAACAGATGAAGTGTCACCATTAGTAACATTTGTTATTGAAAGGACTAATTGCATCCTGCTGCAGGCAGCAGTTTATCAGATCCACACCACGGGGTACTCGCTTCTGCCTTGGGATGCTCTCCCAGCACAGCAACAACTTGGATTATTAAAATTTGCTCTGGATAACTTTCAGTTCTTGGGCTGCTGTGGGCAGGGTGATTATGGGGAACCTCTTGCAGGGCTGAACTGTGAATGCTGTGACACCTTGCACAGGTTAAAGAAGCCTCTTGAACCCATTCTGGGAAGGGTTTGTGCTCAGGGAAGCGCAGGGATCACAGAGGAATAAACAACCCACAAGTGCAGCATTTCAGATGAGACCTCATTAAGTGCTGGCCACAACAAAGGACAAAATGTGCACTCAGAAAAGTTTGAGGTGATTTTATCAGGGTGCCAAGGGGAGCTGCAAGGAGCTGCTGTGCTTTGGGCTGGAGGCAGTGGGTGAGTGGCTCAGTTGTGGCACACGTCTGCAGTGACTGGAAGTTATTACCCCTGTCAGCTCTGGGTGACCCCTGTGGAATGAGGTGCTGCTCCCAGCAGGCAAACTCTGCCTGCCCAGCTCTCCCAGGGCTGGTTTGTCACTCACAGCCCTGGCACTGAGCCTTGTAGTGGTGAATAAGCACCAGCCTCACCCCTGCAGCTGGGTCAGGGCTGCCAAATGGCTGCAGAGGGTTTGAAAGCGCTGCCAGCACAGGGTAAATAACCCATCTCATTTCCCAGAGCTGCCTCTGACAGCTTTCACTTGTGCTGACACAACTGCACGTGGCCCTGAGGGCTGCTAGGAATGATCTGCTCCTGTTCTGCTTCTGGGCACCCACCACACAACCTGATTCCTCTCTGCTGACACTCCTCCTCTTGCTTGTCTCATTCTTGATTCCTTTAATACTGTGCCATCTATCCAGGGGATGGTTCCCAGTATGTTTCTCTCAGTATGTGCTGATGAACAGATTCTGTTCCAGATATCTATTCATGCCCTACTCTCATTTTAACTTCAAAATATTCCTCTCCCAGAGGTTTCCTTAGAATAATTCTCTGTACTGTAGAGAATCAGTCAGGCCTCATTCTGAAAATCAGCAATGAATTTACAGGAGTGACTCATCAGGTTTTTTAAGCAATAATTTCCATATAAAAGAGGTAAGAACAATAAAAATTATTTCCTTTTGCAAGCCTGCAGGTGCAAATAGGAGCAAGAGTTTATGGAAATGTGATTTAATAAACAGATGTTTGTTTTTTTCCTGTAGGTAACCCTCCTGCCACGGGTACAGGAACTTTGCACATCACCTTGGAGGATGTCAATGACAACGTCCCATCCCTTTATCCAACACTGGCGAAAGTTTGTGATGACACAAAAGATCTCAGGGTAGTGGTTTTAGGAGCATCAGACAAAGACCTTCATCCCAACACAGACCCATTCAAATTTGAGCTCAGCAAGCAATCTGGCCCAGAAAAGTTGTGGAGAATCAACAGGCTTAACAGTAAGGCTGTAACTTCAATTATGGTGTATTTATTCCTCCCACTCCTCCATCCCAGTGGCGCTGTGGGAATTTAGGAAGGGTTTTGCATGAGAGCTTTGTAGGATGGACCCACTGCTGCTGCTTTACCTGTGCTGGGTCTGCTGGACCAGCTGCCTGTGCAACACACCAGCTCTGAAACCTGAAACTTCTTTTTGTGTTATGTTGGCTGAACTTTCTTCTTTCAGTTTGGCAATCATGAGGGGCTGCCAACGAGTGATAATTTTGTGAAGATTATTTTATCTCATGGCACACAACTGGTTTGCACGAGCTGTACAAGGTTCTGCTATAAGACAGCATGAAAGTTTTGCATGGGCTTTAGCAATGTAATTGAAAAACTTCCTAATTTTAAGTATTTAAACTCTTCACAAATAAAATACCCCAATGCACTGGAACCTTACACAATTGATAAGAGGATCATGAGATTGCAGAAGGTTTGTATGTCAAATTGTGGCCACAAAGTCCAACATTTCTTCTTAATGTAGATTATTCTTGTTTCTTTTCTGGAATGTATTATTTTTCTCTGCCACTCCAATCTTTTAGTTTATGTCATAATCTTAGTAAAAACTAGAGCTGGATATGATGGCTATAGCTGCCTGCAGGACCAAGGGGAGCAGCTGTTTTCTTGGCTATTCTCCAAACATCAAACCACACCTCTGTCACCCCTAAAATAATTATCTCACCCACCTGGGTGCCAAGAGCTGCTGTGGCCCTCAGCTCCCCAGCTGGAGCAGATCTGGATTTGGAAGGGACTTTTCTTCCCTTCCCTGCCTTCTCAGGGAAATTGTGGGAATGGTTCAGCAGCTTTGCCTGTGCTTCCTGGAAAGAAGGGTTATTTTTTCCTTTGGCAAGTAAATTTATGATCTCTTCTTGTCATTTTCAGGGTGACATGCCCCAGCATTTCAATAGTATATTAGTTTTCACAGGCAACTTCTGCCAATAATTTGCAGTCCAAATAATGTATTTAAACAAAAGGGGCTCTTACAAGTCTTTCTTCTGGTGGGGTTTGGAATAAATTTGTAATTAGTTTTCAGCCCATGAAAGAATTTCAGTACTGCCTCTTCCTTCCAGTTCAATTCTTTTGTTCTTTTTTTCTGAGAGTATTCTCATTTTCTTCCTGATTTCCATGACTAACTGGTATGTCTGATGTTGCTTGCAGATTCCTTCACCCTTCCAAGCCACCAACATTTGGTTAATTCTCCCCTCATCCCTTGCAGATACCCATGCCCAGGTCATCCTGCTTCAGAACCTGAAAAAGGCCAATTACAACATCCCCATCTCAGTGACAGATTCTGGAAAACCTCCTCTGACCAACACCACAGAACTGAGATTACAAGTGTGTACCTGCAAGAAATCCAAAATGGACTGCAGTGCAACTGATGCTCTCCACATCAGCCTGACCCTAATCCTCCTTTCACTCCTCAGTTTATTTTGTAAGTCTTTTGCTGAGCTGTAAGTAATGAAGTGTTGCTTATCTGCTCATTTGTACTCTGCATTAGAAAACCCTCCAAGGGAGAAGTTAAATTCATACATTGATATCATAATGCTGTAATTTTGGCTTCTTTTTCCACGAGGGAATAGCTGTGAGAAAGGTAGTGAGAGGGGGCTTTCTAATAGTGAAAAAAAAAAAAAAAAAAAAAAATTAGTAATGAATGCCTGGTTGTCAAATTAAGAAATAGAAGCAATAATTTTAAGAGGAATCAAAGGGAATCAGAGCTAACATATGATAAACTAAGAAGTAGCAGCTGTAGTAGCAGATTTGTGCAACGCTTGCTTTCATCTCTCCCCACTTGAATTCAATTCAAACCCAGAAAGAGGAGATTAAAGGTGTTTGTGTAACAATGGCTGTTCTGGGTCACCAGGAAAATGAGGGCTGTCTGCTTCAATCTATTCTTCCACATAAAATGTGCAAGTGACTGGAACATGAGGAACTTATTTGAGATTCTGGGCTTAGAACCACCCAGAGCTGGTAATCAAATGGCCAGTCTGGGTTGGAGGGCAGAGAGAACTGATGGATGAAAGAAATTTCGGCTGTTTCTGAGAAAGTTTTCCAAATGAGATTTACAAAATTCCTAACTTGAACTGGAAGTGGGGAAAAAAAAAAAAAAAAAAAGAAAGAGCCAGAATAACTCAAAATTAGGAATTCAAAGCCATGGAACCCACAATTTAAACTGGGTGTATCCCTGGCTAGTCCTGTGACAGCTGCCAGCAAAATTCTTGGTGCAGTTTTAGTTTTGAATTTCTATCTGTTTCAAAGGAAAAGCTGTATCCTACAACTATGATAGTAAATCTTTTATTTAAGGGCTGTTACCTTCACCTTATATGAACAGAGTAAAAGTCTACAAGAATACAATTAACACTCACATTGTATGGTGACTCAAAACCTGAGCCATGGTGAAAAGCCTTGTATTCTCCATGAGAGAAAATCTGCCAGGAGGGAGAGGAGAGGTCAAGGCACAGATCCTTTACACATCTGAGGCTTGGTGTGTGCTTGATTACACCTCCTGTCCCTGTTTGCTTCTCCTTTCATCCCAAAAGGTTGGCATGAAGGTCACTGTGAGCGAGCTGGTGCCAGCTAATGTTTGTGATGCTCTTTGAAGATGAAAAGGACTATATAAATGCTAAGTGCAAATTCCTGTTCTTAGTCTCAATCAGTGGCATCTCAAGTATCTGCTTTGGCTTTGGTTCAGCTGCTCTGGGTTTAGTGTCCTGGAACCAAATGCAAACTTCAGCTGTTAGGAGTAATATGTTAAAAATATTTGACAGGGTGTGACACTATTGCAGCAGTGATATAAATATGCAGCCCATTGATTCAAATATATTCTTGTTGCCACTTCATAAATGTTGCTGCTGCTACACTAGGCGTGACTTTCACCACTGGAATTACTTTCTTATCTGACGTGATTTGCACTTGAACTTTATTTACATTAATGCACCTGCTCAGAATACAATGAGGTAGAGAAAAGCTTTTTACTTTGGAAAGTTATTTTCATGTTGGTTCTTCACAGCCCCCACCAAGAAGTCTGATCATTTCCCTTGAATTATAAAGCCAGTTTGAAGTATTGGAAAGCACTTTTTGGGCTGCTCTTCTTGGCTACAGGTGCTGTTCAGCTCAGCTGTGGGTGGAATAAACCCCAAGGGCATCCCAAGGGTGTTCCATGGCTGTCATTCCATCTCTGGAACTGATACCCAACCATGCCCATGTAGAATCAGCCAGCCCCACAGCTCCTCTGAGCATTTTCCCAGGTGTGGCTGCATGGAGACAGAAAAGAATGAGGCTGGGAGCCAGTTAGAATGATGTGGTTCTGTGTTTGAACTTCTCTGAAATGGTGCTGCTATCATCCCATTCCCAATTCATTTCCACGCACAGATTTTTTATAACTGTGATTAGCTCCATTGCAATGTTTTGTATAGTCCAAATATTTATCAGAGTAATCAAAGATTACGATGCCATAAAAACAAAGAGAACTTTAGTGCTTATTGAACAGATGAAACGTCCCATTTCTAGTGGCAAGTTATGGGTTTAATTTTAGCAAAAGCCCTTACGTGGCTCACTTTGCTCCCTGTGTTTGTGTTTTATGAGGCTCTTGTTCCTGGGAGGTAAATCCTTCAGTCAAATGAACTTTGTTACTCATGCCAAAGTATTTCTTTTTGTATTTGACATCTGGTGTGAGGATAGATAGCCTTCAGAAAGAGCTGCTCGTGGTGAAAGAGCCCTGCATGAATATCTCTCCTATAGAAAACATCTTGGTATTATCATTTAAATGGTGCAATTATTATCTATACTTAGAATATGTGCCTCCTTCATAAATCATGAAAGAAGTCAGATGTGGCAGATTTCTGAAGTGTCTGAGCACACAAGTGAAGAGCCTGATTAAAACTGAAATGGATGCAAAACCCAGCAGTTCCTCCCATTCTGGAGATATCCTACTGTGCTCACTATATTGAGGGATAATGGGATACAGACTGCACAGTTGCCCAGAAGCCCCTGGGAAGGTAGATATGGTTGGAACAAGAAAAATTTAGGAGTTCCTGGCAGCTAGAAACAGAAAATATAAGATGCCAAAATGTACGGGCAGATTTGCACAATGAAACAAAGGGGTGGAATTAAAAGATGGTGAACACAAAATAGATTGGAAAAAAGGAGCATCTTGGTATAGTTTATATTTAATCTAATTACCACTGGGATTTACTGAGGTCAAGCTGAAGTGCTGGAGAGTGGACATGCAGAGAAGTTTCCAAACTCACAACAGGTAATGGTGACAAATACTGGGAAGAATATTGTCACTTGTCATTAAAGCAGAGCCCATGTTTAAGATGCATTTTGTCCTCTGTCAGCTTTTCCTTCCCATTACTGGAGATGAGACAGGACCAAATGTTCAGATATAATCCAGAATTTAGTAGTTCAGACTGAGAAAAAACATGAAAAAAAAAAAAAAATCTGGGTTCTTTGTCAGGGAGGGGAGCTACAGCAATTAGTTCCTTGAGGAAGAGAGTGAGTGGGAGAAAATGCAAATTTTGTCTGGTTGTGGTATGAGGCTGTCCATGATGTCCCTGAGTGCTGCATTGCCTCAGCCACCACAGCTAAACCTGCTCTGTTCAGAATTAATGTAAAAAAAGGAAACCTCAACAGCACCAGAATTTCAAACAAGTTCCCTCTGGAAGACTCCTCAATGTTCTCACTGAGAGCAGCTCTAACATTGCACAATGATGAGGGATGGAGATAGAAGTAAAGCAAAACAAGGAAAAA
Source organism: Muscicapa striata striata (assembly GCA_030060385.1). NCBI lineage: Eukaryota > Metazoa > Chordata > Aves > Passeriformes > Muscicapidae > Muscicapa > Muscicapa striata. The sequence goes on along the minus strand of JAREIS010000073.1, from coordinate 1,924,092 downwards.
ACAAATTTTTGTGCATGTTGACATAAAAAATACCAGGACCAAATCTCCCCCAGGCCCTATGGGAGACTGGGAAAGAACCACTCTGGCTGGCAGAACTAAGCTTTAGATCTATTACAAATTATTTATATTATTATTAGTATTTGAAGGAGCATTTGAATTCTGGGCTTTTGATTTTATAATAACTATTTCACTTAATTGCATAATCATAGAATGGTAATTGCATTTCATATCTTTTTTTATATTCTACCAACATAAAAGACCACGTTAGATTCAAATGTGTGGAATGAAGGGAATAAAAGAACAACCAAAAGCACAATAGTCATGTCAGTAATATTTTACTTAAATTTCCTTGCTATAAAAAGACTGGGATTTGAACACTTCATGTTGAAAAAACCCAAATTTTTAATCTTTTTTGACTATCAACCATGGATAAGAAACTTTATTTTGTTCACCTGGCTAGTGGACTACAAAGCTTGAGCTGGAATAAGTAAAGAGTTCCATTATTCTGAACAGAAAGTGAGGTGCCAAATGAGGGGGAAATGCTGCCTTTAAAAAAAAAAAAAAATAAATAAGCTGGAGGTCTCTACATTGTAATTAATTTGATAAAGTCAGGGTGAAAGGCCTCAGGTGTGTTTGAAAAACAGACTTGCACAGATGTCTGTGCTGCAATTGCAAAGAAGCCTTAGAGATACCCCTGAATTTAATTTCCTATTAATTTCCACAAACTTTTCCTATTTAGTGCTGGCTCTCCCTCACTATATTGTTTTTTTTTCTGATTTGAGAAATGCAGCTACAGGGCCAATAGAAAAAATACAGGTGGCTTTTTTTTTTTTTTTTTGAAAATGATGTATTTATTATTAAACTGCTACAAAAAAAAAAAAAAAAAAAATCGAATTATATTAACCTGGTGGGTTTAAATTTCCACGAAGCTGGACAGGCAGAGTTAATCCTGCAGTGTTATCTCTCACCCAGCTCATTTTTCAAAGCAGCAGCAGCCCCTGGATCTCTTGTTTACCCCGTGTTCTTTGTGCAGAAACATCAAATGGCTGAAAAGTGAAACAATGAATTCCAGAAAAAGACAAATCCGAGCAGGTTCCAGATGGAACAGACCTTTAAGGTCACTGCTCTTTCCATTACCTGTGCACATTTGTTACCTGCACATTCCCACTTTGCAGCCTTTATTTTGAGTTGCTTGGCTTGGTTTTAAACAGTCAGGTTGCTTTTTTTTGCTTCAAAGCTCAACCATTCAGTTTTTCCAGTCTAATTTTTTGGGTTTTCCCAAGAAAAAAGGAAAAAAAGTTAATCCCTGTTCCAGAGGAAGGGTTCTCAATAGGTGAATTTGCTAAAAGCAATATTTTTTTTTCTTTGTTTTGTGGGTTGGGTTTGGTGGTTTTCTTTTTACATTTTAGGTTGTCTTAGCACCTTTTAATCTTCTACAGCAATTTTCTACTTTTCTTAGTAGTTTATTTAAAAATAAGTTAAAATTGATCAGTTTCATTAAAAAGACTAAGGAAGTCTGCAAGATACATTTTCCCATTTCTGAGAAGTGAAATATCCCTATTTGGACTAGAATTGCAAAAAAAAAATGGGGAGAGTTTTGCTGTGAAAGGTGCTTTCTTCAGGTGGTTGATTGTGTTTGTTTTCTTTTTTTGTTTTCCACTACTCTACTTTGAGTTATTGTGCTAGAGCACAACCATGTAGGTACCTAAAATATCACCTAATATTTTCTCTCCAATTAATTTGAGATTTCTGATATTTATTGAGTTCCAGTGATGTAAATCTCACCTCCTAAACCAAATAACAGCAGCAATGTCCATATCACTCATTGCCTTTTTTTACAGATGCTTTCCTCCACATTAATATTATTATTTTTTGCAGACAAATATCACTGAAATGGATGCTTTCTCAAATGCCTGTATTAAAAAAACCCACCATTTTTATTTATGTCCCTAAAGATTTTGGTTGATTATTAAAGAAAGGATAGTTTGGGGGTTAAGGGATTGCTTCAATTTGAGCCAGGCTTGATTTGAATCTCACTTTTAACACAGAGCTGTGTCCATTCTTCTGATTTCTCTGCAGGTTTTTTCCAGCCCTGCAACATATTGTGCAGTTTGGGAGCCCACCTAAAGTTAATGGGGCTTGAAATGGCCCAGAAATCCATATGGATGTCCATAATTGGGGACAGGCTGTTTGTACACCAGACAAGACAAATAGAAATGCCCCCAAATTACACATCAGCATATTTAAAATGTGCTTGATAACATTGCATTTTATTGAGTCAATTAGGTGGGAAATGGCATTTTACACACATTTGAAACCTTCCAAACTCGTTGCAGAAGTGCAGAGGTGAAAAAAGAGGGCAGTTTAGAAGATGAGTGTTTGGAATGCAAAAGGGAGCAGCGTTAGCAGCAAATGCAGCTCCTTCCCTAACAGCTGCAATGTTATTGCTGCTGGTCATTCTGGCCCATGAAATGGACATTTAAAGAGATTGGTTTGATAGCCCATTTAGTGTTGTGAATTCAAGTGAAGGCTTTTATGCTTTCATTTTCTCAACAGTACTTCACAGTAATTGTTGATACATAATATTTTGTATTTCTTTTCGGAACAACTTCTTAAAGCCACATAAATATGGAATTTCAGATAGTTATCATCAGGATTGCTCTGGAGGGGCCCATGATTAAAAACTAGCACTGAATACCAGTGGAAGCATTTTTTTTCTGCCATTAATGGTCACTATACACAGTGGTATATTTGTTTCTTTTCACTGTGTCTGTCCTAGGATATTTGCCCACTCTATAACACCTGGATAACACAATGTAATCAGTTTTCTATTCAGATTTGGGTGGGATATTAAAGATCAGGAGGAGATTGGTAGTGCCTAAAGGTTTGATGATGTTGCCTTTGCTTCTGTAATACCCAGTGGATACTTACAAAGCCCTTTAAAAGGGCCATTAATGTTTGGAGTATTTCACACCACATATCAAAGCCTTACTTTTTCCATATAATTAATTGGGATAGGTCATTGGTTGGTACTTAGGTAAGTGCCACCTTTAGGATAAGTTCTTAAAAAAAATTGAAATGAGAATGTTGATACCAACACAGTCAAACCTGGCAATTTTTGAGTTTGGCTATTTCTTTTCCATGGCTTCTAAGCATAACACTTCACTCTAGTTTTTATTCTTACTCAACAAGAATTTCTTCAGATGATTAATTTAGGATTTCAAGCTGGGTTTAGTCTATACCTACAGATCTGAATGTGTCTGGATTGTTCATGTTCTGCTTATTTCAAAGTGATGGTAACCTGTGCTGTGCTGCTGTGGGAGATGAGATCTGACTGCCTGAGCAGCTTCCAGTCCTTTAAAAGGTTGGATCCCTGCTACCCTTGATGCATTTCATTTCCAGCATCTGTATGAAAAAATCAGCAGACCTGTTCAATGCTGCTGTTTCAAAACTGCAGTTATTCATTCCACTTGTTGAATATTTTCAACCATTCCATTCAATTTATCAGATTACAGCACAAGAAATATCCATGCAGGCTGCAGGCAGCCACCTCTGCAATTGTTTAGTTTTGACAGAACTGAAAAATTAAGGAAGCATTAATCCCCTATTCCTTAAATGAAGGCAATACTGCTTTGGCAAAGTATCCAACTGAAATTCACATCAATTTTAAAAAAAATAATTATGGAATACATCTTGGCTGTTCTACCCAAAACTCCCCCTCTCCCAGTGAGATTCTTCATATCCTTGGAGAATAGGAATTATATTAGAAGATGCTTTATTTGATAAACCTAGGAGAGCACTGGGCTGAGTAACACATGGCTCTGAATCCCTAAGCAAGGAGAGTCAGAATTTTACTTCATCTGAGCAACTTTTCTTTCAGAAAATATTTCTTTTATGCATTTCTTAGGAACAGCTCTTTACATAGAGAGTGTGTGTGAGTACCTGACAGGGAGGAGGGCAGGCACAGACAAGGATTCAGCAGTGCCCTTGCCAGGCTCAGAAGAGAACTTTGGCTTCCACCACTGCTCTGGATCTGCCACTGCAGTCTTACAATAATGATATATAATAAATTGTAATAATAAATTATTATAATAAATACAATTAGAATAAATACACTTATAATAAATTAGCAGTGTGAGAGCCACTCTGGGAAATAGCCTGTGCTGGTGGCACACAGGTGCAATGACCTCAGCAGGGGAATGTGTTGCCCTGTGCAGGCTGGAGGGTTGGATTGGCACATATCCCCTCTGCCCTGCCAGGCTGGGCTGAGTGCAGACTCAGCTCCTGAAGTTAAACCCTGACCCTGATTTAGGAGAGCCCCCTGAAGCTCTGAGTGCAATTAGGAGACTCTCATTTCACACACACAGCCCTAATGCACACGGTGCCTTTCCCATCCTTAGCAACTTTCAAATAACTCCTCACATAAATGAGAAACAAATTGTGTGTGATTTTATAAGCTGCAAGTTTTCAGGATAAACTGATTCACTTTTGGAGTCTTTATAAACTTTTCCCAAGGTGTTGTGTCCAGTGAGATCACCAGTTTGCTCTGGCTGATATTAACCTCAAATTTCTTAATTGCAGAAATGAAAACACAGGATATCTGTGACTGGGAATAGGCCTTTAAATTCAGTGAGATTTGAGGGAAATTTATAATAATTTATAGGCATATGGTGCAAACACTGTGAAACTTCTGGAGTTGAAAGCTACCAGTGACAAATCAACCATGATGCACATGAAAATAATTTCTATTTTTCAAAGTTCTGCATCAAGGCTAGACTAATAACTATGCCTCTAATTAATGACCTTTCCTAGATGGTAAATCCAGGAAAGAAGTACCTGGATGTTGATTAGCTGCCTAATCAGAAACACAGTGCTGATCTCTTCTACCATTTTTGTTACCTCTTTAGCATTACTGAGGTTTCAATAAAGTCCATGATGTAATGTAGACTTTTAATTATGCCAGATTAATGTAATATTTCTGATGAAAGGGTAATTGAAAGAAATGGAGCATGCATGAGCTGAACTCCAAACTCCAGCTGTGTTAACTCTCTTATTTTAATGGGAATTAAAGGATGAATGCATTTTGGGTAAAGCTCATTCCTGTACAGAGGGTCAGCAGGATACTTAAATGCCTTTAATTTTTATGAGGTTTTAACTGCAGTGTAGAAGCAGAGTCTGGGTAATAGAGGCTGAGCTTGGGCTCATAAGGAGCACATCTTTCAAAGGCTTTTAATTACTTAATTTAGAACTGTTTCTTTAAAATAAGCAGGGAATTGAGTGCCTAATATGTAAATATATTCAGAGAAAGCTCTGGCTGCAACAGGGAAAGCTGGGAAGTACCAAAGCATGTTCTGAGATGAGAAGTTCTGCAAACACCACTGCAAGTTGGCTGAAGGGAAGGGATCTGCTGGAATATGAGTTCCTGGCAGCCTGGAACACAGGGAATGAATTTACATCCTACCAGTTGTTTTTTTTTCTGGAATGCAGATTATGAAATCTTTGTCCTAAACTATGTGCATTTTTTTTTCCCCCTCCATTTTATTCTGTTGTGTGGATGAACATGAGAAGTAAACCTGGAAAGAGGCAGGGAGCAGTCTCTGTAGTCATTGAAAAAGCCAATATTAGGAACTTAGGCTCAATTAGGTGGATTGCACCTTTTCAAACCAAATCAGCTTTTGAAACCCTAATTCTTCTGGAGCTGGTGGTCACCATCATCAACTCCAAATACAGTCAGTAGACTTTAGTGGAGTAGAAGGAGGGATTTAGTCAATCAAATTTTCCATGTCATGAGTCTCCCTAGCCTGAGCTGGGTACTTACACCCTATCCCCACAATTATTATTGATAATGTTATTAGCACATTAGATCCAGACAAATTCTCACAATGTTTGTCAGTTTTCTTGACCAGCAGAAGCCAAGCTCCTCTTGCAAGGCCAAGCCAGCAGCCAGCAGCTGTTTGTGAGAACGTGCTGTGCTCTTTTATCTGAGCCCAGTGAGCAGAAATGTAATAACTCAGAAACACATGGCAGCAACCCTGCCTTTTCCACTGCTATCTCACTCTTATCTTAGAAGGATTGAGCCTGAATGTGTCTCTCAAGTATCAAAGAAGTAGAAGAGCAGAGATAAAATTGGTGAAGATCACATTAGAGACTGAAACGAGAGAGATTTCTGGAGAAATAAGTTCCCTATAGCTGTGCTCACTCAGTGCTGCTGTGCATCCCTGGATCCCCAAAGGGAAAGGTGGGAGGGACAAAATAAGAGCAAAAATTCCCACCCCACCTTTGTGGCCTGAGTGCCTTGGGCAGCAAATCATTCATTGCAGGTAATTTTTGTCAAAAAAACAACACATGGTGTGTAATGTAATAATTCTTGAGTGCTGAGGCCAGATATGGAGACAGAGCTGATTAAAAAAATATATATAATAATTACTAGGCCTAATTATCATTAGTGTGCAGATCTAAACCTGCCAGGCACAGGCTTACCAGGGAATTAAGTTCTTAAAAGAAATAGTTCTCATTGATCAGCAAATGTGCTCCCTGCATGCATTATTTCCACATTTTATGCTCACAGTATTCCTTAAATACTAATATATTTTATGAGCTATTGCCAGCTGCAAACTTTAAATTGTCTGTGCTACAAAATACGTAAGAATGGGTTAAAAATTAAAACCAATGCAACCCTTCAAAGTGAGTGGAAAAGTCACCAGGTGAGCTGGTAAGAGCTGGGGCTCAAATAAGAAGCAGACTAAAAATTTGGCTGTGTGTGAGCATTTCTGAAACTTTCATTTGTTCCTTCTCTATGGGGACAATAAAGAAAAAGAAAAGCCAACAAGAAAACCACAATTCCTATACAGGAAACAATAATGAACACTGGAAAATCCAGCTGAGAGGACAGAGAGATTTCAGATACAGACCAGAGGCTCAGAGCTCCCCAGTGAGTTTCTACCAGAGCAGAGCAGTGTGCTGCTTTCAGAGGATTTCCTCATTCAGGGCTGAGTTTTCTGGCCAATGCTTTGGTTATCCTTGATTCCTGTAGATTTGGTGTTAAGGGAGTCACTGGCCAGAATGTTTGGCCAATTAATACCTTATATGACCTTATGAGACCCTTTTTTGAAGGTAAATTTATAACTGGCACTCTGTTATTAACCACAGAAACTAAAAAAAACTGATGCTCATTAGGACAGAAGCAATTTCCAACCAATTTTGGGTGCAACAGAAAAAAACCAAGAAAGGTTTGATCTCTCCTATTCTTACTTACCAAAGACAGTTGTCTAAAAACTTTAGGGACCATAATTTTGAGTGTTGAATCTGATTTCCAGAGGCAAAAACTACTCCTTTAAGAACCCATTTGTGAAAGAGTCAATAACCATTAATGGCTTTCAAGCAGTGTTTGGAATAATTTTTTTTAACACAACCTTGGTCAAGGCTTAGCTGAATTCAGAGTGGTTTTGGCACCCCCTGCCAATGCCAAGAGTTTTGTGGAGGTGCCAGCAGGTGTTGGGACACAGCTTTTTATAGAAGATATCCAGGTTTCTTTAAACACATATCAGGGGATGTTGTCACCATGGGCTGTGAATGAGTGGAAAAATAGAATGAGAGGGAAAATCCAGGAATGTGCAGGGGGGAAAAAGGAGCTGCAGAGGTTTTGTCAAAGTGGCAGAGCAGGAAAATGCTCTGTACAGCACAAGGCTGGCAGGAGATGAGCACACAGCAGCTCAGTTTGTCAAGGGCTCAGGGAAGATGCTGCAAACCTAAGTGAGAGCCTGGGTAGGAGATTTAGCTGTTTGAATGGCTACAAAAAGCCCTTTGGGACAAGGTGAAAGAGAGAATCCTCTAGACTGACATAACATAAATATACAGACCTAGAAAGGAGATTCCATGACAAAATCCTCCTCTGGTTTGTTTGTGCTTTCAGGCTTGAACAAGAGGCAGGTGATGGTGTTGTCCTGAGCAATCAAAGAAGGGAGTGCTTCAGGGGGAAGGTTTAAGAGCTGAGTTGTAGCTGTGCAGAGCTGTCAGGAAAACATCCAAAAGTTATTAGAGCTGGAGGCTGACATTTTAGACTAAATGGAAAAGTGGGAAGAGAGAGTAAGAGCTCTGAACTGTCAGCACCAAGGTGATTGCTGAGCAGGAATGGATTGTGACACTGAGAAGGGGAACAAACCTAAGGGGGGGGAAATTTTTTTTTCCTAAAAAAAAATGAACTGGAGGAACGAGACCAAAGGACAGGCTGGACAAGTGACTAGAGAAATCATAGTATAATTATAGGAGGAGATAGTCCCAGGAGCCAAGGGAACATCAGATTTTTCAGGCATCTGATTAAATGGATCAAAGGCAAGAAAGGATGAAGTTGAGAAGCAATTTCAGTGAAAGAAAATCTAGGCTGGGATTGTAGAGCTTTGAAGTGAAAGGAGTAAGGAATGGGGTGGTGCTTGTAGAGGCAGGTGGGGTAACAGGAAGGATCAAGAGTTTATTGTGAGAGACAAACTATCCTCCAATAGATACAATAGAAAATTATTCATAATTAAAGCTGAACTAACTAGTTTTTGTACATCATTTACTCAGGAAAGACAATGTGTATGGAAGGTAGTAACATTCATTATGTCTGTCAATATAATGTAAAATATACAAGCTTTTCTTCAGGTGTGCACATGAATCACCAAATCCTGCCCTTTATTTACAGGCTGTTGGTGAAGCAGCTCACTGGCTGCTGGAATTGGTGGGATATTTATAAATTTTGTGCTGACAGCTTTCTCTGGTGACGTTTCAGCCTGTGGACTGCACAGGAACTCAGAGCCACAGCTGCTGTTTATTCATCATGCACAAGTGCCTGTCCTTAGCAGGAAGACCTCCAAGGATCTCCTAAGGATTCAGAGCAGCTTCATCAATCCCAGAGCCAGTGTCAGCTCCTCTGAGCCAGGATTAAACAAATGCCCTTTAATGACACTTACCTTCATTGGGATCTGGAAATGCTATTTTTCAGGTTGTCTGTGAGATCAGAGTCTCAAATTCTTTCTTTTCACCACCCAGAAGATCAGGTTGTTTATGGGAATTTAGTTCTAGCTGGGATCTCTAATCCAAATATATCCAGACTTTGGCAGTCATGACCACAAATCTCCGATATGTGAGTCTGGATCCTCATTTTGTGGCCAGACCTTTTCTTTAAGCAGCAGGCTAAAATCCATACACCAAGCAATTCTAGATTTTGTGCTATTTGGAAATCTCAGTTAAACTTCTCACTTCAGTGAGCCCCATCAATCAGCACCTCTATGGATTTCTTAATTTGCTTTATTTACCTTTGTTCACCAGAACTGAAGCTCTGCAGGGAAGGGGCCAGGCAGGTGTTGGTATCCAGGTGCCTGCATTGCTGCAGAATTCAATATTGACATCTATTCAAATGATAACAAGAAAGAAACAGATAAAACAAAACAGCCTTGTCAATAATTATATTAAATATGATTTGCCCTAAAAGGCAAACAGATCGTTAAAAATTTTTAAAGGGCACAAACCAGCATCTAACATTGACCATTACATTTCTGTGGTGGTGACAAACTATCAATGTTGCAATATTAAAATATTTTAAGTGTACAGCTACAATAAATATTAGACAAACATTTGCTGAGTGAGTTTTGATGTGTCTTTCCCCTGGTTTTATAAGCTGTGAGCTATAGCTAATGTTAGATGTGCTCCTAAACTCTCCTTTCTGAATTTCTTTACTGCCTTGGTATTATCCAAGAGTCCATCTAAAACAGAATTCAAATGCCACATTCACTTTATTTAATAAAAACCCCACATGTAAGTCTCATGTTTCTGTAGCAATATTAATATGATACACCAGGCCTTTTATTCCCTGGTATATTCACAAGCTATAAGGCCCTATTAGAGGGTTATTTTTCAAAACTGTTTGCTCTTTGCTTGTCAGGGTGTGCAGGGAGGGAGGGGCTGGCATTTCCTTGTGCTCCTGCATGGGTGTAACTGACGGGGGGAAAATCAGGATTTTTCCTCTCACCACATCTTCCAGGGTTGTACCACAAAGGTCTCTGACTGCCCCATGTGACATTTTGGGGTTTCCTCTTGGAGATTCCTGCATTTACCAATAATTGCTCCTGGACCCAGATAATCAATATTTAACTACTGGCAATGTTCATGCACTCAACCAGAGATTTGAGTGGGGAGAAAGAAACCCAAGCAGCTGAAAGATGTGATTTGCATGGCAATACTCACCCCCATCTCCTCCCTTAGGTCTGTAAGGATTCCTGCCATCCCAAGCTGTCCTACCGAGTTGCTGTGGCAACGAGAAGAAGGGAAAAAAAAGAAAACCATCAGATCTGAAGATTGCAGTTTACAATGACTGTTCTTCACTCCTCGGCCTCAGTTGCTCCAGTTTAGTTTGCAACCTCACTCAATCTGTACCTTGGTGATCGACAGCTCCACCCCTGGATTCCTCCTGCAGGACACAAGGTTTACTCCAAATTTTCTCTGAATGTTGAAAGACCATGACATCCAAACCCGACCTTGGGGGAGCAGAAAACAACAACAACAAAAGAACAAACCAGATTGACTCCATTTTTTTCTATCTGTTGACTCGTTGCTATTCAACTGTTCAGAAAATATTTTGTCTGTGGGTTAGTATTTGTATATGTATGAGTGTATGTATATATATATATTTATATAGAGAGAAGAGTTATACCACAGGTTTAGCTTTTATAAAATGTTCATCTGGAGCATGAGAAGGGAGGGAGCAGAAGAACAGAGCCACAGATGAATTGGAGCTGTCCCACCGTGGCTAAACCTGCTGGGTTTGCTGCTCACAGCGTGCCCACCATGGCTCTGCCATGGCCCTTCTCATACCTCAGCAAACAAGAAATGCAAGTCCCCAGGGCTTGCTCCTGATCTGAGCTGCCCCAGAGGGAGCTGAGGATGCAGGAGGAGCAGCCAAGTGTGAGCCACGAGCAGATTGGAGGGGCTGGGGCAGGGGACAGAATGTTTTCATCAGCTCTGCAGGTGAGAAGCTGAGCCCAAGAGCAGGGCTGAGTGCTTGGCACAGCTCTGAGCTCTCTCTCAGCCTCTGTGCCAGGAGCAGCACAGGTGCCCTGTGCTAGAAATGCCCTCACAAACACACAGATCCATAGCTTTGGGTATATATATATACATACATACACACGTACACACAGTTTCCAGTTAAGAGTAACAAGAGCATTTCTTTGTGTGTGTGAACTTACCACACCTGTTTGCAGACATGGGAAAAAAAGGGTGTTTGTTCTCTATGAATATGGATCCTTTTTTATTCTGTGAGCATGTAAGGTCAAAAAAAAAAAAAAATTCCTTCTAACTGTACGAAGATGATCATCTTGTTAATAAACTGTAAATGATCCATCAAAGCTCACACCAAATTTTTATAAAATTAACACAAAAAGTATACTAGTGACAGACTGTGGCTTTTATTAGAGCTTGCCAGTAACTAGGGTAAGGTAAGTGTCTTAGAATATTTTAATAAACTTGCTTATTTAAAGTTTAAACAAGAAAGCTTCCTTATGCAATAGAACTTTGCAGCTGCATTCTTTAGTTAGCATTTTTACAGTACTTATGGGTCATACTCAATGGCATCCTTACCACAGTGAGATTATGAGCATATCTTCCACACCACGTATATGTTTCAATAGTAAAGATTTTTGGAAACATTAAAAATAAGTCCAGACATGCATTTAGTTTCCCATAATGCTACACTAGATATTAAATGTGTGTTGGTGGTTAAAATTTGCTGTACAATAGCTTTTCTCCGACTTCCTGTATTGTACCAAATATAAAACAGGTTCTTTTTTTTTCTTTCTTTTTTTTTTTTTTTTTTTTTTAATCAAAAGGAGTAATAACAACAGCGACAGAGGAAAAATGAGTTTGTGTTGTGAGCTATCCTAACGTTGGAGATTTCTTGATAAGATATGAGCTGCCTTCAGAGCTGTTTTTCTCTTCCATCTTAACTCCTGCAGTCCTGACCAAGTGGAATCTCCCCCTGGTGCCTGTGTGTCACCAAAGTGGCACCTCAGGGTCAGTGGGAGCTGGTCAGGGACACCAGGAGTGGCTTTGGCAGCTTCAGGATCCCAGCAGGGAAGTGCCTGATCCCAAACATCAACAGGGATAACATTAACAGCTTCTCATCCTCCCTCCCTGCCCATGCCTTGTATTGACCCTGTGCTGCTGCTTTGCCATCAACAACCACGTCTTTTTTTAATTAAAAAGAAAAAAATATATATATTATTTTCAAGCAATTTTTTTTCCAAAAGGAACTATTTAACTACTGTATGGCACCTCTGGAATTCCAACGTGTATGTTCAATGAATGCACCCAAAGATATTCTGCACCCTGTGCTTTGAGCTACAAAACCTCTATCTTGAATAAAAGAAATTATATCACCCTCCCCCACAAATACTCTTTTCTATTTGCTTTTTTCCTCTCTCCAGCCAGATCTGGAAAGATCCCCCCTTGACTTTGGTGTCATTTCTGTCAAATGCCAGAAAAATCTGCCCTTCCCTGCTTTGAACCAAGGCTCACAGAGCATTTGGTGAATCATTCCAAGAGCAGCCAAAAGAACAGAGAGAACTCTTCTGCCTGGAGCTACACCAGCAAGGGGAAGACTCTTCCTACCACCCTGTGCCCAAGGATAAGATCTTTATTCTTGGATCCACTGCAGAATTTTGATGTGCAGAGAGGTCAGAGTCTGGCTGAAGCTCTGACCCGAGGTGCATCCAAGGCTCCATTCCCATTTTCCCTTTATTTCTGCTCCCACATTAAAAGCTCCCAGCCTTTCCCAAGTGTCCCAGGCTCCACAGGGAGCCCATCCCTGGCCTGCCCAAGCATGTCAGGAGAAGATGAAGCTGCCATGTTAATGTTTCTCCCCATTTAGCACAGATTTTAGCACATTCATAGCGTGACATGAACGAGGAACCACAGCAAAATCTGAGTTTCCCTACCTGAATAAAGGGTGTCACCTCTGGCTCAAAAAAACAATGTCCATTTCCTGAAACAAAGGAGCAGCAATGACTTATCCATTTTTCTACAACAGAATAAAAAAGAAGAAAATTTACAAAATTGGTTGTATTATTTTCTAATAGTTGATAATGTTTAACATTCATTCATTCAGCCAAGCTTGCTGTTTTTACAACATACCCCTTATGCCTATTTCAGTCCCACCAACATTTATTTCACTCTGTGTTTGTAGATATATAAATGCTGTCAAGAGTTGGAAAGGCAGTGAACTTGTTGATTATCATTTTGTAACATGCACAAAACTTTTTATTTGTAAAAGCCATTTCACTTGAAAAGGCTATGTGCTGTTGAAACAAAAATTGGGAATAACAATCAGGGAGAGGAGTTTATTAGCAAGAGAAAGGTCTCATTTTTGGTGTGCTTGCTAATTGAACCCTGGTCTGTGCTCCTCGTGTGTGCTTTTCCAATGTGCCTGTGTGCATTTATTAATGTCCATTTTGTTCAGTAGCTGTAGTTCTGAAGAGTGGGAAAAAAAAAAAAAAAAAAAAAGTGAAATGAGCTGAATTTCCTGTTGGGTGTGGAGGAAAATTAGGTAAGGGTGGAACACTGGTAACACTCCCTGAGCCCCATTCTCATCTGCTGGAAATCAAACAGCAGCTCCATCACCAGAACTGAGATTCAATTAACCAGATTTAGGTGAAATTTTACCTCCCCACGTGTTGGCTGTGGACAGCAAAGCTGCAATATTTGTCCCAGGATTGCTGAGTGCTTACACAGGATCAGAATTCTGAGGTTTGGGACACCCAGCCAGCCACAGGTCACTTGTGCCCTTCACTGAGCATCTGAAGGTCTCTCTAAGAATAATTTGGTTTAACCTTTATTTGAAATGGATGGGGTCAAATAATTTATACTGTTCTCTTACATAGTCGTTTTATGGATCACTATAATACAAACCTTGTTTATTAAATTATGGACTTACAAGCAGTTTTGTAGGGCCCTATCTTAAATGCCTTATCACATCAAAAACATCTATTATTCTGACAACTTTTGTCTTTCTTTTGCAAAGGCCTCTTGTCTGAAAAACTGAGAAAGCTGCCAATTTTCTTCTCAAATGTTACTAATTCACTCGGAGCAGAACTCTGTACACAAACAATTTTACATCACTTGGTCTAAAGGACTAAGTTGCTTTCAGAATAGGTTTAAAAGTGTCTTCTTTAATTAAAAAAAAATGAATTATATTAAAGTCCCATTGGCTTGAGAACACCAAGACTAAAGCAAAACTCTGCTCCTGTCTTGCCTTCATTGAATCTCTAGAAACTCTGTTGTCTGAGAGATCCAGTCCAGTGCTAACACTGAAAAATAAAAGAGCAATTATTTCCTTTCAGTTAACTCCATGCTCTATAATCTTCAGAAGAAACATGCAGTGCACATTAGTAATTATCATTATAACTATTCTCTTCCAAGCAGATAGAGCTGAGTCTTTCCTCCACAAAGCACATCACCCACTGCCTGCCCTGTTCTGCCTCTCACCAGGACACAGAGCTGCTTTGGGTTTGTCCCAGTGGGATGGATGCACTCCCCCACTCTCAGTGGAAAGTTTCTAGTTGCACAACTGCTATGTGTGTATATATGTAGATATATAGAGATATACACATATAAATATATATATAAAATATATGCAGGAGGGAGGAGATTGATACAACACGGGGACTTGGAATAAGCAGTTTAATTCTCTCAATTAGGGATGAATTCATGAGATAAGGGACAGCATGGGCTACATGTACTGAACCAGTCTGATTTAAAGCAAATAAAATGGCAAAAAGGCCACACACTAAACCCCAGGCTTATCTCAATTCTCCTGTTGTATTTCTGCTACCTTGAGCTGTCCCCTCATACCACACTTATATCACTTGAAGATATGCACCATTGTTTACTGACTCATTTTCAGTTGTCTGTGGATCAGCAGGTCACCAATAGTGGAAAGGGGAGGGTCTAGAGCCAGAATTCCTCATTGCTGAGTTTTCAGTGGGACAGCTGTTTGGGAAAGTTTCATCCAGCCTTCAGCATTACACTCCTCTGCATCTGCAAGTGACTGAACTCTGCAGTTTGGGGTGAAATGAATGTGGTCTAGAGCCAGGCTGGGTGTTTGGATGTGCACACACCTCCTGCCTGGGACTGGGGCTGAGGAATAAATCCGTGCCTGGGGGGCTGTGCTGGGGAGCTCAGCACAAAGCAGCTGTGCTGTTATTGCCATTTCAGCCAGAACCCTCCTGTAAAACCACATCTCCCCCATAACAACCTCTGTCCCTTTATCATCAAGAGTTTTTATGATTTCTGTTTTCCTTCTTTAGTAGTCCAAGCAAGGAGGAAAATATTTTGTTTGATTTCCAAGATGCTTAGTCCAGCTACTTTTCCAGGTAACCATTCCTTTGGGCCCTAGTTGCTGAATCGCTTGCTGTTTCTGAGGTGTAAATAAACGTTTTGATTTATGACGTGGTTGCAAAGAAACTTGTAATTTATTTGTGAAATGCTCAAATAAAGGATGTATGGGCTTTTACCTTCTGTCTGGACATAGAGCTCGCTGCAGGAGTGGAGGGTCACAAATTCACCTCCAGAGTGGCAAAGGAATGGAAAAACCTGTGCTGAGCATCAGAAACCCCAGGATGCTCTTAGTGAAGGAGATAAATTGCAGACTTCATCTCACATGATGTGGTTTGAGAGTGAGAATTGGGAGCTTAGAGAGATCAGCAGAACCACAGAGAATGGTTTGGGTTGGCAGGGACCTTAAAAACCATCTTTTGAATGATCTGAAGATCAGGGACACTTCCACCAGACCAGGCTGCTCAGGGCTCCATCCAGCCTGGCCTTGGACACTGCAGGGGTGGTTTGACCACACAAGGAAGCAGCAGCTGAATATTCAGGTAACAACAACAATTTGCTGTCTAAAGCCCCATTTCCATTAGAGAGGGTGCATTGAGCCAAACCCAAATCAGATGTCCCCAGGCTGGGCTGCAGCCAGGAGCTCTCCTGGATTTCTGTGTATTTCCTTTCTGTCTCACCTGATCACCTTCCTCACCACCACCATCAGTTCAGCTTGGAGAGAACAGACACAAGAACTGCACAGACAGCACAGAAAATGGCTGAACAAATTTCAGCCCTCTCTACCAGGGAATTCTTGTTCCAGCATAAAGCCAAAGCCTGCTGTCTTTCTGAAATTCCTGCAGGCTGTATTTTAGATCTTCTAGGAAGTTATCTAAAGTGACAGAGCCACATAAAAGTAGAATATCTCTGAAAATAGCCTTTTAATACCTGTGAGAATAGAGGAAGCTGGGGAGGGAGGGCAGCAGTTGAAGGAAATATTTGAGTACAAGCCCCAGCAGCTTTCTGTCACTGAGACCCACCTTCAGCTCCTGCCTGTTGCTGATGCTTTATCAGGCTTTGAATCTAAAGGGTTTTTTCATGTGGTCCATAATAAGTAGAGGATGAAAGAGCCTACATGAAGCTTGTGGTGTAATTGGGCAAAAGGTCACTCATTACCTGAAAGCCACAGCAAACATGTGTCACCTGCTTTGGTCTCAGCTGAGATCACTGTCCTAAACTAAAGCTGTGCCTTGTACCTTGAGACAGAGTTTGAAACAGCACAAAGTTAAATCATAAGCAATGAAGCATTAACAGGGAGAGAAAATGCTGAATGGTTTGTAGCTGGGGGAAGTTTTGTGCTGCCCTTTCACCCTTCCTGTGTCTCATCTCACACCTCCCATTCTGGGCTGCAGACTGTGACAGTTGGCAACTCTGCACAGTTCAGCCCAGTTATGATTTCTCTCCAGCAACAGTAAATCAGAACAATCCCTCTGCCTTCAGTGCAACCTCTTTACCTGCAGAAACAAAGCAAGGGTCACTGCTCCTGCTGCAAAGCTGCTGGGAGGCTCAACCTGCTCACCTCTGGCCAGACTCTGCTCATCCCCTGCCAGTGCTGCTGACCTCTGCTGCTGCCCTGGTCCCTGCAGTGAGTGACCCCAGCCCAGCCCAGCCCAGCCCAGCCCAGCCCAGCCCAGCTCACTCCTCTGACTCATTTCCCAACTCACTGCTCCATACCCAGCTGTGGGATATCACCACCACCTCTGGTGGATGCACTTTCCAAGAGAGGCTCTCCAAAACAAGAAAAAGTGTTTATACTCCTTGATTACTGCCAGGTATGCTGAAAACTCAGAAGGCAAAGCATAGCTGGACAGTTGTAATTAAGTGTGTCATATAATTAGAACCAGTGATTATAACCTGCCTTGGGGTTGCAGTGTGCAGTATTGGCTCAGCTGGCACCAAGGGAAATAGCCTTTGGTGGCATTTATACACCTGGTTCCCACTGGAATCATTAAAACCCTAAAAGCTGAACGACCCCTTCCCCAGCTGATAAAATAATTATATAACAATAAAATATTTCCTTTGGTTTTAAGTCATCTTGAGCTAATACACTAATTTTTTTTTTTTCCTACATCTCCAAGGTAACTTAATTGACATCATGTTTCATACTGAGCAAAACCAGTAAAACCTCCAGAGAACAGGGGCCCCAATTAACAGATTCCCAGCCTTTCACATCCTTGATTGCTGAAAAGAAAAAAAAAAATAACATGGGGGATGTGTAATTCACGTGGGGATCACAGAGGATGTGACAGAGTCCATAGATAAAGCACAGTAGAAACCTTATAATGCAGTAATTAGAAAAAATGTTACAAGACAGTGTCTAAAGGAAAGATTTAGACTTTTTGTGCCATTAAACTCACGTGTGCCAGGCACTGGGCACAGAGCTGGAGCCTTCCAGAGCCACACAAGGTGCTGGGGTCAGCATTGCCACAGGGGTGGGACACCCAGGAAATGAAACAACATCCTTTGTGAAGGGTTTTTCCTCTGGCTGGACTTTCCCCCTTTTCTCACCTCTGGTTTCTGAGCATTGATGTCCTGCCATCACTCCTGCACTGCTTGGCACCTTGTGGGAGACCCAGCAGAGCCCTTTCTTTCATCAGTTCTGTAATAAATCTACTTTTAATTGCTGTTGTCTGCCTTCACTCACACCTGGGGAGCTCAGCCCTTCCTCACACTCCTAATTCCCTTCTTCTGGCACCAGGTTCTTTGCTCAGGTTCCCAGTACCTGAAGCAAAAATAAATGAGTGCTGTATTCACATCTCTTCTGGGCTTCAGTGGATGCAATCCAAGGCTTGTTTTCTTCAATTTTAGGCAAAGTCCTCTTGCCACTGCAGCTCCTCTTCCTGCTAAAGCTAAATAAGTGAGGGAGGCATTATGAGTGGTTAAACACCATCATTTAGTGAAGGTATAGCTCATTTAAAACAGAGCTACATAATTAGGAGCACTAGATTTATTGTTCAAATCAAAGTAGTAAAATATGTATACATATAAATATAAGCTGTTAAGGTGATGAGCTTCATTATTACACACACATACACACAAAATAATAGGCTATTTTTAATTGCTTATTAAACAGTGAATGCTCATTAAAACCTCAGTTCATTGGGAAAAAAAAATAACATGCAATTAAACTATAGTACTGAATAATTAATATGGGAATTGGGGCAATTCTAATACCTTTAAAGAGGTGGAAGTGGGGACAGTTGACAGCATGGGTTTGTTCCAGTCATCTGGATTGGCCTGGAACATGGACTTCCTTCTAGTTTAGGGTTTTGAGAAGGGTCTATTTTTAGTTTCAAAGGAAATAGAGGGCAATGAAATGAGGATTTTTTTTTTTCCTGTGGGTCTTCACATATAGATAAAAGATAAAATATTCACCTACTTACTCCATAAAACACCTCTCCCTTTGTTTCTGTACAGACCCTCCCTTGACACTCTGCATCTTTCCTTTAAACAAATAAATTTCAAGTAACCTAAGATTTGCCACCAGAATTCCCAGCCTGCTCAGCTCCTCAGCCATGGAGCATTTTCCCTTTAGGATATCCCTGTAAGTTTGCTCTCCCCAAAGGCTGCTGTGCCATGAGCCACTGTTAAAAGCTGCCAGTTTCCTGTGAGTCAGAAACATTCACCAGGGATAAACCAGACTTTCAGGGGCTTCCCCTGATTTTGCTGCATTTCTCATGACTGAAATGAGAGAAGACTGTTACATTTCTCAGGAAGTACTACTGAAGGAGATTGCTAGTCTTTTTTTATTATTATTTTATTTTTATGTCCTCAATCCAACAGTTTTCCTGTTTAGAAGCAGGATGTCACAGGAGTCAAGACAGTGAGAATTTGCCCCTCATTTTTGCTAGCATAGCATCCCACAGGGTAAATGGCAGAGATGAGCTAAGAACAGTTGTTTACACCCAAACCCAGGATGGTTTTCAGACTTAAAGCCACACTAAAGTTTGATGCTGGTGCTCCTCCCTGGAAGTCTTGTTGTGCAATTTGGAGGGAACTTCACAAAGCAGCCAGCTCTGATTTCTGCCCTGTGGAGGTCAGTCTTTCATTACATAACACAACCTCAATATTTGCTGCTCCCACCAGAGCTGGAGATGTTCTCAGCACCTGTAGCTTGACTGGCCTATGGTTTTGGGAACCCATTTGAGTCTTACTTTACACATTTATACAGCTGGAGCATTTACACCAAAGCATGAGACTGTAAAATCAGCTCAGCTTTGGTGCTAGAATTTTTCTCCTGGTTTGCAGAGCTGTAGGTTACCCTGCAGGATGGCACACTCTGTTCTGATGTGGGTGCACTGTGTTTTCAGCTGTGCTGAGCAGCAAAACCCATCCACAGGCACTCATTGAAGAGAGGTATCACTGGCCCAACAGTGCCTTCTTCCAATCCCTCCCTTTGTATTTCATTCTGTTATTTCTCTGCTAATAAATAAATAAAATCCCTGTTGGTTTAGGGCTGAGAGAGATGAAAGAATTCCTTTTTTTTTCATGTCAACACTGTGCAGTGCTGATGGAGTCTGGCAGCAGCTCAGTCCTGGCTCAGGCTCCTGCTCTGTTTTCCTTATTAACATTTTGCTTGGCTGGCCCTGCCAAAGTCCCCTGGACATCTCTGAACTCCGAGAATTGTTGCAAATATTGCAATGTCCAAGTGTGAAATGAACTGCATGGAGCCCCCTGGGAAGCTGTTAACAGTGAATTACCAATAACCTCGGGTTCACAGCAAACAACAGGCACCTGTTCAATGGGAAACGTGTTCTTAAATTGACACCCAATTATCGCCGCATATTTTAGCATAATTTTTGCACCTTATCTAGGACCTACCATGAGCCTTGAAAGCCTGTATATTAATTGAAAAGCAGTTCGCAGAAACCAAGACAAAAATGAGAAAGTAAAGAACTGGATTACACAAATATCCTGGCATTTTAGGAGAATTCTAGAAAGATTTCTCTTGTATGTTGCAATTCTGATTTATTTGGATGTGAATTGAGATAACAATTTGTAGAAGCCAGGTGCTTAATCTTAATAATTACCTCTAAAGTACTATAAGTAACTAAGAAAGATTACCTTAACCCTACCCCCAAAAAAAAAAAATAAATAAACAAACAAATAAACAAACAAAATCTCCACAAAATAACAACAACAAAATAGGAACAAAAAACCTCCCAACCTCCCCAAAAAAGAGAAATTAAGTTGAAGAAAAAGAAAATAGAAAATAGTGCTCCAGAAACATTCCTTGTAACCATGGAATACCTTAAACATTTAAAAATTACGGTCAACATTTTTAGACTGGGAAGCTAAAACTTAATGTCTAAAATAATTTTAAAAGTATTACATGCTTTCAACCATTACCTGCATTATAAATAAATTTGTATTTTCAACAGCCTGCTATAGAAATAAAAGACATCTCTATTCATCCAGTGGCCCAGGAATGAGTGCACCCTAAAATCCAAAACAACCCAACTCTTAATCCTCCATACAGTATAGGGGCTGTAAAGGGAGGTGAGTTCAAATTCAGTTGACTTTTCCAGCATTAATTTTTATATTTTTTATATTTCCTGCAGCCTGATGCAAGCTCTCTGAATAATGGTTAATGATTAATGTCCTTTAACCATGGTCTTCTCCCTGAATATTTAACTCCTTGGACAGGGTGTGATATTTGGATTTTTTTTTTAATGCCAGACAAATTTAACTTCCCAGCTGAACCCAGAAGGCCCCAGAGTGACTCTCTCTAGTCACAAACAGCTGTACTAAACCTTAAATCCTATTCTTCACATCCTTCATGACTGGGACAAAGAATTATTCCAAGGAACGAGCATTCCTGAGGATGGGGAGGGGACAGAGAAAATTCACCATGGCTGAGTGAAGAATACTGAGTCTTTGATAGCTGAATTATTGTCTCCTGTGTGCTAGTCAGGATAATCTGTGTCTGAAAACACCTTCCACTTGTAGGGACTGCAGAGCTGTGCACCCACCCACCTTGTGTAAATGGATATACTCCATACATGGCTGGCTTGTTTCAAATGAAGCTTCTCAGAGACAAGCAGAAAAGCCAGATAATGGAGCCAGGAAATTTGCCTCATGCAGGCAGGTTAAACCACAAATATATATTATTCTTTATCATGTCCCAAAATATTATTATTGAAAATAATACCTGAGCTGTTACTCAGAATGTTTTATCCTATTCCAGCAAGGAAAACGTACCTTTGTATCAACAATGCCAAAAAAATGCTGGAACTGCATGAAATAAAATGTTTATGCCATCTCAGCTGGGAACAGATTTTAGCAGGGAGCTGTTCTGACTACCAAGCATTAGGATAACCTGGAGGAGTCCCCTGCTGCTGTGGCCTTGGGGCAGTTTTGGGTACAGAGACCCAGGAATGAGTCAAGGACACAATTCTCACCTTGGGAGAGTGTCAGGGGCTGAGCTTTGGAGTGCAATTAGTCTGACAATAATGTGTCACTTGGAACCTACAGGTTAAACCCACATGCAGTTATATCCATAAAGGAATTTTATTCTGATAGGCAGAGGAAAGATCTAGAAGCACGAACCAGGAGACTGCACATTTTTCCTGATATCCTTTTTGATTTTTATTCCTCTTCTCGGATTTCCCCTCTCCCCCTACAAGAGATGCTCTGATAATCCTTTCCTGCTTTCATGTTAGAATTTCAGATCCATGTTCCCCCTCGACATCTGCACTCAGGCAAGTCCCACTGACACCAACACCAGATTTTTAAGGGGAAAAACGTGTTCACTTAACTGTTAATTACCATTAGCTGCCATTGTTTGCCATGTTAAATAACTTGTATTATCTTCCCTGCCTTGCTGCACACTTGTTCTCTTACCTCTATTACTCATCCTCTGTTAACTTCTCTCTCCACCTCATTTCTGGGTTATGTCTTTGATGGACCAAGTGATTATTTTTCAGCCAATGATCCAATTTACGCATAAAATAAAGTGTCCCCAAAATGACTCACGTTTTCCTTCATTTCAAATAGCTTAATCTGTCACTTCCAAATGGAGTTTGCTAATGGAGCATCTCATTTTCTCCTTTTCTCTCCCTTCTTCGCAGCCACACCAGTTGCAGTCTAACAATGAACGAGATGGATTGATTAAATGGATGAGTTCTGCATGAAACAGCTCCAACTGGAAAAACATTTAATGGTGGTTAAATATTATACACTTGTACACACTGCCTGAAAAATGAGCATGACTAACACAGCAGTCAGAGCCCTTTGAAATTGCCTTTCTGGGCAGAATTGGGCACGTTTACTGACATAAATTTTGTCATGCCAGCTCTAATTAAGCCTGTCTAATTACTTCTCTTACAAGGGTTTCAGGTTGAGCATATAAATTCCTGAGGCCATTATCTGCTGTAGGTGTATAAATGTCCTGCAGAATAGCAGGGAGGAGAGGTCTGGAGGAAAGTTAACAATTTGCATTAGACAATAGGACATAACAGGGGGAGCAGACAAGGTTTTGGACACATGGGATCTCTGCTAAATATCAGTGAGGAATGATTTCAGCACGTGTCCAAAAGAAAGTCCCTTCTTTTTTTTTTTTTTTCCTTAACTCTCCCAGCTGGGCAGATAGAATTAGTAGAAAACTTTTCTGCTTCATATTTTTTCCTAAGTTTGAAACCACAGCTACATATAAAACATTTTCAATGGGGAAAGCAGCTTTTAGAGGAACTGACTTCTCTTTGGCTGGGCCTGTTTGCAGCAAACAAGAAAGGAACTAAAGGAAATTAAATGGGTTCTGCTCACACAACCCCTTGCCCTGGGAAATCTGTAGTTCTTGTCTGCAGAATGGAACAGCTCCAGCAAGAAATGTTAGCCCCAAAACTGCCATCAGTTGAGGAGAGAGGTAGGGCAGGCTCTGAATTTGTGCCTTTTTATAGAAAAACATAAAGATACTTAAAACCACTGATATTCATCATGAATGAGCAAAAATAAGGGAAGTTTCAGCACGGCTTCATTTTGTTCTGCTGCTCATCAATCTACTTGGAAAGGTATCCAAAGAAACAAAACCTTATTAAATAGGCTCCAGGCAAAAGTCCCTCTGGGAAAACCCCCTGGTTTGGTTAAAGCCAAAATATTTCTGGGATTTAGACCACTTCAAGAACTCTTCAGGTGTTAAAATTCATGATTGAACTGTAGTGGGTCAGAATGAAAAAATAATGGAGTGAGAAGAAGGAAGGAAGGAAGGAAGGAAGGAAGGAAGGAAGGAAGGAAGGAAGGAAGGAAGGAAGGAAGGAAGGAAGGAAGGAAGGAAGGAAGGAAGGAAGGAAGGAAGGAAGGAAGGAAGGAAGGAAGGAAGGAAGGAAGGAAGGAAGGAAGGAAGGAAGGAAGGAAGGAAGGAAGGAAGGAAGGAAATTAATAAATTACACTGTTTGATCTACAGATAGGCTTTGAGGTCACCTGAAATTCAGCCCTTGCTCAGCCTTGCCAAGAATGAGGTTTTAAATAAAAGGAACAAAACAAAAACCAAATTAAACAAACAGAAAAACACCCCCCAAACCAAGAACTGCCAGTGCTCGAGGTGACAGAGGTGGCAGCAGTAGGGAAGAATCTGCCCTGACTGCAGGTACATTATTGCCATGAAAACACGGCATCAATTTCCATGGATCTACACAGGATTATACAGAATTATTCTCCATGAAATCCACTCTTAAGTGCAAGTGGTGTTGAGTTTGAGGTATGAATTACAAGAAGCAGTTTCTTATCTTTTCCCTGCTGCTCACAGAAATGCTGCCACTACAGCTCCCTGCACATCTCACCAAGCCCCAGAATTCTGATTTCCATGCATTTGACCAGTTGAAGAGGCCAACTAGGGCATTAAAGTAAGAAATACATGGATGGGGGAAGCAGGGTCCAAATTAATTCCTCTTTGCAAATTCATGTGCTAATTTAAACTGGGGTGGGGGGAAGCCATAAACATATTCTCCTGAGCTCAATTGGGAACAAGGTTGGGCTGCAGGTAAAACTTAATTACCACATGGCTTTAAACAGTTATTGCTTGAAGGCTGGTGCCAGAATCACAGTTAGTTCCTATTTTATAATTGAAAAAAAAGAAAAACTACCATCAGCTCCCAAAAAAAGCCAATAGCACAACTCCCCACTAAAGCCCACACACAAAGGACTAATTAATGTCTGTAAAGTGCACACATTTAATAGCAAAAGGCTTTAATTGTACACATTTACTATAATTTAGTCTTTGTCATTACTTGAATGTTGCCATTGTCACTGTTTTACGGTGGCCTTGGCTTTTCTAATTTAAATACCTTTGTTGTAATTCAATTCCTTGGGGAAAGCAAAACATTTGCAAAATCCACGGTATTCTGATCAAACTGATAGCAAAGCCAAAGCTTTCCAAGTTCCAATCATATTCAGCATTTTTGTGGTTTTGTTTTAAGTGTAGAAACATAATGAAATAATTCCATACCATAAAGCTTGATGAAAGTGGCAATTAAAAAGGAATCGATCTGATACATCCTGCTCTCCACATTACCACGCTCTGTAAAATGTAAATCACCATCTCCAGCACTGAAGCTTTCCTTTCCCATCCTGATTAGGCAAATATGGAAAACAATAATCATTTTTCACTAAAGTGAGCCTTTAATACGGAGTAGAAAGGGAACACTGGATATTCCATTTTCCACAGCAGACTGGCTCCCACATTAGTGGCTATCAGCAGATTCTGTGTCACTCCATCATACTGCCTTTCACTCAAATCCTACATTTGTTGGAGCAGATGGAAAGTTAGTTTAAATTAATTGAAAGCAAGCTGTGCACAGCTTGTGGCACCAAGAACACACAAAGAAGAAAGGAAGATGCATCAATTTCCTTTCTAAGATACCTATAACTGTGGGAAGAGATGCCTTAAGAAATCACCAAGATATTATGCTGCCTTTTTTAAATTTTTTTTTTCTTTTTTCCTTAAGCGAGCTATACTGCTTTGATTTTTACACAAGCAGGATGCAGCAAAATTGGCCAGGTGAAAAATAAATCTTCCTAAAAATTCACAATATAGTGACACAGAGAAAGTTATTGGAAATACTGACAAGTCTGAAGGTTAATTACCTCTTCATCTATTTCAGTTAATGCTGCCTTCTTATATTTGGGTCCTCAGCTCTTCTTCTGTCACTGAGGAAATCCAGTGACCTTCTCTCTGCTCTGAACCAACAGGCAAAGATGTCACCAGTGCCAGCATCACCTGAAACTGAGACAGCCAAACTCCTCTGTGCTCCACAGTGACCAGCACTTGGCAAAATCCACCTCAGAAAAAATAATTTCCTTTTACAGCTTTCTGACCTAGCAACAACAAAGGTTTGACAATTTATTAATTAATTAACCCCTTTTCTTTCAACAAAATATCCCAAGGTTTGGTTTCACAGTGGGAAGAAACAAGAGTGGGAGGGAAATGCCCATGTGTGCTCTGCTAAAATCCTGCAGTGGAGGAGGCAGGAAAAAAAAGGTTTGGATTTACATCCCTGTGGCCCAGAGCAAGAAAAAAAAAGGTCTGGATTTACATCCCTGTGGCCCAGAGCAAGGTGAGACCCTCTGGCCTGAGCAGGAGCTGTTACACCTTGTAAAGCAAGTGAAAGTGCAGAAATCAATAAGGAAAAGCAGGCTGTGGGGTAAAGGTGGGGAAAGCAGCAGGAAAAAAGGAGTGTGCAGCAGTGCTGGGGTTTGAGAGGGAGCAGATGCAGCTGAGCTCTAAAAGTGATGGAATGAAAACAGCTCTGTGCTCAGCAGCACTGGGAATTGGAAACAAGGAATGCACTGGAATGTGCTGGACTGAGCAAGGCTCAAGGATCCTGCATGGAAATGCTGGCAGAGCTGTCATTTTCATCTGCCTTGCTGAGTTTTCTCTGTCTCCAATGTTGCTCTGTTCCAGTTTGCCTTCAGATAAAAGCTGACTTTGGAGGTTCAGTTCTCTTGGTGCCTCTCCCTTCCACAGCTCCTCTCTTTGCTATCTCCACACCAGACTTTGCTTTTGTTCTCTGAAAAGGTCAAAAGGTAAGAAGAAGGTGGGAAAATATTTTTTTACATTTGCTCTTTTAGTCTTTCAGTCTTGAACTCCTCCAAGGCTGATGGGGAACAAAACTAAAACAATACCTTCTGGGTTTAGAAAGTAACAACTGCTCTGCAAAAACTCAAAAAAAAAAAACACATCCCACGATTTTTTTC